>CM053784.1:126243924-126843924 GCA_028749045.1 Cupressus sempervirens
TCAAACTGCATATCTGATTTCGCCATTTGTAACATAGCATCCTGAACATGTCTCTGACCATTCTCTATATGCGTTGAACATAATTCCATCTAAGCCAAAAGATAAAATTGATTTACCAGTACCTGCTTTCTAGAAACTCTCTCTAAAAGCTACCTCCAGAAAACATCACATAACTCTGTCATAACTACATATCACTTTTTGTGCACATTCTTTAGCATCTATACACATCACTGAATATATGTCTAAGATATGCACAACCCAATCCATTGACCGTTGACCGCACCAAATGCATCTACCTCTACAAGCATGCAAATCTTCACAAAATAAGGTGTATGTTCACATTAATGACAAACATTATAATGAATGTACACATAGGCATTGAATCATGTCTCAAATAATGCTAACATACTCCACAGGAATACCATTAGCATTCATGCTAAAATCTCCCCATTTGGCATTGATGGGAACATCAATGAAAAACATCTAAGTACCTTGAATACCAAATATATATCCTCCTCAAATATTTTTGCTCCCCCATTCATGTTGCCCATGAATGTAAACATACATCTCAATCTTAGACAGGTTGTAAAGAGTCTTTCATGTTCAAATCAGAACCATATAGGACATTAAATAATTAGTATACAAGAAGAAAGGTATTAATCTCCTACAAACATAATATTCTCTTACAAACGACATCAATCAATATATACTCTCCCTCGTAAGGAATACATCAAATTTACATGTACTATTCTCCCCTAAAAGATTGTCCTAAAAGAATGTTGTTCATGTGTTAATCTCTCCCCAATTGATATCAATGACAAAGGTATTATTATGTCAATTTTTGAAGTTCAATCATTTCCAAAACAATTTGTTCAAGCTCTCAACAAAGTGTCCAAAAACACTGTTAGATACCAATACCAAGAGTTCTCAATGATTAAGCTTATACACAGATATTCTCCCATAGGAGAAGCATCAAGCATTCGGTCCAAATAAAAGAAATAGTGTTCTGCTACATACTAGACTAATGCAATCTCTACATCAACAAATCTACAGCAGGTTGCGGCATAACCCCAAACATACCTCTTAAGTACTCAAATATGTCCTTAGCCGAAGCTTTTGTAAATATGTCTGCTATCCGTTGTTTTGTGTGAACATATTTCAATCCGATCTCTTTCTCCACTACCTTCTCTCTCAAAAAGTGATACTTAATTGAAATGTGTTTTGTCTTTGAATGTAAAACTAGATTCTTTTACATACTTACTGGACTTGTGTTATCACAATGTATGATAATAGGCTCAATAAACTCAATTCAAATGTGTTTCAGCATCTACTTTATCCAAACAATCTAATTACAATTATTTGTTGTTGCTACTAACTCTAATTCTGTTGTACTTTGTCAAATGCAATCTTGTTTCTTTCTTTGCCAAGAAACCAATCTTCCTACCAAGAAGAATGGTCTACCACTGGTGCTCTTTCTATCATCTACACTTCCTACCCAATCAACATCAGTAGGCGCGCACAATGTGAAATCATGTGATCTATCATACCATAAACCATAATCAAGAGTTCCTTTCAAATACTTAAAAAAAAAATTTTACTATTGCAAGGTGTTTCTTTAAGATTTGCTTGAAATCTCATCACAATTCGAACTGCATTAGTTATATCGGGTCTTATATGTGTCAAATATTGCAATCCACCAATCACAGATATGTCCTTTGTTTGTTATTAACAATGAGATTCATCTTTGCTAGATAACTTACATCTAGTCACCAAAGGTGTTCCAACAAGTTTGCAATTCTCCAATCCAAATCTCTAAGATACTTCGCTTGTGATATGAAAATCCCATCTTTGTTTTGTACAATCTACAATCCCAAGAAGTATTTCATCTCTCCAATCATACTCATCTCAAATTCTTTCTTCATTTCTTCTGAAAAGGTTTTGCTAGCTTCATCATTAACTCCAAAAATAATGTCATCCACAAATACTACAACAATGAGCAATCCATCTTCATTCTTTCTCAGGTACAAATTACTATCAACATTACCTTTCACAAATCCCAAATTTGTTGAATGTTTATCCAATCTTGCATGCCAGGCTCTAGGAGCTTGTTTCAGTCCATACAATGCCTACTTCAATCTGCAAACCATATCTTTTTCATCTATCAAAGGAAAGCCATCAGGTTACTCCATGTATAACTCCTCTTCAAATTCTCCATTCAAAAATGTTGACTTAACACCCATTTGATAAACTTTAAAGTTCTTGTTAGTTTCATATGTCAACATTCTTGCAGACTCTAATCTAGCAACAAGTGCAAAAGTTTCTTCAAAATCAATTCCTTCTTGTTGTAAATATCAAATACAAATTAGTCTTTCTTTGTTTCTCCAAACTTCACCTTGTTCGCACATCTTATTTCTAAATATCCATTTAGTTCCAATAGCATTCTTACCTTTAGGTCTAGGAACCAATTCCCAAGTCTTGTTCTTTTCAATCTACTCTGATTCCTCTTTCACAACTTTTATCTGGTAGTCATCTTTATAAGCTTCATCAGCATTCTTAGGCTCAACTTAGAAAATTAAACACAATTCCTCAAAACCTTGTTTCTTGTCACAACTCCTTTGTCCACCCTTCCAATGATTTGTTGAACGAGTTGATTCTTTGCCACCTTTGTATTAGGTGTCACTTGCTCAATTTTAATTTCTTCTCTAGGTTCTTCTCTCTGACCTTCTCCTTGTAATTCAGTCTGCAAATCAATGTCAGTTTAATAAAACAGTTCCTGCTCAACATTCTGATTGTTAATCTTTTGATTAGTCTCTTCATTAGAATTATAATCGAGTATTCTTTCTTGTATTCTAAACTTTTCATTAAATCTCACATTGGCACTTTCAACAATAGTATTTAATCTGTAATTAAAACATCTATATCCTTTGCCTTTAAATGAATAACCAAGAAATATTCCTTCATCACTTCTAGAATCAAACTTTCCAATATCATAATCCCTCTTAATATAGCATTTACTTCCAAAGATTTTATAGTATTTCACAGTATGTGTATGTCCAAACCAAAGTTCATAAGATGTCTTACCAATACTTTGTATAATCTGTACTATTTTCACTGTTTACTCCAGTGTTCACTGCTTCGCTCCAAAATATGCTTTACAATATTCTCAAACATCATTGCTCTAGTTGCTTCTGTCACTGAACTTTTTCTTCTTTCTACTTTCCCATTCTGTTGCGGAGTCTTAGGGGCTGAAAGATGTCTCTTTATACCATTATCCTAACAAAAAAGGTTAAATTTGTACGAAATAAACTATCCTCCTCTATCAGATCTCAAGCATTTAATCTTCAAACAAGATTCATTCTACATTCTACTCTTACATATATTGAATTTCTCAAAAGCTTCAGATTTAAAATAAGAAGCCTAAAAACCCTTTCACCATAAAAAGCTCTTGTTCTTGTAGGGCAACTTAGATTTGTATGCACAATGTCCAACTTTGCTGAAGTAGTAAGCATTTTGCTTTAAAATGAACTTTTGTTTTGTTTTGCCAACACACATTTTTTGTAAATCATGTTAGTAGGTTTCACAATCTTAGGCAAGTCTCTAACTGCAAATGTAGTATTGACCTTCACAATGTTATCAAAGTTGATATGACAAAATCTCGTATGGCATAACCAACTGCCATCCACCTTAGCAACCAAATATGTCATTTCAATAGAGTTCAACTAAAATACATTACCTCTTGTTCTTGTACTAGTACCAATCAATGTACCATCTTTATCCTTGTTACTACAAGTCTTTTCTATAAATTGTGATTGATATCCCTTGTCAACAAGTTGTCCAAAACTCAAAAGATTGTGTTTCAATCCATCCACAAAGTAAACATCCTCGGTGTTAAGTCTTTCCATCAAGAGCAACAGATCCTTTTCCTTTTATATGGCATGCTACATTATTTCCACCTCTAACTATTCCTCCATCATAAGTATTGAATTCAACAGATTTGTTCATATCTCCAGTCATATAATGGGAACAACCACTATCTATATTCCAATGAGACTTCTTCTTCTCAATCTATGATACTGATGCTTTTTCTTTTTTTACTTCTTTGATTTCTTTTTGAGGGCATTCTTCTTTAATAGCTACGAACCCTATCTCATCATCCTCATCATCACTATCATCTAGAAAATTTACCATCTTAAAATCAATTTCAGCATCCTCATTAACAAAGAAGCAATCCTTAGGTATTCCTGACTCGTAAGGCTTTCTAGGCTAAACATTCTTTACTCTCTTAGGACATTTAGAAGAATAATGACAAAGTTCTTTACATGTCGAACAAAAAAAAAAATTGTTACCTTTAGGTTCTCCCTTCATAAGCAAGGAACATCCTTCATCAATCTTCTTATCTTCTTTTGTTGCTTGGCTACTACTAGCATAACCTCATCTTGTACTCGCATTTCTTGTCAAAATTGGTCTCTCTTTTTATGCTGAAAGCAATTTCCACTCTAGGTTATTCTCCATTTTGTTTCAACCATAAAATCAAATTTCTGCAATCTCGCAAGAAGAGTCTCTCTTGTAAAGTTAGGTGTGTAGGGAACAACTCTATTCAATCATCTATGTTCTCTAATTAAAAGCCGGTGTCAAGGTCTTCAAGATTTTCCATACAATTTCATCTTCCATCTTTTAACCTCCACAACTTTTGATTACAACAACAATTTGTGAGTTTCTATCAAAGTAAGCTCTTGTAGTTTCATCTTCCTGCATTTTAGCATCTTGAAACATACATATCCAACTCTGCAATCTAGCCCTCTGAGCATGTTCATCACCTTCAAATATCCTTAGTAAAGTAATCCAAATTTCATTAGCAACTTTTAAAGATTTTACCTCTCCATATTCAGTTCATTGAAGAGTTGTCAATAGTGCTTCTCTAGCAAGCATATTTTACATGAATTGGTCTTTCTCACTTTGTTCACAAGAGTCAAATTTGTGTTCACCAATCACAGCCTTCTTATTCAATGTAACCAACCAAAATTCTGGACCCATGCATAGCAGGTGAGTCTTCATCTTCTCCTTCTACATGTCATAGTTAATTCCATCAAACTTCGGACTTTTTTCTGTGAAATAAGTCATGAATCTCCTCAAGCTGTTAAACTTTTCCTTCAAGGACTTGATGCTTTGATACCAATTGTTAGAAAGTAAAATCCACCAAAATAACTGAGAGGAGGGCTGAATCAGTTATGCATTTAAAACAATTCTCAATATCTTTATTAATTCTGAAACATGTAAACAATAGATGCAACCATAGAAAAATAACCATGCACAATAACACAAGATATCTTAACTAGGGAAACCCTTGATTAGAGGGAAAACTCTGGTGGAAATGATGCCCACAAGATGATGTGCTAATATAAAAAGTTCCTCGTGAAAGGATGGGCCCCATAAGGAGCCAATGAAATACTAGCAGTACGTAGGAGTCCCTGTTAGGACACTTTGAATCATTTTTAGAAGATTCCAACTCTGCTAGGAGCTGAACCAACCCTACTAGAAGTTGAAAGTAGGACAAATGAACCCACTGTTCAAATAGCTTGAGACTGTCTTCACCAAACAATCTTCAAGATAATCTATCCAAGTTCTTGAATTGGCTAAACAACTTCTTTGCCAATACAGTTCCTTTGAAGCTCACTGTACATCCTCAACATCAATCCCTGCTCTGACCAAATACAAATTCTCATTCAAGCACACATACATAATAACCATCCACATTAGATCTCACTAATCTACTTACCACAAGGAAATGACCTTTCTTTTTATACCAAGTCCTAAAATAAGAATTGAGTCGGCCTTGAGGTTTTCTCAATTTACAATGAATAATATAGGACATCATCAAAATATTACAATACACATTACATTACAATTAAACTCTTTCCATATAATGATTTTTATCAATAGTCGGCGCATAGGAACAAACACACTGAATAGACTTCACAAGTTGGCTCAAATTGTATATCTAATTCGCCATCTGGAACATAGCATCCTGAACATGTCTTTGACCATCCTCTAAACATGTTGAACATGATTCCATCATAGCTGAAAGATATAGCTGATTTACCACTACTCGCTTCCCAAAAACTCTCTCTGAAAGCTTACCTCCAAAAAACATTACATAACCCTATCATAACTGCATATCGCTTTCTGTGCACATAACTATAGCATCTATACACATCACGGAATATATATCTAAGAGTGCACAAGCCAACTCGTTGACCTTTGGTCGTGCCAAATGCATCTACCTTTGCAACTCTAGAAATCTTCACAAAATAAAGTGTATGTTGACATCAATGACAAACACTATCATGAATGCAACATATAAGCATTGAATCATGTCTTCAACAATGCTAACATACTCCCCCACAAGAATACCATCAGCATTCATCCTAATACGGTATACCAAGTAGAACAGTGCAAAAGTAAAGCGCGAATCAAGTGAAGGAAATTGAATTGAATGAAATGTGTGTTGATCTACCAAACAAGGAAGGGTAAAAAAGAAGTGATGAGAGCAAAAAGGATATCTTAACAAGCAAACATAGTTGCTATTTCTACAAATCATTTCATTGTGACTTTCAAAGCATTATACTAGAAAATCTCTTAACCAGGTGGGGATTTAACAGTCCTATTTGTAAATCCTTTGTAAGGTGGTATTCCAACGAATGTACTAAGACCTTTAATAAGGCCACTCACTGAGGAGTGATAGATCTAGTTGATTTTTGGCGAAAATCCCCTAATAGGGTCACATTTAGAAAATGTGTTTGTAACCTTTAACAAAGTTGGCTCTTAACCAAGCTCACTCCAGAAGAGCGAATTTCTTTGTGAGTGACAATTCCCATGGTAGTTTCTACCAAAATTGGTTTTCCATGTCAAATACTGGTGCTAATGTGTGATTGAATGTGTTGCATGTTATTTTGTATTTTCAAATGCATAATATTGTAAGTTGTTGTTGGTTGGTTACATGCTGAATCTTATTAGGAAGGTTTAATCATTGATTAGTTGAAGAGATGAAAATTTTTATAGAGGGACTTGAGATAATTGATTCACCCCCCCACCTCTCAGTTATCCAACACATGGAAGTACTTATATGTCGCGTTGGAGTTCTCAGTATGGATGCTATATACAAAACCTAGATACCAATGCAATCATAATAATTATACCTACAACCAAAATATACACATTACAGAGATGGCAAATTGTCACTTTATTTAGTGTACCACGAATATTACACTACCAGAATTACCAATATTCTCTACAATACCATCCCCTTCCGATGCCCAATGATTCCTACAAATAGCACTCTTATTGGTTGCAAAAACCAACCGTCACAACTCTGGGTACATATGTTTTCCTAACAAATATAAACTATACCTTAATTAAGTTTTATCATGGCCTAAACCGACTGCCGGGTGTTGTCGATAAATTCTATATTGTAGCCGACGGGTAGAATTGTATCCAAACAGGCGCGTGATGGTTGAGTCACCCCTTCGGGAAGGTATATGTACACCGTCTGGAATGGACTTTGTTATCATCAACATCATTGCAAATATTGTAATGAGAATAATCACATTGTAAGCATTGAAGTGCATATTGTGTATATGAATACAGTATCTGTTCTATGTTATATCTTGCTAGAATACAATATTTGTTCTATGTTATATCTTGCTATACTACATGCATTAAGTATCCTTTTACCCTGTACGGTAAACACCAAGTACTTTATATTGTAAGTTGGTACGAATGAAAAGCTAGCACTGTACAGCCATTACATGAAGTGAAAACATATACCTTTCTGCCTATTTTGTGTTATAATGTTTTATCTGAATTATTATGGTTTTGTATTTTGGATACATTCCAAGTTACTCTAAATAATAAATACATACCACAAAAGGAGTAAACATTGCAAGAACATCTTGGGTGATTTGAAAATTGACATCAACAAAAATATATATTGGTTTGTTTAATTCAATTTTAGTTTTGGCTTGTTTTGATTAGCATCCTTGCGATTCACAACAAAAAAAGCTTAGATGATTTTCTAGTTTCAAGCTCTTGCTTCACCTCATCATATTTGAGAAAATGTTTTAAAGTTATTTGTAAATAAAGCCCAATGCATGTTAAGGAGAAATGGGTCAAGATTTGTTTTCCATACAACAGTTAATTAGGACCGTATAGCCTAAAAAGAAGCAAATTGGGACCGTACGACCATTGGGGAAGGAACAGAGAAGTTGTGTGCAGGCTCGACCAACCATGCAAGTAAAACAATAACCGTACGGCCGTATGGAAGAAGAAAGGCACTTAAATGGCAAGGAGGAAGCACTGACGTAGGACCCATATGGAAACACAAAGAGACATTGAAAGGACCGTACAATAGTTGGTAAAGGACCATACAGCATTTTGAAGGACTGTACCGCATTTTGAATGCTGTGGTAAAGGGTCGTACAAAAACGGAAAGAAAGAAACTAACCGTGCAGGAAAGGACCAAAGATATGGCAAGCTAGTATAAAAGAAATTCTACCAAGCATTACAAGTGATTATTCATTGTATGGCAATTTTCAAGCAGGGAGTTGGAAGCATATTAGGTCGTACGATCGTACGGACGAAGGAAAATACATGAAGATGAGCCGTACAAATATACAAGCTTAAGGAGCGCTAAAGGAATGATCGTACGATGCACAAGGACAGTAATATAACCTGCCAACACTACAGAAGCACTGCAGCAAGTGGTCGTACACCGTACAGAGTTACGTAGGGATATAATAAAAGGGATTAGAGAAGCCGCACTGAGAGAGGTACAATAATAAAGTTACTCTTCGAAGGCTATACCAAAGCATTCAAGAGGAAGGAGCTGTACTCTTCAGGAAGCATGAGCCATTAAAAAAAAAACGACGACAAATCAAAACACTTCACAATGAATAAAGTATGATACCGAAGGGAAGGAAAAGACATAAACAGGGAGTAAAACATAAGCAATTGGCAGAAAAAGTATGGGATCGGAAGAAAATCACAAAAATGGTGTGTTCCATGGACTTTTGTGTGGGTTTGAGAGTGCTAATTTAGTCTTGGCGGGGGCTCTGCCCCAGGACCCCGCGGGCTGCCCCTTGACCCCGCTAGGGGCGTTGCCCCCCCTAGACCCCCAGTCAATTCAGTTATCAATCGTGGGAACTGTAGAGCTACTACAAGTGTGGAGTGTCTGCATGCTAGAGGTGGAGAGAGCACTGGAGCAAGCCTTTCGAGAGGGATGCTATGCTTTGAAGCACTC
The DNA here is from genome assembly GCA_028749045.1 of Cupressus sempervirens. Taxonomy (NCBI): domain Eukaryota; kingdom Viridiplantae; phylum Streptophyta; class Pinopsida; order Cupressales; family Cupressaceae; genus Cupressus; species Cupressus sempervirens. The sequence continues at coordinate 126,253,220 of CM053784.1, forward strand.
GGAGTAGGTGTTGGACGTGAGGCTGTCCTTGTGGATGCATAAAGAGCTCGGGAGGAGCTAACCATCCAATTGGAGGCAATAGAGCGACACTTGGCTCAATGTACCCAAGAGTTGGAAGTAGAGAATGCGGCATGGGTGGTTATCAAGGTCAGATTGGCTAAGGTGACGATAATGTGTTAGCAAAGGCTACAAATGAAACGCGGTTTCCGAGACCAGTTTGGCACAGGCACAAGAGGAATGTAAATGTGATGTAATGGAATAAGACCTATTCTATTTTGTTAATCTGTCTCGGATATTTTGTAATTGTCATCCGAAGACAACTTTTCTTCTGGGGGATGATGTTGTCGGTAATTTCTATATTGTAGCCGACGGGTAGAATTGTATCTGAATGGGCACGTGACGGTTGAGTCAACCCTTCGGGAAGGTATATGTACACCGTCTGGAGTGGACTTTGTAATCATCAACATCATTGGAGACATTGTAATGAGAATAATCATATTGTAAGCATTGAAGTGCATATTGCGTATATGAATAAAGTATTTGTTCTATGTTATATCTTGCTATACTACATGCGATAAGTATCCTTTTAACCTGTACAGTAAACACCGAGTACTTTATATTGTAAGTTGGTACGAAGGATAAGCTAGCATTGTACAGCCATTACATGAAATGAAAACATATACCTTTCTGCCTATTTTGTGTTATAATGTTTTATCTGAATTATTATGGTTTTGTATTTTGGTTGCATTCCAAGTTACTATAAATAATAAATACATACCCCAAAAGGAGTAAACATTGCAAGAACACCTTGGGTGATTTGAAAATTGACATCAACAAAAAAAAATTGGTTTGCTTAATTCAATTTAGTTTTGGCTTGTTTTGGTTAGCATCCTTGCGGCTCGCAACAAAAAAATCTAAGATGATTTTCCAGTTTCAAGCTCTTGCTTCACCTCATCATATTTGAGAAAATGTTTTAAAGTTATATGTAAATTAAGCCCAATGCATGTGTTATGGAGAAATGGGTCAAGATTTGTTTGCCATACAACAGTTAAGGTCTGACCAATCACAAAGAACTCTGATTTCAAAAAATGGAGAAACAATAAAACCAAAATGACAGGTAATGTAAAAAAAGCATTATGAAGGAATATGTGGGGGCAAAATGACAAGTCATGACATGGTGCAATGAGTCATTCTTTAGCAACAAAGAAACTTACATTAAAATGGGATTAAATTAGCAAGGAACAAAAACAGACGGGTAATAAATAGGTAAAGCCATCAACAAGAAAAGTGAATCAATCTATAGATTTAATCATAGTTCAAAAAAGCACAGATAAATCGAAATCGCGAGTTCTTGCGTGTTATTTGCAAAGCCCTTAAAAACGAGCAAAAACTCGCCGGCGAATAATGGATTAATATCGCGGCGAGTAAAACACATAATACCGCATAAAATCACAGGTTTTTCGAGCAAAAATTGGTCGCCATAGTCAACGCATGAAGTCATCGACTTTTTCGCCACGTCGTGACTCCATTTTAGGGTTTTTCGGGCTCATTAAAATGCCCTTTCAACTGCGATCTCTCTTGCGGTAAACCCTAATGCTTCACCTGTGACTTTCACTGCGATTTGAACAGCATTTGACGATGACCTGCAATTTCAAGTTTGAACTCGATTTGGAGTGCGATTTGGAATCTAGACTGTGATTTCAGTGCGATTTGGATTTCAATGTACAATTTTCTATCTGATTTTATCTAAAAAAATTCTCATAGCTGATTTTAATTTTGGTACATGCCATTTCCAACGTATATGATTGCAGTAGTAGAACATATTGCCCTAAGAATCAAGTTTTGCTCTGCTGGAAGAAGTTGCACAAGCATCATGCTTTTAATCATTGTTGTTTCTTTACTTACATTAGAGACTTGGGATTCAAGCACATTGGCCTTGGCAATGTAAATTATAATTTTTACATGCAAAAGCATACTGACCCGAATTACAATGATCTAATGATGTGCTCTGGGGAGGTGGGTTGAAACCTAAGGTGTTGTGACTTGATGATTTTCCCATGCAGAAGAATTATCACTTACGTTATTGTGTTGTGATATTTTCCCCATTTAGGTTCAAGAGTTCGAAGACAGATTAGTAACATGCACCTTCCTAAGGAATTAGGAAGAAAATATATTAAATTGTACCACCATTAAGAGTTGAGAAACAAATTGTCAACATGTATTACAATTATCATTCAATTCCATCTTCGCTATTAAAATGCAGATCATTCTCCTTATTATTATTCTTTTACCATTATAGATTGTGGAAGGAAATAAAGTTAGTATCAGGATTGTTTAATATTCTTTAAATTGTTCCATCTTGAGTGGCATGTTCTTCTCGCCAGAAAAATGAATTTTGATTTCCATCATTAACATTAATAAGGTCCTACTGTGGTCAGAGGATTGTGAACCAATGGAACTACATCAGGCAGTGGACAGCGACTCTAGCACCATTAGCCTTTAGAACTGTTACAAGCTATGTCACAAGGTTCACCGAATTTTTGGCTTGAGGTTCGAAATTCAGCGAACCCAGAAAAAAATCATTAAATTTGAGAATGTTCGGCTGATATATGGATAAAGAAAAAAAAATTCTTATAGGTGGCCTCCGTTCCTTATGCCTTTGACTATATCAATTGCTAGCACAACATGGAAATTATTCAGGGCTTAGCAAAGAATTTTTGTTCCAAAACTGTGATTGTCTGTCCTGCATTTCTAAGTTGGGCTACTGCAGAGGGCAAATTACACGACACCATTTGTGAGCAATCGTTGAATACCATTTACATTTGTTAGCAATTGTCGAATACCATCTGCTACAACGCTACTCAAACTCCCGTTGATTGATTGACATTTAACATTGAAAGTTAATGTTTAATGTTTAATTTTATAGTCTTTCATTTTGTATTATTTTGTACGTTGTGTTTTTTTTAAAATTTAGTAATAAGAACGAAAAAAAATTATTATTTTTAAGTAAATTAATTTTTATTTAAATATTAATATTTACTATTGTTTATTTATTGTTATTTTAATTTATGTGGAATTTAAAATGCAATAAATTCAAGCATTTTTATTATTTTTATTTAATTTTGTAAAGCTTAAATAAAATATTAATACATTTTAATTTTATGTTTTAAAATGATGTAGTTAAATTAGTATATTTTGTTTTAAAAATTAATGTTTTTAAAATAAAAAATTAGTTTTATTTGTATTTATTTTCAAAATGTAATATCATTTTATAAAGATTTCAAATTTATGATGTAATGTTAAACTATTTTGGTAATTTATTGAATATACTTATACTTTATTAAATATTATAAAAATTTATATAAAGCAAATTTAATGTCGAATTTTTTTGAATTATTTGACCTTGTCGAACTTCATAGTTGTCGAACTCGAACTCGAATTCGAACCTTGTGACTTAGGTTACAGGTATATTGAGGAAGGTTCATGCCAACCTATGGAGAATGACATTTAATTGGAATTGTGTGTCTGTTACTTTTTTGACTTGTTCAGGTTATATTGACAAGAAATGAACCTCAAATTTAATAGAAAGATGTTTGATTAGCCTAGGAAAGGTCAAAGATACTCTCTTATCAATTGGGGAAGTATAATAGTTGAAACTTGAAACCAAGAAATGGAACACTAGTCAAAATAGCTGGATTTTATACCAGGGTTATCTAAATCTCCCATGGAGTTTTCCATAGGTGAAGAATCTCTAGAAAGTTTATCTTGAAACAAAAAAACATTAAATTGTCACCTTGTAAGAACCTGACTAATAATTTTAATTGAGGGAAACCAGTAGGTATCTGAAGTTCTAAATCATTCTATCTTTGTTTTGTATTTTGAATCTTTGACTCTATGTTTGTTTTGTTTTCTATCTAAAGTGCATAACTCGTGTGCCAGTTAACTCTATCTGTTATGTGCCACTACTTCTATCTTTATTGATTGATCTGATTTTTCGTTTTTGTACAGTGGACTTGTGTGTGTCACTGAAACAGGATGACTGGTGGTGGCAGAGCAAAGGACCCTTTATGGAAACATGGTATCCCAGGAGCAAACGAAGGAGATATCCAGTGAATTCATTGCTTTAAATGCATGACTTCAGGCATAAGCCGATTGAAATATCATCTTGCAAAGATTCCATGCAATGATATTACACCATGTCTAGAGTGTCCAGAAGAGGCTAAAAGAGAGGCTATGGCAAGCCTTCAACAATATGCACAAAGTAAGGCAGCAAAAAAGAGGATATTTGAGGCCATGTCAGCCCCAATGGGGACTTTTAGTTCTACAGGATCACAAACAGGTGGAGAAAGTTCTTCTATTAGGCCTCGGGTACGGGGATCAGGAAGTGTGAGTGGGTCTTTAGCTGATTTTTGGATTCCACGTAACACTCTTGGTGCTCAACTCGGCTTACTAGGTACTGCATGGAACAAAGAGATGCACGAAAAGACAAAAGTGGCATTTATGAGATTTTGGGTCCGAAATGATCTTTCCTTCAATGCTTTATGCAATCCATATTGGGATCAAGTGGTAACTTCCATTTCTTTGTCTGGTAAGGGGTTCAAGTCCCCAACTCCCTATGAGGTGAGTGGGCTGTTGTTAGATGACGAAGTAAGAAACATTCATCAGCTTGTGGAAGAGCAAAGAAGAGTTTGGGAACAGAAAGGTTGCACTATTATCTCTAATGGCTGGACTAATGGCAGGAATAGGACGCTCATCAACTTTCTAGTTGCTTCAAGAGGGCAATTGGTATTTCTAAAATTAGTTGATGCCTCTAATCAAGTGAAAAATGCAGAAAATTTGTGTAACATGTTGGATGAGGTGGTAATAGAAGTGGGAGTGGCTAATGTCATCCAGATTGTGATTGATAATGCAGCTGCATATGTGGCAGCCGGTAGACTTCTAAAGGAGAGACATCCCACATTGTTTTGGAGCCCTTGTGCTGCCCATTGTCTCGACTTGCTTCTTGAGGATCTAGGGAAACTGAGCTGGGTGGAGAAGGTGGTTGAAGATGGAAGGAATATTGCGAAGTACATTTACAATCATACATGGGTCTTGAGTCTTATGAGAGAGCACACACTAGTGGTAAGGATCTTGTACGAGCAAGGGTCACACGCTTTGCTACTAATTTTCTAAATTTGCAAAGCATATCAGAGACATTATTAGAACTTAGGCGCATGTTTCTTGATAAGAAATGGTTGGAGAGTCCTTATGCGAAGAAGCCTAAAGCAGAGAAGATTGTGGGGATTGTGTTTGATGGTAGCTTTGAAAAGCTAATGGAGGAGACCCTCAAAGTAAGTTTTCAAATCTTAATTGATGATTTAGAATTTAATTTTGAAATATTTTCATTGGCTGATTTTGTATGTTTTATTATGTCTAGGTATCAGAGCTGTTGGTGAAGGTTCTACGAATTGTGGATTGGGATAAAAACCCTATGGGGTTTCTATATGAGGCTATGGATAGCGCAAAAGAGGCCATTCAGCACTTGTATAGGTCAAATGAGACAAAATATAGAGCCATATGGAACATCATTGATCGTAGGTGGAACCAACAACTTCACAACACATTCATGCAGCTGCCTACTACTTGAACCCCAAGTACTATTTCTCCAACACTTTTAAAGCAAATGCAGAGGTTCAAATTGGCTTGGACACATGTATTCGAAGATAGGTTGCTGATACGAACCTCCGAGACGTCATACTTGATGAGTTGCAGAGCTACAAGAGGGAAGAGGGGCCATTATTTTCTTCTCCTAATTGCAAGTGCAGGAGATACACCTTGCAGCCAGGTAAAAAAGAACTTGCGTTTACTTTTATCATACCATTTATTCCGCTCGTGAAGTTTATTGGAAGTTTTACCGCATCATAAATGATTTTTTTAAACCTTGCAAATCTGTGGTGGAAAGATTATGGTGCCACAATGCCTAATCTTTGATAGCTTGCCATCCGAATTTTATCGCAGCCTTGTAGTGCTTCTGGCTGCGAGAGAAATGGAAGTATTTTTCAAAACATACACACAAAGAAACGTAATAGGTTGACTCAAAAACACCTAAATGACTTGGTCTATGTGAAGTACAACCTTCTCTTGCACAAGAAGAAGGTGAAAGGCAGCACTAGACTTGGATGACATTGATCCATATTCGGCAGATTGGATTGCTCCTCTTGATGGTGAGGGTGCAGATGAGGATGTGGCCAAACCTTTATTGACAGATGAGCAGCTAGCTGAGTTTGAGATGGAGGAAAATGACTGGGATGCAGATGTGGCAGCACGTGAGGTGGAACTTGAGCTTGGTCATCCATTAGAGGCTTCTGTGAAGCGTGAGGCACCTACTAGGGCACCTATTGAGGATGTTGCTACGGAAACTACTTCAACACCACTCACCCAGCAGCAGCGATCTTTTTTGAGTTTTACTCGTAGACACAATTTATGATTGCTACTTTTAGTTTTCATTGATACTGAAACTTGAACTTAATATGTATTCAGAAGTTGTTATTTCAAACTTTCATGGAGTTTGATTGCTATATGTATTGAACTTATCTATATTTTGATGTTATACAGTTATACTTGTTTTTCAGTTTATGATTCTATTACTATGTTAATCTACTAAGTTTTAATTGCTATGAAATTATGAATTATTGTTTAACTCAGAACTTTGCTTCATATATGCTAGATATCTCAAATCATTATATGTTCTACAAATGTAGTGTATATGTATGCATTTTTAAGAATATTTTAAGAAATTGTATATTTTCAAATGTTCGATAAAAGTGCCGAATACTTTGCCAAGTTTTTGCCGATTCCGATATTTTCACAATTTTTGGGTCAGCTGAGATATTGCCGATACTGAATTTTTAAACTATGGATTTAATAAAAAAAGAAGTTGAAACGGTTTAGAAGGAAGGCAGATCACACAGCACACAGAAGACCAAAAAATGACGCTGCCTGAAGTGTGAAGCAGCTGTGTGGAAAGAGGGGAGGCCTGTGAGCAAGAGAAAAGGACAGGCTGCTAGATGAAGGTGCGATACAATTGAAAAGGGAGCTGTCTAGCATGGAAGGATGGCAGCAAAAGAAAGGTGCACGAAAGGCTGTGAAGGGTATGGGTTTGAGAAAAAGATAGAAACAGCCAAGAGGCTGCAATGGGGAGAGGAGTCCATATCCAGATGAAAGCTCAATGATCAAAGGATGATGAGAATGAGCAGTAGACAGGACTGCATAGTAGGGGAGAGGATGCGGGGCATAAAGGTGAAAAGCCTGAAACATGCAGAAAGGAGAGAAGTTTTGAATGCTTGAGGCATAGTAACTAAGGTAAGAGGACTCCACATTAATTAGCAGAAATTTAGCAGTTTGAATCAATGTTGATGAGGTCTGCAGGCATTGCAGACTCACAGAGTACACAAGGAAGAATGGTAAGGATGAAAGACTGTAAAAAGGCCAATGATGTAAAGATGTGTTTGAAGATTTTGATGAGAAAAATATTTTTTTGTTTTTTTAGGAGAAATAAATTTCATTGCTGCAATACATTATGTTAAACTGTGTGCAAAGAATCTCTATGATTGTTTTGTTTGAGTTTTGTGTTTTACGTTTTGAATTCGAGAGCAGGAGGAGTACCTTCTCGCAACAGTCTGAGGGAGAAATTTCTCTTCATTGATATAATAAGAAAAAGATCTTCAACTTAGCTGAATAATTGCACCCCAACATAACGTATTTTATTTCATCAGATCTGTGATCTTAAATTTATATCTTGTCGAATCTAGCAAACCCTACCATAGGTTTCCCTACAGTGTCTTTTCAAGGATAAGCATTACAAACAATCTTCAATACATACCAATGCGTTCAATAACATTCAAAGTTATGTAGCTTGAAATCCTTTTCCAGTCTTCATAATGGTGAAGATCATAAGCTGCAAGATACATATCAAACTCAAGATTCTTCACCCCATGAGCAAAGCGTTCTTCCTGCATTAAAGATATTATTAAATGAAAGAAACCAGAATATGGGCACCCTTAGTTGTGTAAGTACTAAGTAATAATAAGTAATTTTAAAATCTTGACACTACAGCAGCAGCTTTTTTAACAAATATTTCATTTAGTAATGTTGTTCTTTTCTGGAAACGACCAAGATATATTCATAAGCAACACATTTACCACAACATTGCAGTACACAAGTGGATTTTAAGAGCAAACCATGAGTGAGAAAACCTTATATCAATATCTCTAGACACCGGCAATGAAGATTGAATAATGCTGAATTTCCCTTTTTGGTTACTCTTTATCATGAACATAGTGATGTATGAAAGCCCCAACATTAACAGTGGTTGATCCAAAGATGTATTGCTTCTTCTATCAATATAAAGGTATATGCTCCAGTTTGCATCTTACATATCAAAATATAAACATTAATAATATTTAAGATTTAATATTAGAGGATAAATGCAATGGAAAGTTGTCATGTCCCCCATTTTATAATGTCTCTTTTCACTGATAATGTTCGTTAGTAAAATTAAAATCTAAAAATTAATAAAGTAGCACTTGCACCAAAAGGAGGTGCAATGGTTATGCCGATAATAAAATATACTTCAAATAATCTAATGGAAAACACATAAATCTTGATACAACATTGAGTGGTGAGTCTTCACATGATTTATTGTAACGATTTCTCGTCATTCTCATCCACCTTATCAAATTTGTAGATCACCTTTATTTCATTTCCTAAATCCTTCCAATAGAACATTCATATACACTTAAAATGCTTTGCACACACTAAAAATCAATAATTAAAATAAAAGTTAAAACACTAAAAATAAATTTATAATTTTTTTCATCTTGAATAATTTTTTAAAATAATCATTATTCTTGTGTTTATATATTTATATCAATTTTAAGAATAAATTTGTTATCCTTCACATTTTAAATCAACAGTACTATATTTATATATCAATCTTAAAACTAAACTCTTTTATTCCTTACATTTAATTTCAATAAATTGTTAAATGTATTGCATGAATATGAGTCCTTGATTAATTTATTAATTATTATTTTAGAACCTTTATAAATAAAGAAACACTCGAATTTGGAGCCCACTCTATACAACTTTCAAAGATAACTTATAGGTTTCTTAGATTTTACACTGTCTTTTGGTGTCCTACATTTGAAATAAAGTGATTGTCTTTCCTGTTATTTTCTTATACCATCTCATTTAATACTAACAAATTAATAGTGAAAGAAAAAAAAATTATTTTTAAATATAAAAATAGTGAAAATGATTAATAGATATTACTATTCGTACATGTTTGACACAATAAATTTTAGGAGAAAGTAGACATATCATTTCACTTAAAGTTTAGTAATATGTTCTTATTTTAGATTAAAAGAAAATTATATATCTTAGGAACAAGCACACAAACTAACAAATTTGGATCCATTTCCCTTTCATTAAATACTAAGGATCTATAAATAAATATTTTTTTAAGTTTTGTGATGATTTATTTTTATTGTTATTTTTTCTTATAAATGTATTTGTTTTTAAGAACATAAATAAGATACTCAATTTTACACCATTGTTTGCAAAATAGTCAATTTTATAGCATCGGTTGCTTTGTGGATAGGTTTTGTATTTTTCTAAGTAATTTAGATTAGCACCATAAATAAAATGTTTTTTTCTTTCTTGAAATCTTGGTTAAAAATTATAGAATTATTTTTATAAAAAATATTATATTAACTAATTTATAATCTTTTTAAAGTTTAAAATTAATGATACACATTCTATTTGAATTAGATTGTACAGCTTTGAAGTTCAAACAGCTAATATTATATAAGACAATTTGTATACAAAAATGAAATAAATGACAATGGTAGATAAACATGAAATTAAATAGAATCAAAGCTTTATCAATAAAAATAAAAATAAAAAATAGGCAAGAGCCTACAACACAATGGAAAATTGTGAGCCTATTATTGGAGAGGTCTTGGGTTTGACTCTACACAAGCTTAATAAATAATATTACATAATAATAATGAATCTTGACTTCGTCTTCTTACCGATCAAAAAAATAAAAAATAAATTACGTGCCTTTAAATATATTTTCAAAATAGTTTGAAATCTGAAATTATATGGTTAAAATTTCAGATTGTATAAATAAAGCATACCTATGAAAGATGACTTCTAGTATTATTTCAAAAAGCTGTGCAGAAAATATAAAAATATAAAGCTTTGTAAAGATTGTAACAAACAATCTTTAAACCAAGAGGCAAATAATGGCAGATGAAGAAGATTGCATATTCGAACAAAAGATTTAAACCCTACAATGCTTTAACATGAGAAAATTTACAATGAGATTTTATCTGCAATCTATACACCTAGATTCCCCTTATTTATCTACTGTCCGATTCCCATTTCTCCTTGGGTAATACTATTCTCTCGATTCTCAATTTATGTCAGTGCCTTTATTGTCTTGTTATTATTTTCTTGAAAGAGTCACACATGTTTAGTGGAAAATATTAAACTACTGTAGTTTCAGAATTAACAATTTTGGAAAGCCTCCCATACTTTGAAGAACAGAATAGATTGCAGTCGGACATCTGGAACAACTGATGTCTATTCCCATGGCAATTGAGGTAAGGATCTATTCTCAAATTGAAGAGTCTGACCATTTAAATGTGAGATCTGTCATTGCTGACCAAAATGTTATGGTGCGAGGTGGAAAAGGAGAAAAGCATTACAGAGGGGTCAAGAGGCACCCATGGGGGAAATTTTCTGTAAAAAAAGCGATTCAAGTGCCTTAACCTTTCAGTCCCGTAAAGTAAGATAAATTAAAGATGGATAAGTAGATTTGTAATAGTTCATTCCAGCATCACCACTCAACAAGGATAAGTTAGAAATCCTGTAACCAGGAGAAAATGTGATGCTCTATACACAGGCTCGAAATTGATTTCTGCCTCCAACTGAGGTGCTGAGCCTGCATCTCATTTCTTCTCACTATAGAATTTCTAGAAGTGCCAAAACAAACATATCAAGCTCTACAAACACACCAACAATATCTGTTAAAATTATCACACAGATTTATTCATCACCCTCAAAAGCCTCTGCCTTGATTTCTGCTAATGGGTTCTGAATGAATGTTCTACTTCTATCCGCTTTAAACAAAAAACATAATCTTCAATGAGTACCCTTGGAGGGGGCTCATTAGAGGATTTCCCAGCTCATCCTCCATAGGATTTTTCAGTAAGTGATAAGAATGGATGCAAGGAAGGGCACAAAAATTGGCAGTTTTCCCTGCAACAGTTTTTTTTTTTCCTAGTCAGGCATCACAGTAAACCAGCGAAAGTCCAATTCATAATAGCCTATTGGCTAATAAATAAATAATAATATGTTAAAATATATTATAATTACAACCGACTTTGGTATCGAAGTAGCATAGAGCTTGTGACCAGCAAATAATTGTGGTCATTGATTTTTCACTGGGCAAAGAAGGTACTAGGCACTCATGTTTGGCAGCATTATAATATAAGGAATAGCAATCCCAAACACAATGAGGCTAGTATAATTAACATTAAGCCGATACATTAGTGATCTGAGGAATTTAATCAATGATTATTATGGACGTGGCAGAGCTATTATCAAAGACACAAGGGTCAAACCACATCAGGCATAATATATAATCTGCTTACAGAGTTGGGCATTAAAGATCATTATCTTTGGACTCACATGTTTGTTACTTATGCACTCTCAATAACAAATGGACTATTGAACAGCCACACAATCTAGCACTTGGTATTGATCTGAATTGAAGCAGAGATAAACTTAAATATTCACCAGTAGTAATATTATCTATTATCTAGAATGTCAGACTAACTGGAGTTGTCACAGAATTAATGATTATTGATAATCAGCAAAGACAAGTCCTTGCAGATGGCATCTTGTAAACGGTGACCTCCATTAGCAATTAATCAACAAAGGCATCTAATGGCAAGGACTACTATATACGGCGATAACAGTGATACTACGACATGTTTAGTATCGAGAAATCATAAGAGTTTCACAAATCATATATCCACAATAAGGCATAAAACGATGTTTATTGTTGATCATGCACAGTGATCTGATTTATAGTAAGTTTGTCAAAATTGATTATATCAGATCATTTAGAATCGCTGATAATAGTGATTGATAATAGAGATTATGATAAAAAAATCAGGTCCGCATAAACACCCAGAAACAGACATATTTCATGCGAACAAACAAAACAGCGCAATACAAAGTTGTCGTGTGGCATAAAAGAACACAGGCAAAAATTAAAAATGGAGATTTGCAGAGCCGTTGAAACTGTTAAAATTCGTAAGCTACAGGAGAATAGCAATGGAAACAGAGGGCCAAAAGACTCCATCAAAAATGGCACCAAGTAATAGTGCAAACCGTCGAGCATTTTGAAAAGACATGATGAAAGATAAAAGAAACATAGCTTACTTGAAGTCTTCAGAAAATGTGGGTTTTTTCCAAGAATAAAACAGCTATAGAAAAACATTGCACGAAATCTAAAGAAAAATCTCGCCTCTTCTTGAAGAAGGCTCGCGTTTTCCACCACAATAAAGAATTTGGCTATAGAAAAACACAGCTCTGATACCATGAAACTCAAAAATTGCACACTTAATTAATGATTTAGTACATATAACAATTTACAAGAGAAGACTAAAACTAAATAAATAAATAGAAAAATTAAATGACCATGAAAAGAAGAAATTAAAAAGCTAGCTGAAAAAAGAAAACTATGAATAACGAAAGATTCTATAATATATAAGAGTTTGATACAAAAGCAAAGGTTGATAGAATTTATTGATAAAAGGACCACATAACTTCATTGATGAGAGATTTGTAGTGAAGAAAAGATAGCGGATTGAAGAGCATGACGACTTCAAAATGATGGTGGCTACCAGTTATAAGTTACCTTGTACTTGCAAGCTCACCAATCTAAGTATGCGGTTAGGTGACTATGAGTTAAGCTACCTTGTACTTGCAAGATCACCAATCTAAGTATGCGGTTAGGTGACTATGAGTTAAGGAATGAATTTTTTGTTGTAGATACTAGAGAGACTGACGCTACGTATGACTAGAATATTATTACTTGTAGAGTTCTTTGTTGTCCTCAATTTTAACATCACAAAATTGGGGCAACCCTACGTAATTTCTCATGGATTTGCAGGTGTATCCTCTATGTTTTCAAATTTCAATGGATTGATAAGGCGTGATGAAGGCAATTTGTCATACCTGAGTTGTTCTTTTGATAGCATTATCAGTGCATTATTATTTAGGCTTTCCGTCAAGTTAATCATCTTATTGCTTGTTAGGACGATTTTTTCTTCCCTAACTACAAGTGTTTGATTTTTTGCACCTTCGAGACTTTTCTTTGTTTTTCTTGTTTTTATGTTTAGTTTGTAATCTTGTTTTTCCCCTTGAAATTTCACTCATTTCAAGCTATATTAGGCCTCAAACAGGGTTGTTTAGCATGAGTTATTAGGGTTTTAAGCATGCTACAAGTGGGGTTTCTTTGGCCTTATTGCATGTCCTTATTAAAAATCCTTTAAAAGTGGGGCTTTCATTGATAATTGCATAAAATAAAAATATCATTTATATGTAAGTGGGTTTAGAACCACATTTTCAAATTTCATATCATTCTGAAGAGTAAACTATAGTTACATATAAATACAATTACATGAGACACTTTTAATAAAATTAAGTGGGGTTCTTATTTATTAGGGTCAAATCTCTCTATTCTTGTTTCTCTCTTTTCTATGGATTTATTTCTACTTCTAATGGTCACTCTTGTTCTATGTTTCCATATTCTCTCGCTGTTCCAATATGGAAACTTTCTCTCTTTCACTCTTCTATGTTTTCATATTCTCTCTTTGTTCAATATGGAAACTTCCTCTTTCTCTCTTCATAAAGTTTCTAGTTCTCTCTTTGTTCGTTATAGAAACATTATTGCGTGTATATATATATATATATATATATATATATATATATATAGAGAGAGAGAGAGAGAGCATATTTGTTTAATAGAACATCCATTATTTTGCCATAGTATTATTTTTAACTGCATGTCATCATAATGCAAATCACTTTTACAATTCCACTATCAATATATTCTAAGTCCCAATTGCATAAAGATGGGCTTCCTAAATGCAAATACATATGTTAAGTTTAAAATATATGCAAATAAAAATAACATGTGTAAGCTGGGTTTTAAGATGTATTTTCATATAGGTTCATTATTATAAACTTTTTAACTTAAAGGCTTTATAGTGACAAATTCCAACCCATTTACACATGCATTTGCATATGAAAAGCCAGTTTTTAATAACTCAATGGGCACAGTGGTGATTCTGAGTCAAAATGCATGTGTTTTTTACTTTGCAAAGCCTGTCATTATACTTGCATTCAAACAAAAGAGCTTGGGTGGCGAATTTTGGATGAAATAAATACAGGTTTTAATTCATAAAAATCCATTGTTGAGCCTTTTGACTTGTGTTTTGCATCAAATAGGCTTGGGCGGCGGTTTTAGAGGCAAAAGCACATATTGTTGACTTAATATACCACATTTTTATGTGTTTAATCAAACAGACCTGTGCAGTGATTCTAGAGGCACATGCATATGTTTTCAACATCAAAAAACACAATTTTAACCTCTCTTAAGCATTCCTTGCTGGGTGTCAATTTGGAGGCTGAAAGCATAAGCTTTTTGGGTTCTAAAAAACCATTTTTAACTTCCTCATTCATGTATTTTGCCTCTCTATACCTAGGACGGTGATTTTACATGCATTTGTGTGCTTTCAAGCACATGCAAACACACAAAAACAGCATGTCCAAAAGCATTTTTCCTCAAAATGGCTCATTAAGGGGGATTTGTATATTTAATCCCAAATTTTTGCATCAAGGAAGGAGTCTAAGGTAAGAAACTTCATTTCCAGCTTGTTCCTCTCCATTTCAAGTTGCATTTGGTGCCCTAGTTGCCAATTTTGGATGCCATTACATATGGTTTTGATTTGGTCAATATAGTTGCTACACTTGTGCATTTTGTTTCTCCATCACTCAACACTTGGCAAGCAATGAATCTTGACTCTTAAATGCATTCATTTCACAAAGATGTCAAGATTTAAAGTCTCTATAATCCTCTTTTTGCAATCTTTTCTAACTCTGAAAATCTCTTGGATTTGATCTAGATTTTGCTTGACGATTTGTAATGGCTTCTTCTCTTGTTTTTGGTGAAGAGAGGTAAGTTTTCTTGTGTTTATCTTAGGGCTTTTGGTGAATATATTTTGGTCTCGTTGACAGCTGCAAATCTTTCATTTTTGCACATGTTTTAGTTTGTATGTTGTCTCTTTTATGCTATTTGCGGAGCTCAACAGGATTGGTTGTAGGGCTAGAGGGCAGGCGGGTTTTCGGACGGACTATCAAACTATGGATCACATTTTCATATTATGGGCTATTATTGAGGAGGCTAGACACAGATCGAAGAAGGTCTATTGTTGCTTTGTTGATTTTCGCAAAGCTTTTGATTTCGTTCCTAGGGTGGCTCTGTTTGAGAGACTTAGGGAGATTGGTATTTCTGAAATGTTACGTATCGCTATTATGAGATTGTACAAGATTGTGGTTGGCAGATTCTAGACTCCTGAAGGCTTTTCTGGTTCGATCCATAGCACCATTGGGGTTAAGCAGGGGTGTCCTCTCTCTTCTACTTTATTTGGGTTATATATTGACGAGCTTGAGGACTTCCTCTTGAAGTCTTCGCTCCCGGGAGATGGTTGTTATCTTCATCAGGTTTTGATCTCTATCCTTTTTGCAGATGATGTTGTTCTCCTTGCTTCCTCTCCAAACAGCTTATAAAAACATCTCGATGGTTTCACTCTATTTTTTTATCAAAGACAACTTGTGGTTAACCTAGGTAAGACTCGGGTCATGGTCTTTAATTGTTTAAAGACTACTCATCTTCACTTCATCTTTCAGGGTCAGGTTATCGAGATCACTTCATCATACACATATATGGGGATTATGTTTTCTGGTTCGCGGTTTAGTATGAGACCAACTATTCAACCCAGAGTTAGTAAGGGTATGGGTTCTCTTGCTTTGCTTGAGAAGCAGTGCTTCAGACATTATTTCTAGGATACCTCGTCTAAGCTATCTCTCTAAGATGCTCTTGTTCGGCCGACTGTTCTGCATGGTTCTGTGGTTTGGGGCCCTTCTCTTCTTAGCTTTGACTGGGCGTCGATTGGGCGGGTTCAAACTTTGTTCTTGAGGCACATCATCAGATGTCATAGGTTCACCCCTCATAGTGTCATTCTTGCTGAGTTTGGTGCTCATCCGTTCAGCCTCCGGCCATTTTTTATTTGGTTTGGTTTCTTCATCGTCTTCGTGGGTTTGTGGATACTGCTGGGAACCGGGACCGCTACTCCTTTTTAGCTTATTGCTCTTTTGTTTCCACTGCAGTTGCCGAGTCTGGTTCTCGCACGCGATGTTGGTACGCACAAGTTCGATTGGGATTGACATTGATCATCTCCCCCCTTTTCAATTTTCATTGGATACCCTGGCTCATCTTCTCCCTTCTCGGTAGGAATTAAATGAGCATGTTCATCTTGATATCTATAGACATTACATTACTACTATCTGGGTTAACCCTCTTGGCGGGTTACGCCCACGGATGTCTTTTTATGCAGCACACTTTTTGGAGATTTTTGATGGGATTATTGCCCGTCCTAGCTATCATTCACGGCGTTGGTCTCATGCCTTGTGGATCTCTTTAGGTTCTTTTAGAGTTGGCTCTCACCGTCTTCGGGCTCAGACTAATCATCATGTTGATAGTGGGGAGTGGATCTATATGCTCTACACTTTAGGAGAGGTGGAGAACGAGGCTCATTTCCTTTTCCGATGCCCTATTTATTATGATATCAGAGAGAGATTCTTTTGTCTGTTCTAAGAGTGCTTCTCTCTCTATGACTTCTTCAACTATTATGATCAAAAATGCTTGCACTTTATCTGTGTGAGGCCACCACGCTCCATGATAGCACGATCCAAACACTGCTTCCACACCGGCACTCATCTACTCAGCTCATTACTGCCTTTTTTACACCATTATCCCCTTTGTGTGGTGTGAAAAGGCCCTCTAGATCTACTCGACCTAATGGGCTTTCTAGATGTGTCAGATCCCGTTTTGGCTATTTGCACCAACGATACTCCTCTGTGGGTGGTTGGAGACAGCGCAGTACCTCTACTCATTGACACGTGTACCATTCCATGACTGATTTTTTTCGCCCAAGAAAGACTCCTAGCGCTTCTCTATCTCTGTTCTTTGTTGCTAGTATTTTGGTTGTTTTTGTTTATTTTCGGGCACCTTTGTGTGCTCCTGCTGGTTTTTGCCTCACTGTTGTAATCTTTCAATCCCATATACCTCTTTTTGGTCTTTTGTTGGACATTAATATCATTATGTTATCTTATCTTATCTTATCTATCTTCATCTTCATTTCTCTAAGTTGCATATGTAAGTACCTCATCTTGCTTATATATGCAGGTGGGATTTAAAAATTGTTCTATGACTGGAGTGTACAAGAAAAGCAAGCTTCTTGTCACACCAAGCAAAATCCTCTCAAAAATCCATGTTGATGCATTCATGTTCCCTATTCATACTTATTCCATCTGCCACGTGACTTAAACTTTATGTTGGTAGTTTCTTGTCGGTTCACTTGTAACGGAAATTCAAAACTCCATTATAAGTAGACGTTATGCCATACATCTCTCATATGTTTTTTCACACATAAAGATTGTTGTTCAAATATGCAATCCTCTTTGAAAAATCCATTTTTGGTTTTTCTCACTATATAAGTGACCATTTTGAGCTCAAACCCACTCACCTTTTGCTAACCCAAAGCTTTCTAGACTTCCCTTTGTTCATAACATCCCAAAATTCATTTTGTGAATCAAAAAGCGTGCAATTGAATCATCTTGTGATCAAATTCTCACCTTGTGGGATTTTCATGTAATAAATACTCATGCTCACAAGGTTCTTATGTTAGAAGAAACTGCACCACAAAAGCAAAGAAGAGAAAAAAAATGAAATACCAGCATGACCAATACCATCACTCCATTCCTCCTTCACAAGTTACTTCATTTAGTGAAGACATTACGGACATGGATATCCGACAAATGGACATTGAGTTGTTTCTCAAAAGAGTGGGTGTTGCAGTTACAAAGGATATGTTTGACATAAAGTAGAGTAGCATACACTTGCTTTCCACATTCCCCTTGGCTGCCCCTAAACCGGAGTTTGTGTTCGCTTGTGCCAGAAACTTTGAACATCCGTCTAGAACCATCAAAGATCAAGACAAAAACACTACCATCAATCTAGATTCTAACACTATTGATAAAATCTTTTGAGTTCCTCCTGCTCCATTAGTTACCAATATCTTAAAGCAAAAGCCTTTGGACAAATGAAATGAAGACGTTGCCTATTGAATCAAATACATGAATGATAACTGGCTGATCAACAAGAGACTAAACCTCATAAGATGGCCAAAGGGATGCACCGAAGAGACTCCAAAGAGGAGATCTATGATCTCATCACATTACATTGTTGCATTGGAGGCCTTAAATGATCAACACTTTTGAGCCATGGATATACAATTACATCTCTCTCATTTTCAGAATCATGCAAAAGAAGATCTTTTGGGGAGAGATGATCAATGAAATCCTCTGTGAGCAGTTGTCACAAGTTACAACTACTGAGACATTCTATATGAATTCCTATTTGGTCTACCCTGTTGCTGCCCTAGGTTATTTCCAAGAACTATCCGCCAAGGAAGATCAAATGTAAGAGCCTATGCGGAGTACTATGATCAGCTGCATTTGAGGGAATGTCAAATGCATTACAAGAGAGTATAGGATGCCTTCCATGGGCATTACATGTTCTTATTTGATAAGGAACTCCCAAAGAAGCAAGTGCTTGATAAGACATGGATTAAGGTGAATGAATATCGCTTCCTATTTCTACAATTTCCCAACTTCACATACTTGCAAGTTGGATATTTCAAGGGTGAACCATACACACTACCATGGTACCCCACTGATACGATAATTTTGATGGTACAAGGAATGGGTTTGTTTGATGTATGGTCAAGCCATGACGGTGTCATACAATCAGTGATGAGTGCAAACGTTGGATTTCCATATGGTATCTTATTGGTTGTAGGTTATTAAAGAGAGCAATGAAGAGCCAAACTAAAGTATATAGATTTGTCAATAGAACAAGCAATGAACACCGAATTATCATTGAACCCATAAATGTAGAGTATATTTATTTTT
The DNA here is from genome assembly GCA_028749045.1 of Cupressus sempervirens. Taxonomy (NCBI): domain Eukaryota; kingdom Viridiplantae; phylum Streptophyta; class Pinopsida; order Cupressales; family Cupressaceae; genus Cupressus; species Cupressus sempervirens. The sequence continues at coordinate 126,272,597 of CM053784.1, forward strand.
GTAATGAAAGTCGGCCAAGTCTCGAAGAATACAAATCTATCTCCAAAATGAAGACTACAAATTTGCACACAATGTGAAATATCTAAGCAATATCTCTAACAAAATAATAGGGTGGCGCTAAACCACCAAAACTTCAATAGGCAGAGAATAGAGAGGGTCTTCCACCTCTGAAACTACGCACAAACTCTGTAATGTCCCCTCTTTAGTTCGACATGGCATTGATCATGGATTTGCCTATTCTAGACTCTCGTAGGCAAATGGTGTGGAAAGAGAGTCAATTCTGCGGATCAGATAGTCATATCTTGCTCTTGAAGAAGTGTTAAGAGGTTATATTTTATCATTATGTGATATTGGGGCCCACATGTTATAATTTTAATTTGAGTTGCACTTTTTATTTTATAAAATTACTTTATTATAAAAAAGTGCATTATAATGAGAAATTATAAAGGATGTTTCTAGAAGTTCTAGCAACTTCTTAGAAAAGTGAATAAATAGAGGGCTGGGCCTCTCATTTGGACATGCTTGGATTGGAGAACTCTTCTACTTCTTCATTGTGAAGACATTTGTGGACTTTGGATCTGCAAATTATTCGATCTTTGGGAACGAATCACTCCCTTGGATTGGCGACTTTGAGGGTGTGAAATAGCACCTGAATTGTTGCATAATTGGAGTTGGTATTCAGCCATCTCATTGGAGCTTATTGAGAATTCGTTGTTAGGGTTTGTTTTTGGTTGGAATAAGGATTTCAGATTTGCCCTATCATTGGAGAAGCATTTGACAAGAGTTTGAAGACTGAATAAGTGCATTTTCAGAATTGGCAAAGCAGGGTTCGGAACCACATAATTGCTCATATCTCCTCAACCTCTTGGAGTTATTTTTTATGGTTTTACAAGGTTACTACCTAACCCTAGGCGCCCATTTTCCTTGCATTTGGGGGTCCCAAAACCCTAATATTATTTTATTTCAGCAGCCGTAAAGGTACGGCCTGGTACGGCCCTGCTAGTTTGGGCAGCAGCAGCAAATTAAGGACAGTTTGGGGGTGCGGTTGGAGGTCTTCATCAACGATCTGCAGCAAAACGTGGTGTTCTCCCATAGTTCTTCAAACCAGGTTCTTGCATTCTGAAATATATGTCAATTTTTGGGTAAATTTGCTGTCATACAGACATTGTTAATCAGTCCAGAATTGGTAATAAAATAATTTCAGAATTTATTGCATTGTAATTGAAATATAGTTCAATGGCTTTATATATATTGTAATTCTGTGATTATATTCTGAAAGTATCAAATCTGAAATTACCATATTCTGAATATTGTTACTGTTACACGCCAAGTGTTTGACAAAATTCCTAAGTTTAGTTTGAGGTTTTCTGTGGCCTTTATAGAGAGGGTCATTACAAACTCCTTTAGTCTCTAGCTTCTAGAAATATAACAAAGAGTCAAATCCAATCCATGATGCATTACAATGCCTAGCCACTTCCTCATAAAGGCCTCTAAGAAGCATCTAGAGATTTACAACAGGCCAACTATATTAATCATGTTATTACTTTATTAATTGGGCCCCATATTTATTAATTTAAATAATTAATTAAAGGCCCTTTATTATTTTATTTTATTTACGGGACCAATTAATTAACTATTTTAATTTAAGTATTACATTAAAATTGGGGACATCACAATTGTGACCATGGTTGCACAGGTTGACTCAGTATCCACATTTGCTACCACATATGCGGCAAGATCCTCCACATTTTTCTACCTCCATGGCTAAGTGCAATTACTCAGAAGAAGAAGAAAGAGGAAATCTCGCTTGAGGATCATGATTTCAGCCAAGTTGCTAGAACCAAGGCCCCAAAGAACAAAAAGGCAAAAATGGTTTCAAGGGTCATGGTTGGTAGCGATGAAGTCAAGTATCTAGAGATAGTTGGGCCTCTAGTTGAAAAACCTATAGATGAAATGCAATCCACAGATTACAAGTTCACCTGAATTGAACTTGGTCAACAAGCACTCTCAGCAAGAGGCATAAGTTGTTGTCAACATGCTGCACAAAAAAATGACAAGTTGTAGGAGAAGAACGGGTTAGAGGACGAGAACATGTGGCTTCTAGATATCATAGAGAAGATAGAGGCCTCTTCTCTGCCACTTGATCTTGTCTCTTCTAAGCATTCAGTGCAAGTAGAGAGGAAAGCAAAGGTCATTGATGAATGGAGCATTCGGCTGGAATCACAAGGTGTGCAAGTGATTCAAGATGCTTATAAGGTACTAAAAAATGAAGGGAGATTTCAGTGAAGCTAAATGAACTCCTTACTTCTTTCAACTAGCAACTCAAATTTCTAGTACATAAATTTTCTGGGATCGATTGTGTAAATATTTTTTAGCACCAAGGTTTCAGATGATATTGCATCACCCATCATCATGATCCAGGAGAGAAAAAGAACATAGTATGATCCGAAATGTGGTGCTAAAAAATATTTACACAATCGATCCCAAAAAATATACATACATTGATATGGATTTGTGGAAATATAATAAAATGAAATTTCTAGATGCAGATCTTGATGTCTGGAGAAGAATGATAAGATAAGATAAATTTATTAATACCCAACAGGAGAACGCCAAAAGGGTCTAGGGGACCAAGAGCTTATACAACCAATGAAGTAGTGAACAACAGGAACACCAAATGGCGTCCAGGAAAGAAAAAACAAGAAAGCAAAAGAAGAATCGTCAAGGCAAGGACTAGGGAACCTTCCTCGACTGAGAGAAATCCAAAACCAGACAGTACAATCCAAGACAACCAAGAGCCCCGGGCTGTCGATTAGAACCGATGGATGAGTGTCGTTGTCGAGTAAGACCAATGCAGGGTCCCACAGTTCTAGAGTGACTAGTGATAGTTGTATGAACGGTCTTTTTACACCCTGTGTTGAAAACGAAGGCGAAAAAATTGCAGTGATGAACTGATCAGAGGTTTGGCACTAGGGAAATAAGAGTTGCAGATTGTGAGTGTAGAGTTGCATGGTCTCCCGAAAGTAGAGTGCAAGACATCGCTGATCTGTGTAATCGAAGAAGTCTAAAAGGGAATCACAATCTCTGAATAGGCAATGAAATAGCCCTTTGATCTCGTACTAGATGGGGCAAAAAAAATGAAGTGTTTATGTCTCAACCTCAGCCAAGGTGCCTAGGGTATCCCATCCTCTCTATCAATGTGGTGATTGGTCTAGATCCAAACCCAATGGGAGTCAACTCTAAAGGACCCCAAAGAGATATACAAGACATGGCACCAACAACGAGACATGTAGCCTAGGCGTACAATAATCCCATCCCAGATATTCAGAAAGTGTTGAGCATTAAAGGCCATCCTCGGACGCACCGCCCCTTAAGGGTTAGTCCAGGTCGTGATGATGTACTGTCTATAGATATCAAGTCTAACATGCTCGTTCAACTCCTGCCGCAAGGGGAGGAGGTGAGCAGGAGCGTCCAATGAGAACTGGAAAGGAGGAAGGCAATCAATATCAATCCCAATCTAGCTCAAGAGGGAAGTGGCCTAAGCATAAGAGTAACAAGTCGTAGAGGAGGTATCAAAGCTCACAACCGCAACTGACGAGCAATAAGCCACATAGGAGTATCTATGTCGATAGTCTGCAGAATCCAAAAAACCATGAAGGTAGTGAGAAACCATATCAAATCGAAGATGGTCCAAAGCCTCAAGGAATGAGCACCGAACTCCGCCAGAATAATATTGTGTGGGATGAACCAATGGCGTTTAATGATACTACATAGAAGCAGAATCTAGACGCATTCAATCAAGGCCCAATCAAAGTCAAGAATAGGTGGTCCTCGAACCAGTAAACCATAAACAACCATTGGTCTGACTAAGGAGTCGAGGAGAGACAGCTTAGACATAGTGTCCTAAAAATGGTGTCTAAAACACTATCTCTCCAACATGGCAGGAGAGCCCATACCTTTGTTGACTCTGGGCCGGATGGCAAGTCTCACGCTAAAGCAAGGCCCAGAGAACTTAACCCCAAGGTATGTATATGATGAAGTGATCTCCACCTCCCAACCCTAAAAGTGGAAGTGAAGACGTGAGATCTTCAAGCAGTTAAAGGCCATGACTTCACTCTTACCCAGATTACCACTAACTGTCGTCGTTCGCAAAAAGAAGCCAAGTCATCAAGAAACCTTTGAAGATCCTCAGGGGAGGAGGCCAAAAGGACCACATCGTCGACAAAAAGGAGAATGGAGATCAAAAAATAATGCAAGTAGCAACCATCACTAGGGAGCGAGGAATCTCTAAGAAAGTCCTCAACCTCATCAATATACAAACCGAACAAGGTGGGGGATAGAAGTTGATCTAAATATTCTATGTGATTGTGGAATCATTTCTTCAATAGAAATGTATCATAATTATTTGCATCTAACGGTCAAGAAGGAACAAGATGTGCACTGGTTGGTGGCAGAGAGTAAGGCAGCAACAAATCGTCTTAACAGCCAAGAACGCATGATCAGTGACTCTTTTCAAAAACTAACATGCAAAGCAGCTGCACATGCAACTCGCATTACATGTAATTGCATCTTTTTATGCAATGCATCCTCTTTGATTTACAAACAGAAATAAAAACAAAATGACAATTTTAAAGATTGTTCTTTAGTGCCTTGAATTTGATGATAACATCACACACTATAGGAAGATCAAAAATCTCCAATGACTTTGATATTGCCTCTATCCTTACTATAGTTGCATATGCTGATTGCACAACCTTGGAATTTTCCACCAGAGAATCTTGCAAGTGTTTTGCCAAAGATTTATGTGAAACAAATTTGTTCATTGTGTGAGAACCAAAATCTTCAAAATCTAAATCAGCATTAACCCTGATTGTAAGTTCTAGTCATTCTTTCAACTGCAATCAGACTACCATGTTCATCAAGAATCTGACATCCCATTTTCTCTAAGTCACATTTGATTCTTGTTTCTATTGCCTAGCAATCTCTAAGGGTTGTCAGCAACTTTGTTATCAATTTTCTCAATGTTTCTTCTTTGTAGCCCATTAGTCCTTGATATCTGAAAAACATTTCACAGGATGGAAGGATGTCACATGAAACCATAGATAGCATCTAGATCAAACTTAGCAATCTCGTCCTAGTCATTAAGAATCCCTTTCAAATCATCAGCTTCTTGAATCAAGGAGGAAATCAAATCTTGTTCCATGTCTTTGATATGTATAAGGACTTTAACCGTATTTGTAATAGCTTGGACTCCTTCAGAAATGACTTCTACCCAAGACTTGGCAGCTTCAACTATCCTTTTCTCCCTAGATGTCACAGACACAATAACAGCATTTTGAGAAGATTGTCACCGAATAACTTCATTTAAGCAAGCAACCGCATGTTTGAACTGATTTTTCTTTTCCCATAATTCATGGTTGCTCTTTGATACATTGGCAAGCACATCTTGATCATCCTACAAGCAACTCAGTCATGACTGTTTTTCGATCTCTACCTTGGTGAACTTGTAATCAGAACGGATAAGCTCTTCAACAAGTTTGTCCACCAGTGGCTCAGCAACCTCTACAAAATTGATTTTCTCCGAATCAACTAAGATCCTTGAAACAATCTTATCATTTAAATATTTGGAATTAGTTTTCTTTATAGGGAGGTTATCTAGGTGTACGCTCACTTTCATTCTCTTCATTGTGATTCTACTCAACCATGCAGGTAAGCTGAAACTTTCATCTGTGGAAGCAAGTACAGTGGAGACCATCGACATTGATCTTGATTGCATTTTCGTAGTAACTGAGCAAGATTCAGATCGTACAACTGAATTCATAGGTACATGACAAGAGGATTCTATCATGAACAATTCAAAACCTATTATGTAACCTATTAAGGATGTATTGAGTTGAAAAACATAACCCTTTGTAAGAGTTGGAAAATCCTCGAACACACTTCCCAAATGTTCATATTGTTCATTTGTTAAAATTGGGAGGAGCTGTTGAAGATATATGAAGAGAAAATGTATTGACCTCTAAAGCCGAGATGGAAGGTGTGAAAATAGTGAAAAATGAATCCACACCACCATCTATCTCATCCAGAAAAGGTGTTTCCTGCATGGATGGTTCATGAGTTTGTGCAGGTATTGGGGGAGATATGATCATAACTTCCCCTTCTTCTTCATCTTCTTCATCTAATTCTTGCTCTGATTCTTCCTCTAACTCCTAAAATGGTTCAAGGATTAGAGATGATTTAAGTCTCTTTCCACCCTCAACTCAAATTTAAGAGACTTCTTCACATCAAAAGAAAAAGTTCCATCTTTACCTGTAATTTCCAACTGGGACTTCCTTCCAAGAGGACCAAAACTTCCACAATCCAACCCAATTTTGGATTAAACCTTTTTAGGCCTTTAATTTTTAACCACTTATTGGTGTTTGCTAAAATGTATTGAAATCTATCAAGGATAGATGTACCTTCCTTCTGCTGCCATTGAATGGGAAAAGGGCATCTTTTATCAAAACCAGCTTCATGATATTCTAGATCAAGAATGTTGTCATCAGCTTTGATTTTAAAATCTAACAATATCTCAAGCATGTTAGTTAAGATCAATGATTTGTTGCAAAGTTAATCTACAGTAATCCATCTTCATTATATCCAATTCTGTCTACATGTCAATCCAAACATCTTCGATACGATGAACATGTGTAAAGGCCTTCTTGATTTGACAATTCATTTCTCTATAATCAAAGTCAAATCTAGCTTTGAATCTCTTCAAAGTGATCAACCGTAGTTCTGCTTCCATAGTTTTTGCTCTATGTACATAATTAATCATATAATTACCAATTACTAGAGGTTTGGCAGAAGAAATACCAAAACCTAGCCTATGCAAAGCATGTTGATCAGATTGAACTTCCATGACTTGTCTAGTCAGTTTCATTAAAATGGTCCTGTATCATACCTAGGTAAGGTATATGGCCCACCCCTCAAGTAAAGGTTGGAAATTGGATAAAGATACAACCATAATGATTTACCTTCTCCCAAGCTTCATTAGATACCGTTTTGATGGATAACTGTTTATCAAATAGACACCAAAAATGCCCAAAGAATGCATCATAAACCCCTCTGTAGCATTCCCCTCCCAAGTCCCCTAGGACTACCCCACCCAACCAACCTAACCCCAGCGCCCTACAATATAGAAGGTCCCCTCCCCTTATAATAGTAGAAACAATGGGCCTCCTATAGCCTATAGAAACAATGGGTAGGCCATTCAGGAAGATAAAGGGCAGTAGAAAGGTCTAGGTGGATCAATCATCAATCCAACCGCTACGAGAGCCCAAAACTTTAACTGATGTGGATCCCTTGATCGAGAAATGCCCTACCCCGGAAGACCAACGAGATAGGGCGCCCTAGGGCTCGACCGCCTCCCCCTTCCCCCCATCCTCCCACTCCAACCCATCTCCATTGGTTATCGGATCCAAGGAAATTAGAGCTTTGAATGGTACTTACTATTACCCAGAGTAATCTGATCATAGTAATCCCAAACTGGAATTTGAAGACAATCTCCTTTGATTGAGAGTCCAGAAAAAGATACCATGGCAGCAACAATATAAACAAGGTAGGAATTCATATAGAAAGGCACGGAAATCCCTACATTGAGCAATTGTTGACAGAGTGCAATGCTGATTAGTTCTCGCCAAAAGATATGTTCCTTATTCTCCATGATCTAGAAGACAAACTTATACATCCATGGTTCAAAATCGGTGGAATCTTTAAGACCACAAATCTTGCTGAGAAGAATAATAAGATCTTTGTACTCCTGCTTGAAATTAGATCTGTGAACGGTCTTTGGCCATCTCAAGATGTTATTTCTCTTGAAATCCAACAAATATAGATTCACATACTTCTAAAAATCTCCCTTATTCTCATTCCATGTCTCCAAAGATGACTCTTTGGTCAGATCTACGGATTCTGCACTTTGCAGCACCTTGAAAAACTGCTAAATAACTTTTGGATCAAGGCTAATAATAATGTATGAAATCAGCATCTTTGACCGTCTTTGACTTTGGATTGAAATGCTTTGCGCATCCAAGAACAAATTTTGGTTTCATGGCAGCCATGGGAAACGTAGACACCAAGTGAATATGACTCCTTTTGATACATTTCATTTCATGACCAACAAGAGCTTCTACTATTCGCAAGAAGTCATGTCCACATTCTGATCTTTGTATCTAACACATTGTCAAGAATGGACGTCACATGAGATTGAGTTGCATGAGCCAACTCTATCAAACTGGTATTTCATTTTGCCCTTAGATTTTGATGGTGAGGGCAACTCTTGTGCTCCTGCTACAACATAAAATTCGAAAATGTGAACACATCATCAAAGGATATTGCCATAAAAGGTTGATTCTTGAAAAGCAACAAAGGTTTGAGTATGGATTAGATATTTCAAGGACCCGATGAGATGATCTCAAAAAGAGCCATCATACATATGTAGAGGATGGAAATGGTAGGACGAAAGAGAAACCATGAAGTGAGAATGGAAGCAGATGGATATGCTTTAAGACATGAAGGTGGAGCACATCGGAATGCGTGTGACTTAAGACTCTTGACTTTAAAAAGTGACTTGGGCTTTCAAAATGTCATTAAACGGAAAGCAGATTACATGTACATGCAACATGTAATGAAGAATGGAAAGTGAGATGACATGCGAATGGAAATGGAAAATGAGCTTACATGTAAGTGCGTATGAAGGATGACATGAAATGCGTAATGACAAGGGAAGTGGAAATGACATGTATTTTGGTCATGGAGGTGTAAGTGCATATGAAAGGAATGAACGTAATGTGCCTCGAAGCGAAGTGATCTTTATAGACGTCTTTGAGGAAAGGTAAAGTCAAAGTACATGGGAAAACATGCACATGACATTTTTTGACCTTTTAAAAGTAACTTTTAGTCAAAAACAAGTTCTAGAGATGCAATTACATGTAAAAGACTTTTCACGTAATCACGATGTGCGATTGGATGTGGAAACTGAGATGAGTGAGAAAGGAAATGGAAAATGAGATTACATTTATGTGTAGATGATGGAGGGAAATACATGTAATCACATGTGAAGAATGAGATGTGAAGTGTTGTGACATGGAAAGATGGAAATGGAATGAAATGATGCTCTTGCATGATATGGAAGGTGAAGTGAAATGAAACTTGTTCAAGTTCTTTTGGGAAAGAACTTGCAACTTCTTCAAAATGGAGAAAAACTGAAAAGAAAACAAGCAAAATAGAAACAAAAAAGAGAAACATACCTATGACAAAAGACTCAAACATGTCAACAAGCAAGCCACTTCAACATGCAAATTCAAATTTGGAGTTTGGGAAAAAACCAAAAACATGAAAATGAACCATTTCATCATTTTTAAAAGAAAAATGCACTTTCCATGGCATCAAAATTAACAACTGTGAAGCATCAAGTTAAAACATGAACAAAATCAGCAAGATAAGCATGAATTAATTAACAAGAAGGAAAATGTCCACTTACATGATGATTGTGTGCCAAAAATGAAGGAAAAAGAAACTCCAATGTTGAAAATTCTCAAACAAACTTGGATTTCTTCAACTTTACAAACAGGAATTCAAATGAGCACCAAATGAAGCGTTTTCTATGCACAATGCCAAAAAAGTGCCCTAAAATGCCTCCCAATTCCAACGTTTTTAATAAATGCAAGCAAATTAGAAGTTTTTGGAGAAAAATGTGTTTCAAATCTGCACTTTAATAAGTCATTTTTAGCATTGGAATGCAACAAGATCCTTTCCAATGGCAATAGCATGAACATTTATCATAAAACACCTCTTGTGGAAAAACGTAATCTAGAAAGAGCAAAATCTAGGCATTTTTTGCCAAAGCGTGCCCTAGATGGAGTGAAGAAAAATGTTTTTTTTTTTGCAAGAGATTTTAACGTTTGATACATAGAAACACTCAGAAATGCCAAAACGCCCCTTGTGGAAAAGATTTCATGCCATGGAATGGAAAGATTTCAAGATTTCAAGCAAAAATGTGTTCTTGGAGGACAAATGCATAAAGTTTTGCCTTCAATCTTCAAAAATGGGTTTGCCAAAGGCAAATGAAAGCAAAATGCACCTTTTGGAGGTGATTACATGTTTTAAAATATGCAATAGGCTTCCTCAAGACCAAACGCACCTTTTGGGTGAACATGCACATTTTAAAAATGTGCTTTTTGCTCAAAAACAGGTTTAAGAGATGCATATACATGTCTCATTGGCAAAACGCACCTTTTAGGTGCAAAGACATGTTTTAGTAACTTGCAGTTGCAACCTAAAGGCCAAAATGCAACTTTTAGGTGCACATGCATATGACATATACATCTCAACTTTTTGATGTCTTTGCATGTTTTAGTTGCAATTACATGCATTCTTCATCAAAATTGCACCTTTTAGAGGTGATTGCACATTTTGCATGTAAGCATGTTGCACACAACTTAAGTGGTAAATTAAGCACATGTAAATTTAATTTTGATGAAATATCACTTAAATGAGACAAATAATTTTCACATGATCATATTAGAAATATAATGTGCAAATATCATTTAATAAGTAATATTTGCTAGAGTATTTGATTTAAAAATCAAAAATCAAATTGAACTATATAGTTAATATAGTCACTTAAGTGAAAAATCAAAACGCAAACTCAACTTAAAATGATAACATAAAGTGCACTATAGTTACTTTAAGTGAAAATTTAAATGATAAAGTAACTTAAAAACATAACATAAAGTGAATTTAAGTTATATTTTTCAAAAAGTGAAAGTCAAATTAAAAATGTAACATGATATTTTTAATTCGTGCAATTGCATCAAAAAGATCCACTTTTTGGGCATTAAATTGGTCATATCTTTTGATTGCCAACTCTGATTAAGCCCTAAGATAGATCAAATCGTAGGGAAAACTGAAAGCAATGACTTGGGCAAAACCAAAGGACTAAAAACCAACAAACACAAACTCAAAAAAGAGGAAAAGGAGATGAAGGCCTCAAAAATAAAGCATCAACAAATAGAAAAACTAAGAGACAGAGGGGTGAATCAGTAATCTGAAAAAAACCATTTTTATTGACCTTATTAGTTCTCAAACATGTGATCAACATAAACAACAACCATAAGAAGATAACCATACACAATAACACCAAATATGTTAACTAGGGAAAACCCCGATGGGGATGGTACACACAAAATGATGTACTAATAGATAAGTTCCTTGCAAGAGGATGGACTTTGTTAGGAGCCAATGAAATACATTCAGTACATATCAATCCCTGTTAAGAGCCTTTGAATCACTGTGAGGAGATTTCAACCCTGTTAATTGTGTCAACCCTATTAGGAAATGTAGACGACAAAACCACCCACTATCCAAACACCTTCAAGGGTAGACCACCGAACTCACTGTCCAACAAGCCTTGTATTATCTCTTGCAGAATAATACCAAATACAACTTATCTCAGCAACTCATACTCTTGCTCTGTCGTCTTACCATGCCTCTTACGCACTAGATCTCAATACCAAATCTGAAAACTCCTATCACAATAATCCCTTAAGATCGCTTATTTGTATATACTAATATTCTTCACTTATCGCATACACATACACAAATCCACATTATAACCAAGGAAACAAACCTTCCTTTATACCAAGTCCTCAAAATAATTCATTGAGTCGGCCTTGAGGCTTTACCCAATTACAATTACAATAGGACCTCATTAAGATAAAACAATACAGGCTACATTACATATTTTCATAATTACATAATATTGTTAGCTCACAGTCTTTACAAATCTTCACACCTACAACCTCGAACTTAGCGCACTCGATGACATCATCATCAAGATGTTTTCTACCTCTCTCTAACTTCGCTTATCCAAATTCTATCCTTGTTAAGAGATATAACTCAACTACCAAAAACAACTTCTCAAGAACTCTCTGTAAACTGTCTTCAGTAAGTTTCGAATAACTATCACCAGTCTTCAACTTTCTGCATGCACTTTTAACTACGGAATCAGGACACTCTGTAGAACATGTCCCCAACTACGCTTGACGTTATCTTTACTCCTAAAACCACACAGTCTCAGTCATTGTCTAGTACTCTGCCAATCTTCTTAGGATGTTGACATCAATGACAAACATAGTCATGAATGCAACATGTAACTACTGTAATAATCCCTCCAATGCTCTAGTAATGCTAGGATACTCCCCCATAGGACTATCATCAGCATTCATGCTAACAGCTTTTACATCAAGCATTGAGTCACCAGTATTATCATATTATCATAGCAATAGAAGACTTTTGTAGAGTTTAAAGTTGTAGTTACTTGTAAATTGTTCCTAAAAAAAGGAATAAATTGAAAAGAACCATCCCTTTGTATAATTTCAGTTAAGATCCTATTGAAGTCGCCTAGTTTCCCCTATTGCTGAGAGGCAAGTTTTATCTCACTACATCGTTGCCAAAAGTCACAATTTTGTAACTTAGAGTCTTACGACTTACAAAAAATTTAGTCAACATCCTTCAATCTGAAGAAGGTGGAAATGAGCTTTGAACATCAAGGGAAGAAGATTCAAGCATGTCTTAGATGGAGAACCAAAGCTAGTATAAATCAAGATATTGGAGAGATTGATTAGGCATTATTAGGTAGACTTGGCAACAAGGTATCTTGTTATGCCCTCAATGCCTACAAATCAGTGCAAGACAAGCTAACAAGGTATTGCAATGCTTATGTGATCATAAGTTGTATCACAACTTGGACAAGTGTGAGTTCTTCCAATCTAAGGTGAAGTATTTGGGGCACATCATTACGAGTAATGGTATTGCAATGGATCTCGCTAAGATCTGAGCAGTCATGCATTAGCTAGCACCCACTAGTGTTTCCAAGGTAAGTAGCCTCATGGGATTGGCGGGTTACTACCATCGATTCATAAAGGATTTCTCTCGCGTAGCTCATTCTATCACTTCTCTTTAGCTAAAAGGAAAGACGTATCTGTGGACCGAGCAATGTGAGTCAGCATTTGAGGCTCTTTGTAATGTCCCCATTTTTCGCCAGTCTGTGCAGTTGATAGAGTTAGTTCATCATAGCGACCCTCGTGAGCTGACAGGGTGTTTTGGGGGTCTCATGCGATTACTTACTATTTTTAGTAAGTCTATTATAGGCAATTGCTATTTTTGGCAATGCAGTGGATGGCTTGCTAGTTGGTCGTCACTTGCAATTAATCAGGTTAATAATTGCATAAGCTCTTCTCTATTTATTATTCATCGAGTTGCATTATTATAATAATGTTTATATTATTATAATAATGACTTTAAGAGATATTTCTAAAAAGCAAATTCGAAAGTTTCTAGTGTAGACTTCTTTTGGGAAACTTCCACGATTTTTGAAGTGGAGTTTTATGGAAATTTTTGCCAATAAAATCTTATAAATGAGAGCTCATTTCATTGGGAAAGACACACTTGATTATATATTTGATTTTGTGCCTTTGTGGCTTTTTCCTGGGTTCGGAACTATATGCCCTTGCTGATGTATAAGGGTTGGAAATTTTGAGAATTGCATTTGCAATTTAGTTGTTGAGGTATAGCTAAGATTGCCTAACTTCTCTACTGTTCATCACTGTATCTGAGAAGTGTTTTTCATTCCACTGCTGAAGTATAGTGCATTTGGTATTTGCTAGATATTTTCTTTACTGTAGCATACTGTGGCTAAGGAGAATACTACTGAAAAAATTATAAGTGTGAATGTTTTTCACTTTACTGTTGAGAGCTTATATTGGTGGCCGAATCTGATATTGGGAGGCTGTCATTTTTCACTATTGGACTGCGTCTGAGATTGTTATTAGCTTAATGCCAAGCTGTGAGGTGAAGTTAGTTGGACTAGCAAATTCGATTGGGCAGAAAAAAACTAGCTACATGGTCACACTTACTTCTGAAACCACCTGCGATCTGCAATTCACACGGACGTCACACCCGGCTAGTCGTGACTTGCAATTAGGAGCAGTACGGGATTAGACCAGATTGTCTTTGGCTTGCGTTGGAAGATTGTGGGGTGGCTGCAAGCTGTCTCAACACATATTTTGCTAGTCGTGGATCATACCAGTGTTGGTGATGTGCATCAGCTGCCACCTGCACATTGTCATTAACTTGGTAGGTTCACAGTCCATATAGAGGGCCAGCTAGGGATCAGCAATCAGGTTCTTTTTCTAAATTACTTACAGCACAATTGAAGTTATCAAATTCAGCGTTTTGGCCCAGAATATGATCAAACTAATAAATATTGAAATACTCTTCAAATAAGGTTCATTCAAATTTGTTCTTTCAAGCAATAAATAAAGTTATTCGATGTTTCAATTATCTGTGGTGTGGAATTTAGACTGAAGTAATTATTTCCTTTTAAGTAATTTGTTAATTTAAAATCACAAAAATCATCGAAAGGATTTTAATATAAACATTAGAAATCAAGAAATCGGTCTTCACTTCAGTATCACAGTGTAGAGACTAGTTGGGGTTTTTACACTCTTAAGGAGCGATTGACCAGTGCACCTGTCCTTGCAATGCCTAATCCTGCAAGTGATTTCATAGTGTGCACAGATGCATCATTAGAGGGCATGGGGACAATGTTGATGCAAGATGGTTGTGTTATTGCGTATGAGTCTACAAAGCTCAAGGACCATGAGTTGAACTCCCCACTCATGATTTGGAGTTAGCGGCAGTTGTGCAAGCACTTGTGCACTAGATACATTTCTTTTTGGGACACAGGTTTGAGTTGTATAATCATCATCGTAGCTTGCAGTACATATTTACTCAGCCAAACCTAAATGCACAACCACGTCACTAGATGGAGTTGTTGTACACGTATGATTTTTATGTTCATTACATCAAGGGTAAAGAGAACATGGTTGCGGATGACTTGAGTAGGAGAAGGCGTTAGATATCAGTTTAGTCATTGGGAGTGGATTTGTGTAGCCATATCTTGGAGCTTTGCCTAGTGATACTTGGTATCGGGAGGTTAGAGCAAAGATTGAGTCCAGATGTACCCTTGAGGAGTGGTTTTCAGGTTATCTTTGGAGTCCAATGGACTATTGAGACACTTGGAGTGCATTTATGTGCCAATGTCAAGGGATCTTCATTCCTTAGTTTTGTCAGAGGCACATCGTGCACCGTACTCTACACATATCGATGTCAAGAAGATGCATGTTGATCTTAGACAGTTGTACTTTTGGGTAGGGATGAGGCGCGATGATTTTTTTGCTTGATGTTTGGAGTGCTAGATGGTGAAGGTAGTGCATCAGCATCCTACGAGTCTTCTACAACCTCATTCCATTCTAGAATGGAAGTGAGATACAATATCTATTGATTATCACAAGGTATCCTATGCCATCACGTCGTCATGATGCTATTATGGTGATAGTGGATAAGTTGTCCAAACTAGCGCACTTTTCACCCATGAGAGCATCTTACACCATTGCTTTGGTAGCTCACATTTTCATGAAGGATATTGTTTAGTTGCATGAGATCCCTCATAGGATCATTTCGGATAGAGATTCAGTGTTTACTTTAGCACTATGGCAATCTCTCCAACATGCTTTGAGCTCACAACTCAATTTTGAGTAAGCCTATACCTAGTGGGGGAGGATGTAGTGCCTCCCATGTTTCCATTTTGTTCCATGGCTTATTTTGATTTGAGGGATGCTTTGAGAATTCCATGTATATTTGTATTTGAGATGCTTCGATATGATTATTGTGGTTGCTAGTATCATAGATGATAGATGTTAGATGTTATACTTATCAACTTGATCATATCTACATGATGATGCTAGTGGTGTGACATGATATTTGGTTATTTTGTATTCAAACATGGATTATTGTTTATGATTATTGGTTGGATATTATTGGACTCATTGATAGTGTGATTGTGCTACGGATGTTTATCTTGTTCTTACAGTGGATTTATGCAATGATGCAAATGGGTTATTCTACTAAAGTTTATTAGATGCTTTATTACACAATTACAGGTATTGTTGCTTCGGCTATTATATATCGTACATTTACTCCTAATGTTGTTTGTTTATTGTACAAGACTTATATCCCCGACAGTGACACGTGGAGTTAGTGATTGGGTTGATCATACTAAGCCAATGTCGTCCCTTTATGGTCGACATGTGGTATAATTAACCCTTCGGTAATTGGTAAATTTGACTCATTAAGCATTTTGTTTAGACCTATGAGCGTGTCTGTGCATTTTAATTTCCGCAGTTATTGCGGAAAATATTATTTAAATGCGAGTTTAATTATTTAAGGGAAAATATATATTGATTTAATTTTATTTTAATTACCAATTGATTTGTTGTAGTTCAATTCCAAGCAATTGAATTGCCTGATTTATTTGGGAAAAGGAGTCATTAAATTATTTTAACAACCTAACTTATAAGTCACATTGGAAAAGTGCTTATATTGGCAAATTAGAACTATATTGTTCATTCTTACTTTGCCATTTCATGTTTTTCGAGCAAAATTGCTCAAACCCTCTTGTGGTAAAATCTTGTTTTGTTCGTTGGGTGAGATTGGCTTGACGAACGTTACAAGGTTGGTCCTAATGGTTTCATAGCAAAGAAATCTTACTTTGTCGAGCATTTCAACACATTCCACGATCTAGCTATTTTATGGCTTCAATTCTCATTTTAGCACCTTTGGCTGCGAGGTCTGGCCTTCTTATTTTAATAGGTTTGCTTTGTATTAGCTATCACTTTCGATTGCTATATGTTTGAAGGATGATAACTTGTGTTCCCCTTTGTTTCCACACTTCAATTCAACCTAGTTGGATAAGTACGAACATGTATTTTTTATTTGATTTAATTTGTAAGTTTTACTGAAGTTATGCTACTAAGATTTGTGTGCGGGCTTGTAGCTCGTATTTTATTTGAGATTTGGATGTTTGATCCCATCATTCGGGAAGTGGGTTTTTTAAATATTTCATCTACTTCTGAGAACTTTAAATTTTGAGTGATTTTTATGTCGCCTCATTTTGCATGCCGCCCAGACTTGACGTGTATTTCTTGGCACTTGTCTTGGTTTTGGATTTGGAATGTTTGCTAGGTTTCCAATCCAACCTTGGTTTTACTTTGTGTGCATTGAAATTTGAGCCATATCTATACTCCCAACAATATGCTCAAACGAAAGTATTTTATATTTGATGCTTTCGGAATTTCCCATCCAAACCTTGTTTGGTTATTTGGCTTTCATGAAGTTGGTTGTGCCCACACATAAGAACGTACGTGTGTGTATGACAAGATCTTGCAAAAGCCAAACTCCCGGATATAGGCCGGTTGAGTTGTTGCCCATTTGGAGGTTGGGTTAGGAATTTGTATTACCTAAAGTCACTTATCATGTGATGAGCATGGGTATGTAAGGAAGACGTGTGAAATGACTTCTCTCATGTACCCCGTCCCAGAAGTGGCTGACAAGGTAACGTGAAGAGATATTAACAAGTGAAAACCAAATCAACTAATGGGTAATAAAACTTAATGAAAGATAAGAGAACACCTGTATGACTGCCAATCTTTTGCGGAAGTTGGTACAAGGGTATGGTGTCTGTACAGTTGTCACTCTTCTACGGAAGATGGTACAAGGGCACGACATGTGCCCTCCAGTTGGAGTTGAACCATATCAGGTATATGGCCTCCTGAGGGAGTTGAGCCATACCATATATAGCTTGACCTTGTCAATGTCAAGTAAATTACACTTCACTAAAGTCCCTAAATAGTTATCCATAGCCTAACCAGTGACCTATTATATTGCATTGTCTTCATGATCATGGTAACCCCTTTGATGATTGTATCTTGCGTTTGTGGTCGAGTCATTATCTGCATCAGCACAGTGGGTATAGGGCTATGGGTACCACATGATTGGGAGGCATAGCTACCTATACCACTACTGGGAACTGGTGTATAGAGATGATTTCAAGGCTGGAGCTTGATGCTTCACTTGGATTCTTTTGTTCTTTCTCGAGTATGTTTCCTTATGTTATACTTCATCCTTGATGCATTTGATATTATGGATAGAATGATGTATCTTTTATTACTTTTGCATTTCCTTTATCATGATGATGTTTTGTTGTGTATTATCATATAGATCTTATATGTGATCCATGATTAGTATGTTAGGCTTGTTAGATTCCTTTCTATGCTCTCCAATGTTCACTCCTCAACTTACGTGGATCCAGTACTCCCCGGTGTAGAGGTTTTATTCATTTTCATCCTTGTTTTTATGTAGTTTCGGATGTTGTTCTCCTAATGGCGTTTTGGAATGCATTTTGTCGTACAATGATGCATTTTTTCATACGGCAGATGCATTTCATTGTATGGACTTGCATCGACTCATACGAGTATGCACAGTAGTTGTACAAGCGTGGAGGAAATTCGTCTGACTCGTGGAGTTTTCTCGTATGGGAGCCATTTCTAGCTCATATGAGACTTTAGGCTATTTTATTGTGGAAAAAATAGTAGCGTTTACGCTCATTTCTTGGGGATGTGAATTGCGGTTTTGGATACCGTTTTGGGTCCTATATCTTCCTAGATCTTGATAGATCATATATCAAGTATATTTGGGGAAATTTATCTTTGAGCTTTTCATCATGTTAATTGGAATGAAATTGTATATTGTAATCATTCCGAGATTGTGATTTGGGCTTACAAGGAATATCGTAATGAATGTTAGCTTGTATTTGAGGATGAACATTGTATGCTTAATTCATATAGTTGGAAAAGACAACGTTGGTAAGTAGTGACACTTGGGTATCTTAGGCATTC
Source organism: Cupressus sempervirens (assembly GCA_028749045.1). Classification (NCBI taxonomy): domain Eukaryota; kingdom Viridiplantae; phylum Streptophyta; class Pinopsida; order Cupressales; family Cupressaceae; genus Cupressus; species Cupressus sempervirens. The sequence continues at coordinate 126,291,436 of CM053784.1, forward strand.
ATTTGTTTCAATGTTAGTCTACTGTTGCAAGCTTTGTATGATTGTTTGCATGTTTTATCTTATATCTTTAGAAAGAAAAAAAAAACATATTAGCCTATGTTTACCCTTGTTTCCAAGGATCTCGGGGCAGGGCATTACAAAGTGGGTGTGTATTGATTATAGAGCATTGAACAAAATGAAAAAAAAGAACAAGTATATGATTCCCACAATAGATGAGTTGATAGATGAATTATAATGGGCTTAATTCTTCTCTAAGAAAAACTTGAGGTTAGGGTATCATCAAATCCCGATGCAAAAGGGAGATATTTAGAAGAAGACTTTCAAGTGCTATTTTGGGCATTTTGAGTTCTTGATCATGCCTTTTGGATTAAGCAATACCCAGGCTACTACTCAGAGTTCTATGAACCAGGTAGTCAATAAGAAATTGAGGAAGTTTGTCTTGATCTTCTTTGATGATCTTGATTTTCAGTAAGACCTAGGAGGAGCATATGCAAGATCGAAAGGAGGTCTAAGTATTTTGGAGAGCAAGTCTATTTTTGCAAAGGAATCCAAGTGTGACTTTGGGATGACAAAGCTTTTTTATATGGATCACACTTCTAGTGCAAAGGGAGTGAGACTTGATCCAAAAAGGATCAAGGCTCTTATTGAATGACCTAGTCCAACTAACATCACTCAAGGGATTCTTCAGTCTCTATGGTTTTTACAGGGGATTTGTCAAAGGTCTTTTACAAATAGTAGCCCCACTTACAAACTTGACAAAAAAAGGATCTCTTCAATGATCTAAGGTAGCAGATAAGTGTTTAAAACACTTTAAAAGAGGTGATGTCTTACTACTCATTTTTACTTATCTCGTACTTTTCCAAGCCCTTTGAGTTGGAATGCAATGCATCAAGAGAATTGATTGGAGCAATGTTGACACAAAAGAAACATCTCATAGCCTTTAAGAGTGAGAAACTAAGTAGGGTGTTCAAGATCTAGACCATTATGATAGAGAGGTGTTAGCAATTATGCATGCATTGGCCAAATTCAAACAATATTTAATGGGGGACAGATATGTCATCAAAACAAATCATAATAAAATTAAATATTACACGAACTAGAAGGACCTCACTAGTAGGCAACATAAGTGGGTTAGTAGGCTACAAGCATATGATTTTGTCATATCCCCTCATTTGAAACCCTAATTACATCATGTAAATTTGGAAAAAAGGTTTCACAGTAAATAAATAATAAATTAAAATATAATAAGTAAATAATAATATTAAAATATAAGAATAAATAAATAGCATAATTATATTATTATAATACATTAATATAAATGTAAATGTGAATATAACTTATTGTGTGTTTAATATATGTTATTTGATTTATTATCATATATCAAATAAATAATTATGTTGACTTAATAGTAAATAATATTATCAAAGTAAGAAATATATAAATATATATATATATAGATATATATATATATATATATATATATATATATATAATTAGATATAAAATAAAAAAATTTAATATAATATATCTAATATACATAATAAAAATAATAAATATATCAAATAAAATATAAAACAACAAGTAATATAAATTATTCCCCAAACAATTATCTCCGTTGCAGCAATTGTATGGATAGTAAACACTCAATAAACAAATATGGGTTTTATGGCTGTAATGTCCCCTTTTTAGTCGGTGTCTAAGGATGTGTTGTTAGCCCATCAATGCAACGATCGTGGACTAATGTTATGGATAGGGAGTCTCGGCTAGTTAAGCTAGTGGCAAGTTCGTACTCCATTAGTCGGGGATGTTTACACCTGCACTTTGTTTGAGTCGGATCAGTGCACTTAATATTTATAGTGTCTATTTTGGGTAAGTCATAATTTTTGCCTTCAGTAGGGCACCTGATAGTTCGCTAGCAGTATGAAGTTGTGGTGACATTGATGGAGCTTCCAATTTAGGATTTAGTATTTACAGTAATTCAAATTATGGTCAACTATTTCTGGCAGGGGGACTTGGACTCATGGTTCCAAAGTGATTAGCTCATTCGTCAATTGGCTCAGTTTCAGGGAATTACTATTAATAGTAAGTCCGCAGTTAGAGAGGGATCCTTACTATTTTTCGTAAGGTAGATGGATGCATAATGGATACAATGCTCAACTCCCAAGCCAAAATTGAGAAATAATTATTAATGATGGAGTTACAATGATATAATTATTATTAAAGTTGTGCTTTAATAATAATTGATTACTAACTATCATTCGTAAATTAAGTGCACTTTATTTAAAAGGAAGATATAAGTGTTTATTAAAGTATACTTTATCTCGTGCACTGAAAGGAGAGGCTATAATTGAGTTGCAAAAAAAGAAAATGGTGTCAAAATCTAATTTTTAAGTTATGTGAATAGTATTTGTGAAGATATATATCTTAGAGAATTATAATAAAAAGTCATGGCAAAAGGAAAGTGATTCATTACTTGTGCATTTGCTTTGTTTGCGTGGAAAAGAAATTGAAACAAAGGTTTCAGATTTAGAGAATGAAGGATTGAGAATTTTTCCAAGTGTTTTGGCACATTGAACTAGAGAAACTATTTACCAAATTGTGTGTAATGTCCCCTTCTCCGCACTAGCCTTAATGGCGCCTAGTTGATCTATCTTTCCATTTGGATAGGCTAACAGCATATGATTTAGGATGCCAGCCAGTCACACGAGTTTGGGTTTCAGTTGAGGAGATTTAAATGGGAAATCCTAAGGTTTAAGTCACTTTATTTTATTGAATTGAAATATAAAGTACTTTATTATTTAAAGTCACTTTAGGACAAAATGACTTAAGTGACTAAAAGACGAAATAGTCTTTTATCCCACATTGCCAAGATGTTTGTGTCTCCCCACACTTCAAGGTTATTTAAGAAAGCTTTTGCCTTGGGAATGACACCATGAATTAATGTTATTTTCACAAATCCTAAAAGGTTGCTTAAATGTGACTAGATGTTCCTAAGGACGAAACCCCTTATAGAAAAATAGTGAGGCTGGACGCAAACCTGGCACTCACATTTGCATTTTCAGAACTAAGGACTGGATTAATGCTTTGAGTCTCAAAAGATTATAGCTCCACGACTGATTGGGAATGGAAGTTGATAAACCCGGATAACACACAAGATATTGTTGGCATTTGGAGTTGGGACGGCAAGGGGTGAGATCAGCTACCCATGGTAGTAGAAGAAGACACCTACATAAGTACATTTCACTCTCAGCTAAGTTGGACAGTATTGTTTTAGCAGCAAGATACAGTAGAGGAAACGTAAGCAGGTGGTAATGACTGGACAGTGCCTGCATTCTTTCCACGGTGGTACTGGGGTTGGAAAGTCTGCCACAACGTTAAACATTGGCAGGTCGGAATCACTTCCAGGCATAACATACAGAGTTTGGAGGGTCTGTTAAGACTGGAATATCACTGGTGTTATTACAGAGCAGCAACCATGACATCGAAGAGTCTCTCTCACTTATTCTGCAGAGTCTCACCAACAACACATGCATGAAGCAGTGAAGCTGGAGGTAGGATGAGAATATGGTCACAGCCAGAATAACATATACACGTGAGGAACAGTATATAACACCAGAAATCTGGACGTGAACACTGGAGGATCATTCCGATCACAGTCGGACACCATAGAGGTTTTCACATTGATGGCGGAACTACATGATAACTATCCAGTCTGCACTTCAATCATGGTATGTTTGTTTTAATATGTAATAAGACATTTGTCAGCAGATACTTTGTACAACCGCTATTGGTTTAGTATCATTGTTATAGAGCAATATTGCAACATTGTGTTTTCGAACTTCCAGCTTGAAACTTGTTGAGAGACATGATTTCGTAAGTTTAACACAGATATTCCACATCATTTATGTTAGAAATCAGTACAATGGCCTGGCATTAGTAATTGTGTTTAAGAATTTAATTTTCATGACAACTGTTTGACAAATTTCTCCTTAGACCAAGTTCCCTATTTCTGATCAAAACCAGCAGAGTATATTACATTGTGCCTGTGATGGTCCTATTCAGAGACCATAACTGTGCTATGAATTGTGATCATATGTGTGAAGGGTTTCAGCATTTTTCATCAAGGAATCAATACAGAAGCAAAGATTGATATTTACAACAATGTAAGATAATAAATGAGAGCTGTGCTGGGCTCTACAGGTTTTTGTGACTCCTTTCTAGGCTCGGCATTATATATTTGAGGTGGCTGTGATTTATTAAAGGCCCTGCATTTTGAGATAGAGCTATCCTTGTGTTATATAGTGCAGTGGCAGACTGTTGGAGGGCACCGTTTTGGATTTGTGTGGTTCGTTTTTTATTGTTGGGTGCCTCTCATACATTTCCAGCCTAGGTGTCACTTCCTAGAGCAGCCACATTTCATTGGAGGTGTCTATTGTCATCAGTGATCAATTCCAGGTTTTAATAGTTTGCAATTAATTAATGTCCCAATGCATATTGATGACCAGTGTAAATAATTGCAAGAATTTGAATTAAAATAAAATGTCATATTGTACATAGTTGCAATATATGTTGAATTTCATGCATTGGTATATGATTTAGAATTGCAAAACTGTTTAAATCAAACACATATATATATTCATAAATCAGAACTTAAGGTTTGCATGCAAAGTGTTTGACAATTTCAAACATTCACAATTGAAGCAAACCTAGCCTTTGCCAGAATTAGAATTAGAACTCGCAGGGGTTCTTACAACAGCAGTGACATAGAGATGCATACGGAGATAAGAAGAAATAAGGAGAACAAGGCATATTAGTGTAAATGACATCCAATTCTTCGATGTTCTGACAGAACTTTATGGCATCCTTGGGCATCGGCTGTAATGAGAATCAGTAATCATTAATGATAAGAAGCTGCAATACTTATAGATTGAAGACTCTTATCTTTGTCCATACTCGGATTTTCTCAAATCCAGAGTAACTATTGGAGTAATAGGTTCATCTCCAAATTAGTCTCCTTGGTGCTTTAGGTACCATTATTAGGTAAGTCAATCCATGTATAGCAAATTGTTCCATCAGACAGAGCATTGATATGAATATTAGTTGCATATAATAAAAAACAATTATCCTACAAGGAACCTAAGACATTCACAGCATTTCTTGAAACATTACTACCACTATCCATGTCTTATGGGTTATATAGGTTATAAGGAGTGTTCATAGCCAGCGTAGAGAATCCAAGAATAATCGTCCTAGATTATTAAACCGTCCGAACGAGGGACATTGCATTTTGACATTGAAAATGTCAAGTGTAAGAAAAATGCAGTTGCTGGTGCACTTTCTAATGAGGTCACATTTATGTTTTTTGAGATATATACCGATTGTAGGTAGTTGATTTCAGGAAAATATGCTAAGGATTCATAGGCAATAGGAATCGTAGAGGGAACAATACATGACAGGTACAAATGACTTGATTATCTATAAGGATAAAATTTATTTGGTGACTTTACAGCTTAAGGTGGAGATCTTAAGGATTTTCCATGAGTCATGTATGGCTGTATGGCTGGTCACCCGGGATTCTCCAAGACCCGGGATTCTCCAAGACATACAGGGAGATCCAGGAAAGGTTCAGTTGGGAAGGACTTAAAAATGAAGTCCTTAAGTATGTCTGAGAGTTCCCCACTTGCCATCAGAAAAGAGTGAGTTCACTTATCGAACTGGTTTACTTCAGCCCCTACCCATCCCAAATCACAAATGGGAATCAATATTCATGGACTTTATTACAACCCTGCCTAAGGTACTGGGTAAAGTTTAAAGTTATGTGCTTGTTGATAAGTTGACTAAATTTACACACTTCTTCATGTCAGCTACTTATACAGCAACAGATGCAACTGATTTATCTTATTTATTGTCAGCTAAAATTGCAGTAATCCCTCCCTTCTTAAGTATGAAGTCTCTACACATTCTTATTTATAGTTCATAAATTATTTTACAAATAAATATATGCCCTACATTTTCATGTAATTCTCATGAAGGTTCAAATTTACCATAGATTCTCTAACTCTTGAATGTTAAGAGATCTCAGAGACTAGTTGAGTTAAAGTATCTTGCTCAGCCATATCTCATATTATTACACTAATTAAAGAAATCAGTGTTCACTCTCAATTTTGCTAGTATTGTGAATTTTACGAATTCACTCACTCCAAGATATTCTTGGGTTAGTCCAACAACCAGTCTCTTCTACAGAACAATTGGGTCTCAAGTCTAAAGGTTGTTAGAGGCCATCATCAACATTATGCAAATTGTACATTTGAATCTAGTGATATTTGCGTAGACTTTACATTCTTTTGACTGTTCATAATTCCATTCCAATAAGTTTGAACCACATTATGGTTAATTCTGTCTGTGTTCCTCAACGCAGATTATAAATTAGCATTTAGGTGCTTCTGCCAAAAGCTAGAAATTTTAATTTCTTTCACACCTACCAATGCTATGAGTATAGAAATTTGATAAAGCAACTGCCTAACTTTGATGCAATATGACATAATCATGAGACGGACTACAATAATGCATACAAAGTCAATGGCTACACACCTCACAATCATCTGCAAGTTTTACAAGGCGCTCCTCTTGCAAATCCCATTGTTTAACAATGACCTGAAATTCATGTCTCAACTATCAAATTAATCATCTTGCACAAACAACCAATAATACTAATGGTGTGTTAACAGCAGGAGGCACCCAAAATGTTATGTTGGTAGATTTCAAAATTATTATAGATGTAGGAGCCAAAAACTATAAAAGACATAGTATGAAATGAAATCGAGCAGACATCGATTCATACTAATGAAGATCAAAATTTAATGCTACTAAAAATTATAAGAATTTTAAAATGGAATCTAACTAAAAGTAAATTGCTGTTTCCCAAAGAACTAGCTAAGTTATTTTTGTATGACTAAAAAAAATCAACAAAGAACATCAACTTTGAACACAGCTTGGACGAAATAAAAGATGTTTAGCAAACTAATATTAGATATAATTTAACATAAGACCATTTATCATACGAAATGTGTGTTAATCATGTAAAAACATCATTTAAATTTGTCTATAAGGTAACTTAAGTTTAAATTACAACTACCAAGTAATTTCCTCATTCAATAATAAAAACAAGCCACATTCATTGAACTGTGTGTCATCTAATTCCCTTAAGCCTACCAAAATTCACTATTCACTGTTATGTCTCCTTTCTTGGAGCAAATTAGTAATAATATCATAATGCCCCCTCTCTAAGCTAGACAATTGGTGAATGTTGTTCCTCGGATTCTTGTGGGCTAATGTGGTTGGTTAGGGAACTCCATGGTTCTTGGAATTTTATTCCTTTGGCATTTCATAGTCGGAGAATGAGCTCAGTTTTCAGCATGCTGCGTGGTTAGACTATCAGAAGCATTTTTACCCACCCAAATTGAGATTCAGATTTCTTGGAGCCCACATCAATTTATAGTACATCACTGTTTTGGCTTTAGTCATGTCTCCTCATCATTAGCGACACCTTAACATAATCACAATTGATATCTGATGCTCTTTTGGTGTTTCCACAAATTAAGTGAGTGCTTTAAAATAAATGCTTATGATATAATATTTTATTAATGTTTCACTTGAGCATTTAATATCTTAAGGTGACTTGGGAATTGGCAGATTATCTTCCTTTGCAACTCGTGTGGGAGATAGAAGTGTACTTCCCATGCTTTTGGATCAGATTCACTCCTTTGGTGGTGTCAAGGCCTTTGTTTCATTTGAACATCACTAGAATATATTGTGAGTTTTATAAAGAGAAAGCCCTTCTAAGCTAACGCCTAACTTCAAGAAAGTTTGACTTTTATTCTGAAATATTCTTTTCCGGATATTTACTAAAAGCCCTTGATATAAAACTTACAAATTGAAAACTAAACAGTAAACCAGTATTTGATATAAATTCCAGAACTTAAATTGACTTTATAACCAACAAATATGCATACAAGAAAACTCAGAAAGGCTTGTTTGATTTCCTCCAATATTCAGAAGTACAAATATAAGCAAGAGATGATCACAAAATAACCGTCAAATACATTACTATATTATACAACAGCAATACAATAACATACAACTATCCAAATGATTCAATCTTATAAATAGCAAAAATAGTTAGATTGGCAAATGTAGATAAAACCTGTAAGAAGGCTAGGTTTGCATCCAACCTCCAAAGCTTCTTCAAGGGTTTGCATCCTCAAAGAATAACCAGTAACTATTTCTAGCTCCTAGATTAATATTTGTTTTAAATATTATAATCTTCATAACTTCCCATGTGGAGCTTGTTGTACCTTTATCACTTTTCTCAATGTGATGCACACTTTTTTAAGCAATGTGGGATAAAGCACCATTTTTGTCCTTTAGTCACTTAAGTGAACATAGTACCTTTTTTAAAAATAAAGTGACAAGTTAAATGAACTTTAATAGTCACTTAGTCAGTAAACCATATAATCATCAGGCATTAAAATAACTGACCAAACGAACTCGGATAAGCACGTGCAATAGCTCGTTGGAAAGCTCTCAGCAAGACGCTTCCAAACCAACACTGAGATATCAAAAATACTAAGCTCTGCTTACTTACTAAAAATAGTAAGCATCCGGACAACCTGCCAAAACTGCTCTGATGGGTCTGAAACTAGAAATGTCTAGGCCAAATCTCGAATTGAACCCCGTCAAGAACCTTTTCGCCACCGAAACCTAGGCAAAGTGAACTTGCAACACAATTATAATGTCCCAAAAAAAGGGGACATTACAAAGCCTCCCTTCTCAAAGATTGCTTGCCCTCAAGCAATTCGCTCATACCTGCAAAAACCAAATGCCAAGATCCCAACTAGTCTCAAGAATGAGTTTCTACTCCGCAACTGATGTACCCCGGCATGCATCTTCCCAAACTCAAAACGGTGAAACAGTATAATAGGAATCAATGTGCCAAATAACTGAATGTCAGGATCCCAAGTCTCACCATAAAGGGACACCAACTGCAATGTGTTGTTGCCCCGTGTGCCAATACCCTCAGTCAAAAAGAATGCCTCACTCCATGAGTGACCCTGCAAGCCTCTACTATCAAGTGAGGATGGGAACTCAATAATATACCAATATCCACCCCAAGGTGATAACAACCAAACTCTCCACCTAGCTCCCCAATAAAAGGCAATACATAGGGATGCTCCACCTAGATCCCAAGTGAAAACTTGAACACTCTCTGAGATACCACTGACCAACTCCTGTAATATCTGTACCATTGTACCATCGTACCACTCTTGCAATATCTGTACCGATGAGAATGACAAATCTAGCCAATCTGACTCCACCATTATATCACCCTGGTGAAAACAGAGTAATCCTAATCTCTCGAAGTTTGATGTGTCAGAAGACTGAAACACATAAATCATAATCCTATGACCATGTAACCACATAGCATAATCCACCAAACGTAAGGTACTATTAATACTTGGATCCTCGATCACCCAATCAACACGATCTTGGATAAGGGAAAGGGTGGTTGGTGAATCACCATCAAGAATGCTAGCACTGTCTTCAATACATTGTTGGATAAAAAAATGTAGACACCTCTTGTGGAACATAGGGTAGTGTATGTTCTCCCCACTCATCTACAAATAACTCTTTGACCCCTGAAGGCCAAATAGAATCAGCGAATATACTACTAATATACACCGGCGAATCACTGATAGCTGGAATATACCAACAAGGAAAATCACCAATCAACAAGTAGGTTGTGACCATCTCATAAGAGCTGGGAGATAAATCTCTAGGTAAGCTGAAAAATCCCTCAGAGCATGCTAAGATAAATCTGAACTTCCAACTCCACAATGAGTATCCACGCTTATGTCAGAGTCTTCGTAAAAGGAAGGTTCACCATTAATTGAAATCTTTGAATTATCCTCACCTGTTGCATCACTAACCACGTGCTCATGTGAAGATGTACAGCTGCTGTCATAAAAATCAGAATTTCCAAACTCATCAATTTGTTGATCCATAGAATTTTTTTCATCATAGAAAGTCTCAGACAAGGAACACGTGATTGAATTACATTGTTTTCCTTCACATCTACCCACTTTATGAATTTTTTCAATGATTTGCATGATTTCTTGTGCCTTTGAACCATGGTTATCTTCTTCATAAGTGGGGCAGCTATCTTCTTCATAAGTGGCTGCCCCACTCGTTTAATTTTCAGCTTTGTGGATGGAGTAATGCGTTAAGCTCAATTGAAGGTATAGCTCATCTACCTCACTCTCCTTGTCCTTTCCAAATTTTATTGCTAGATCTCTATCTATTAATAGTTGCAAGTACTCATATTTTATCATTTTCAAAGTTTCAAAAATAGTATGTAAAAGAGGACTTGTGACACCACATACATTCCCACACCTCTCTTCTATCACAATCTTCTGCATGAGATCCTCAATCAAATTGGAAGAATCATCCATCCTCATCAACACTTGGACAATCTTGTCCTCTTTGACCAAAAGCATATCCAATAAGTCAAGGAGTGATAATGGTTTTTGACCATCTCCTTCAAACACAAGAGGGTTGTTCTCCATAGAATTTTCTAATTTTTCATCACCTAGGGGAACAACATTTTCAAATATATCCTCTAACTCAACGTGTGCTAGATTATTTATCCTATCAACATTGTGGTCCATTTGCTCCTCAAAATTTGACATAATTTCTAGCCTAGTATCACCATAAAATTCATCCAAGTTAATTTCCATGTCACTAAATAAGATGTTGGGGTTTTCCATGTCTAAATAAGATAAGGAGTTGCAACCGTTGGTGGTTTGGTCAACTCTTCTACATGGGCCATTAACCTGCTCATCAGAAGGACTAGTGTAAATAGCTCCATAAGATACTTTTGTCTCCCAATTACCTATTAGTATACTTGTGCCATTATTAGTATTTTGCATATCATCATCCAAAGGTTGCTCTTCCTTTTTAGTACTACTATCAGGTTGATTGATATCTTCCCTGTGCAAATTTCTGTAACTGTCCTCTACAAGGAGATCTTGAGCCAATTCATAGTATTTGTTTCTTATCATATCCATCTTATTTTGCAACTCTAGCTGAATGTCCACATTATTAATGAAAGGAAATTCTTTTTGAAGCTTTGACGGGAATTTGTTATAATCATCGTAAAGTCTCCTTACTTCGGTTTTAATATCGAGTTGGAAGTCTCATCTCACTTCCCCTGCCATGTAGCTTTTCAAGTGCCTGAGATGGACCCAATCCTGTTTCATAAGTTCTACCTATAGGCTTACTTTTGCAAACTGCACCTTGAAGCTGAATACAGACTTTCAGAATGTTATATTACCACTGTAAAAAACTCCACTAATTCTGACCACGGAGTTCTGATTTAAAACTAGGGCATTTTGTCAAATAGTTATCATGAAAACCAAGTCTTGAACACACTATACTGATATTGTAATATTCTCTGTTGAAACCAAAACAAAAATAGAAGACCAGAACAGACCCGTATTGCTGGTGCACCTTCAAAAACAGTCATGAACAAATGCCCAAAGTCTGGAAAATAATAATCTCTGCAAGTTCTGAATAATGAATTCAAAACTATCTAAAAGCATTGTACTCATCTTACTATAAGTGTCAGTTGTATGCCATGTCAGCTGAAGACATATCCATGTCATTTAGACCAAACACCTCATTCTGATCCCATGACCTTTCATATTCTTCAAACTTCAACTGGTTATCTTCTTCAATAACTTCAATTACTAGGGCAATGAATGAATTTGCGAGGGCATCATCCAGAGTTAATGTCCAAGGCTCTTCAACTTCAAGAAGCTTTCTTAAATGACTATCAAAATCTTGCCACTTTCTCCACTTCCATTCATTTGCACTGTCACTAATACTAAATCCATGCACTCTCTTCAGACTTTCACTAATTGTGGTGATAAGCCCCTCAACAGTCATAACAAGACCACCAAGAGTGCCAAGAGCAAATTCCAAATCTAGCTCTGGCACAATAACCCTTGCACTGTCTAACATTATAACATCCCAACTAAGGTCTTCTTGTTTAAATATTGGCAGTAATCTTCTTTCCCTTCTGAGATATACTACCACCTGGCTTTACCTGTATCCACTCCCACCCGTGATTCAAGAAATAACCTGTAGTTTCTCAAATGCAATCACAAGCAGATTCTCGAGTATCCTAAGTAACCTGCAGCTCCAAAAATGGTACCCGATTTAAATGCTTTAGGTACGATTCTGAGACAATCAGCTATGAATCACGTCCAAACTTGGGAGTGGTTGGTCCCTATACACTGTCGTCCACTTCTATTTCCTTTCACTACACCCGACGTGATGTGTTATGCATAGACCATCTGTGAGAACGGTGGCTCTATCTTCTCGTGAATGCGTCTGACTTCCAGCTTATGAATACGGTGTCCTCACAACCCAAGCACCATTGTCTAATACCACCCGGCTCCTTCCGACCGCTGTTCAGTTGTCAGATGCAACGCCCAACACTATAGACTCTGCCTTATTGGTATTTACTTACAGCAAGATCTAAAAAAACTTGCTTTGTAAGCTCTGCCAGAAAACGGCCTTGAATAAGATTGTCTTGCCTTAAAAATATCTCTCTAAGCCTATTCTATCCACAAAGGTTGTACTTGAGATTGAACTAATCAAACCGATGAAAAGTGTTCTTGTTTGCATGTACATCTAGTAGATCAACATTAAGATCATAACCAATCAAATTGAGGCGCTCAAAAACCTCTTTTAACGTCAAATATATCCCATCTCGATAGATAACTACCTCATCAGGTTCTTTCCTCAACTTAGACTTAATAAACCATAAAAGACGTTTCTAATTCATGCACGAAGAGTGATGAACATGAGTACCAATTTTTCGGACATTATAAAAATCACGATGAGGTGCACTCTTTTGAGCTACAAACTCCCTGTCTGCATTAAGCATTACATGAAAACTGAATTTCGTCTTTATTTGCATAGACTTGGATTACACCATCCACCATCTAAAAATAATGATCTTTTTTTTCTTCAATTTCATATAAAAATGGATCAGGGTTTGGCTTAAGAGTGCAAGGATCTGTCACAACTTCTTTCTCCCAAGGAGCTATCATATCTCGAAACACATACTTGTCATGTAATTGTAGACACCGTTGCAACATTAAACAGACTTCCTCCTCTTCAACAGATAGTGATTCTTCAAATAGGTTTAAAAATCAGTCCTGTACTTCTAATATTCTAGAAATCTCTCCAGTCTGTTATAAATACCATTGTTATTGAACCTCACAGGCTGGCAAGACCTTTGGCTCTGATACCACTGAAATACCCCTTTCTGGATATTTACTAAAAGCCCTTGATATAAAATTTACAAATTGAAAATTGAACAGTAAACCAGTATTTGATATAAATTCCAAAACTTAAATCGATTTTATAACCAACAAATATGCATACAGGAAAACTCAGAAAGGCTTGTTTGATTTCCTTCAATATTCAAAAGTACAAATATAAGCAGGAGATAATCACAAAATAACCATCAAATGCGTTACTGTATTATACAACAGCAATACAATAACATACAACTATCCAAATGATCCAATCTTATAAACAGCAAAAACAGTTAGATTGGCAAATGTAGATAAAACCTGTAAGAAGGCTAGGTTTGCGTCCAACCTCCAAAGCTTCTTCAAGGGTTTGCATCCTCGAAGAGATAATCAATAACTGTTTCCAGCTCCGAGATTAATATTTGTTTTAAATACTATAATCTTCATAACTTCCCATGTGGAGCTTGTACCTTTATCACTTTTCCCAGTATGATGCACGCTCTTTTAAGCAATGTGGGATAAAGCACCTTTTTTGTCCTTTAGTCACTTAAGTGAACATAGTACCCTTTTCAAAAATAAAGTGACAAGTTATATGAACTTTAATAGTCACTTAGTCAGTAAACCATATAATCATCAGGCATTAAAATAACTGACCAAACGAACTCAAATAAGCACGTACAATAGCTCGTTGGAAAGCTTTCCGCGAGACACTTCCAAACCAACACTGAGATATCAAGAATACTGAGCTCTATTTACTTACTAAAATAGTAAGCATCCGGACAACCTGCCAAAACTGCTCTAATGGGTCTAAAACTAGAAATGTCTAGGCCAAATCTCGAACTAAACCCCCTAAAAAACCTTTTTGCCTCCGAAACCTAGGCAAAGTGAGCTGGCAACATAAAATTATAATTCCTAAAAAAAGGGGCCATTACATATTCTTCTCAGCTTGTGGTTGTTCTTTGGTAAGAGTATCATTCCTAAAATAGGTATCTAGGTCTGCTATAGCTGCTTGAAGGTATAGTTGGGAAGCTGAGAGGAGAAGTAAAGGGGGTTTGGAGCCTATTGCCCCTCCTCAAAACTACTTAGTTTGCTACAGCAGGGTTGGTGATAATATTTATGGCTCTTATATGTAGATAGTCCTTGACTATAAATTACCCTCCTATGCCATTCCTAGAATCTTATAGCGTTGAAAGGAACTTGACAATTGTTTACCATACTGGGGTAAAGAAATTAACACATACAGATAATAGGTAAGAATAGCAAAACTCCTTGTATTATTTGCATATGCCAAAGACATTACATTATGCTCGATAAGATGATTACAAAGATTACCCGGAGGGGGTATATATACATCCCAAGGAACCTTCCCGAAGGGGTTCGTCGGCTACATGACAATTACCGAAGGGCCCATCGGCTACAACAAGAACCTTCCCGAAGGAACCCATCGACTACATAATATTTACCTACGACATCATCCCCCCCAAAAGAAAAAGTCGTCTTCGGACGACAATTACAAAATATCCTAGACAAATTTACAAAACGGAATACATTAACTGACCAACTACAACAAGATAGATCTGTTTCTGTCACACCACTCTCACATTCGTCCCATGCCTGCACCAAACTAGTCTCCAACCCACATTGCATCTGCAGCCACAATACTATCTCCTTAGTCAAGCTGACCTTGATAGCCACCTGTGCCGCTTTCTCTGCTTCCAACTCTGGGTCCACTGAGCCAAGTGTCGTCATACTGACTTCAACTGGATGATCAGCTCCTCCCGAGCTCTCTATGCATCCACCAAGACAATCTCACATCCAAACACCTACTCCAAGTGCCTCTAGTACACAAACACTCCATGCCTGCAGCAACTACAGTTCTCATCAACTGGTCACACTTCCCACGACTGATAACCGCATCGACTGGGGGTCTAGGGGGCAACGCCCCTAGCAACGGCGCCAAATGTTTACCGTACTGGAGTAAAGAAATTAACACATACAGATAATAGGTAAGAACAGCAGAATTCCTTGTATTATTCGCATATGCCAAAGACATTACATTATGCTCGATAAGATGATACAATGATTACCCGGAGAGGGTATATATACATCCCAAGGAACCTTCCCGAAGAGGTTCGTCGACTACATGACAATTACCGAAGGGCCCGTCGGCTACAACAAGAACCTTTCCGAAGGGACCCATCGGCTACATAATATTTACCTACAACAACAATCACTACCTCTATAAAGAGTAATTCATAAGTAAAGTGTCTCATTGCTGCTCTTTAAATGTCATGGTTAAAATCTACCTACAGGCCTGCAACTCTCCGATATCACTATTGGAATCCGATAGTCATTCATTAGCTGGTTGAATGTAGAATAAATTTATGTAGATGTTTTGAAGTTTGGCAAATGTCAATATTCCAAATGCATTGTCAAGACAGATAGCATCATGAATGAACATAAAAGCATTGATCTGACCTTTGAGAAACTAAAAAAGTGTAATTGTATTAAGAAAATACAGACCACATATAAAGTTTGTAGACACTATTAAAAGAGTTTACAAAAAATCAGAGTTGTCTAAATAAAGACAACTGAAACTAAAACAGATTAATGCAATTAATAAAGACTTTGAATGACCATTAACTAAAGAATACAAAAGCTGCCTAAAACTAGCAAAAGAATTTAAGAGATTAAAATGGCAAAGGAATCTAAGGTACTAAAATATTTTAATACCCTCCCTAAATAGTCATTCTATTAACTACACCAAATTGCCCCTTAAACTTGACAAACTTTTCCGGAGTGAGAGACTTAGGTTTAGCAGCAGTCTGGTCCTCAGTGGGGAGATACTGCAACATCACCAATCCATCTTCAACAAGCTTGCAGATGAAATGACAATGAAGCTCAACACACTTTGCCTGCTCATTGAAGACTGGATTTTTGGCTAACTTCTAAACTACCTGATTATCAGAGAAGGGAGTGTGTCCTGCTTGAGGCATTTGCATGTCTTCAAGCATCCTTCAAAGCCAAGCTGCCTTAATAGTACCTTGACATTCAGCTTTGATGGAGGAGAGAGATATTGCTTGTTGCTTCTTGTCGGTCCATGTCACTACACATGTACCCAAACTATAAACACGCATGTACCCAAACTATAAACACGCCCATAAGTAGAATTTTGGTCATCAACACAACCTGCCCAATCTGAGTCTGTAAATCTAACAATCTGGGGATCTGTGATTCTGTCATATGGAGTGCCAAAATCAGGAATCCCTACACATATCTCAGAACAAGCTTCGCTGCAACTCAATGTATAAGTTTTTGGGGTATTAATGAAGCAAAAGATGTATCTCACAGCATAGCTAATGTCAGGTCTCATGGTAGTGAGAAAGATAAGACTGCCCACTAGTCACTTGAATGTTGATTCATCAACCACTAGTGAAGCTAGATTTGATTGAAAGTTTCAGCCCTTTCCCCATAGGTGTAGATGCAGGTTTCTAATCATGCATCTAAAACTTATCCAACAAACTTTTTAAGTACTTTGACTAACGAATGAAGGTGTAGGTGTTTGTCTTCCAAAGCTCTACACCAAAACAATAAAGGAGAAGTTCCAAATCAGTCATATCAAATGTCTGGCACAAATGTTGTTTGACCTTCTCGACCAAATGTGAAGCACTACTAGTATGATTAAATCATGAACATGGATGGCAAGAATAAGAATCTCAACACTAGCATGCTTGACATGCAAACTAGAACAAAGACTGTACTAGAATCCTTTGATCAATCAAATACTTATCAATCTCAATATGTCATGCACAGGGAGACTTTTTGAGGCCACAGAGGGTCTTTACTACTATACGTGGTAATTTACATACATGAAATAATAATACCAATGACAGTGCATACCAGATATAGGAGTAAAATATATCTTTACTAGCTCATGAATTCACTACAGAGATGAAGGCCGGAGATGGTTGACCAAGTATTACAATTCACCTGACAATATCATACCCTCTTCCTTGGTAGTACATGACATATTTATAGGACACGACTATTGACAACAGGAATGCAACCGTAAACCAACCAACCCAACAACTACCCGAGAGTGATAACATAATTAATATGGACAATTAATACATTGATGGATAATCAATATTATCAACATAACAAAAAGTATTTTATACTGATTACAGAGGGCTTTTAGTGATCTGCAAACCTGGTGTTCTTTACCTGTGACATGGAGAACTGGAGGCTATGTTATGTAGACATCTTCCCACAAATCACATTTAAGGAAAGCAAAATTGACGTCCATCTTATTAACTCTCCATCCATACGGAGCTGAAAGAGCGAGAATGAGACGAATTGTGCTCAATTGGTTGTGGGAGAAAATGCCTCCTCATATTCGATGACCTCCTTTTGTGAAACACAGTGTTATAGGACTTGAACTTGGCTCAAACTCAACAAACTTGTTTTCTGACTTAGACTCGTATGTAGCAAGGCCTCAGCAAATTGAAAAATTAAAGAAATTCAATTATTCCTAAGGATTTAAAACTTTTTTCCTGCATCATTTATTAAATTAACCTTAAAGATACAACATGTACATAAGTCCAAATTGATCACATAAGTACAGTGTTTCCCAAGGACGCATTCCCAACCTAATTTCCCCTGTCCCAGTATTGGGGACGTTTCAAAGACTTGGGGATGGCCTGGGGGCATCCCCCCACGTCCCTGATTTCCAAAATTATGGGGGAGAGGTCCCAGAAATTTGGGCATATTACCTAAAAAAGGGGGGTGCCTGGCATTCCCAGGGACGGTTGGGTACGTCGTACATGTCCCCCACTATACCAGGGACAATTGTTTATCCCCAATCTTTTACATACTAAAAAGTCAAAAAAAAAAAGAATTCAATTCATGCAGACTACAATCGTTGCTAAAGTCATTCAAAACTATCAATCATTTCAGTCCTTTAGTGTTCAAAGCATTCTAATTCATTCCTCTCTTTTTACAAAGCACCTTTTTTATATATTCTAGTACCATAACAAGTAACGAATCTTTAGTGTCAATTTGTCTTTCATCTGTAGTGACTGTAGAAATTTCAAGAAGGGTTGAGAACAGGTCACATAAGTTTCAAGGCAAGAACCAGACATTATTTGGTGAGGCCATTGGCTGTTGGACCACAATCAGGTTCCCGAATCCATCTAGATCATCATCAACTATGACATTGTAATTATCACTATTACTGTTTACAATATGTTTCTTGACTTTTACAACACAACCACATTGGGATAATGACAAGAAAGTAACCATAAAGCCTTCCAAAACTATATCCGCAATTCATTTTTTCTAAAAGACCATTTCAACCTGAAATTGATCTACTCTATATCATTTTCATGCATTTCACCGCGGCACTCTAACTCTCTTTTTTAAACTGATCCATCAGCATGTAAGAGAAAAAATGTAGATTAAATTCATGTCCCAAACCTCTGATGGTGCCACAAAAATGAAGAAGCCAATTACAGGTGAATACTCGCTACCATGCCTGTCACAGAAATCAAGAATTCTGAATCATACAAGAATGAAGAAGGCATTTGATTCGTTTTATTTCATTTTGCAAATAAAATCCTGTCAGGCTGGAAAATTAAACATGAACCATACAAAAGATTGAAATTCCAAATGGAAAATGCCAAATTTCATATTCAAATTCTAAATGGAAAATATCAATCTCATATATCTTTTATCATAGAAATAAAGGAAATTCACCATAAGTATGTTAAAAAAGTTGATCTTCTGCTACTCTTAAACATTTAAAAGAAAATCAAACAATGGAGACCATAATCACAACAAGTAATAATCTAATTTCACACGTAAGAATACAAGGTGCTTTTACACATAAGAATACGAGATGCAGCTTCTGCAAAGACTATTCATGGCTTTAGCCCAGAATAATACATGCAGAGATAATTAATAAACAACCACATGCTGAGCCTTATCAGAAATAAATCACATCTTGACACCCTGTCACTATAAGCTTAATGCTTAGATCACAAAAATGTTTATCCTCATTGAAAATTTTCACCAATAGTTTTAGAGAAAGGTTGCCTGCATTGCATAAGCATTATTTTATTATTATTGAAGAAGGGAAAAAAACAAATATAGAACAAAATATAAACAGCTAACAAACATCGACAAAACTACAGGCTATAACAGAATCTAATAAATCAAAGTAGATTCAATCAGAGGAATGATTTCCCTTGGGAGAATTCAACTCAGTAACTGCTGTATCAGAAGCAGGTCCCTGTATGATGAGACCAGTTCAGAATCCACAGGAGTAGCAAGCGCATAAAGCATAACTTCATGAATTGCATATAATCTATAAAGAAAAAATTCAAAATGTTTGTGATGTTTTTTAATATAAATTGTCACTTCTAAATTTTAGAAGCATGTACTGTCTCTAAGAAGATAACATCTATACTGTCCTTTTGAATAATACCTGAACCAATATCAAACTAAACAGAAGTAAATTAAAAGAAACATCTCAGTACTGACCTGCTAACTGCGCTATAATAAATGAAGTGAGGACCAGGCGGAATCATCTTAACTCCTTTAAAATTTGAACCCACTATAAACATCTGCATGGATCAAGAAACTTATATGATAAAATATATTGAATCACGCACATATGTAAGTTTTGCAGACTTATTATGTCCTAAAGAAAAATGTTTTCAGGTTTTTTTTTCCAGGGACATCACAAAGCATCATATCACAACAGAATTTAAGGCTAGTACCAAGAAGGTGTCGGGTTTGCAGGAGTTCTCTAAAATAATCAGCTAAACAAAGCTAAAACCATAGGAAATTAAAAGATCACATTGTGAGAATCAACTGAATTCTAGAAAAAACAATAAATTTTATTTCAAGCTCAATTTACCGTTTATAGAAACAAATTTTAGCAAATATTGCAGTTTTTGATGATTCGCAATCTGCAGAAGGCAGCAGCTTGACAGTAAGCAATTTAAGTTGAATGGATGCCTACATAACCAAAGCAATGTAGAAGTATGGACCCAAACGTCCCAAATGACAAACGTGGTCACCATATAACTAACTTGCAAGAAATAGCTTAAGCCTGAACCAGTCTATTGTAGGAGTTGAGAATCCGACTCCGATAATGCATCAAGATCACCTGCAGTGCAAATAACTTGCTGAAGAGAAACCTAGGGAGCAAAGAGCTTGAAGCAAAAACTGCACAAGAGTGTTTCACAATAGGAAATTAGAATTGCTATGTGAAAAATGGAATGAATTTACAATGAGTGAGAGACCGATTATAAAGGCCTCATGGAAGCTTGTAGAACAAGCTGGAAGGAGGTAGAAGATAAGGATGACAACCCAGCACATATCCACAAAAAAGGTGGAACATGCTAGAAGGGAACAAACTTCTGTGTTGTCAACAACTAACCTCAACATGCATTAAATACAAAGTATTAAATAAATGCATGACCCTAAGTAAGCTTAAGTAAATAGAATAAATAATTAACAACTAATTAATTATTTACTCTAACACCCCCCTTAAGTGCAACTTAGGGGAATGCCTTAAGCTCACAAAATAAAGGAAAAAATGCAAAATGGGTCCCAGCAACTAGGCCATTTTAGGTACCCAAGTACAATGCATCTAAATGCAACCTCTGTAAAACAGAGAAAGAGGGAAAACCCTATGGGAAAAACCCTCCTCCAAAAAGACGTAAAAAACAACATGCTGAAAAAAAACATGAAGTGAAGGAAGGAAGGCCTCAACCAATCCCCCCAAGGACAACTTTCGTAACCCCAAGCATTGAGCGGAGCTGAAGAAAGCGTGGTGATGCAAAAGGCTTAGTGCAGATGTCTGCAACCTGACCGGCGGTAGGAATGTACTCCAATGCAATAACACCATCCTGAATCAACTAACGGATGAAATGCATATGCAACTCAATGTACTTGGCACGTTGATGTTCCACCGAGTTGCGAGAAATGTGGATGGCACTCTGATTATCGCACCACAAAAGAGTAGGGCGATCAGGAGGAAATCCAAACTCAATCATCAACTGATGAAGCCATAAAGCCTCCTGACTAGCAAGAACTGCAGCCCTGTACTCAGCCTTTGTAGATGAAAGTGCTCGAGCATGCTGCTTCTTGCACGACCATGTGATGGGACCGGAGCCAAGGCAAAACACAAAGCCAGAAGTAGACTTCCGATCATCAACATCACCAGCCCAATCTGAGTCAGTGTAGCCAACAATGTGTGGAGTCCCCGTAGTGTAGTGAATGCCATACATAAGGGTGCCCTGAATGTAGCGCAGAATACGCCTGGCAGCTTGCCAATGACTCTCATGAGGGTCCTGAGAAAATCGAGAGACTAGGCCAACCGCAAAAGATAGATCAGGGCGAGTGTGTGTCAGGTACAAGAGGCTGCCAACCAACTGCCGATACAAAGTAGCATCCACTGTAGGTGAAGAGCAGGAGGCAGACAAAGTGACACCCGACTGAAATGGTGTAGGAGCAGCCTTACAATCAAGCATGTGAAAGCGACGAAGCATGTCAAGAGCATACTTCTGCTGATACACAAAAATGCCAATAGGAGACTGATGAATCTGAAGACCAAGAAAGTAGTGCAGCGAACCAAGATCAATCATCTCGAACTGGTCCATCAGTGCACGCTTAACATCCTAGAGCATGGATGACGAACTACCTGTAAGGATAAGATCAACATACAAAACAAGAATCAGAATCTCATCACCAAGACGCTGAATGTACACTATGGGATCGAAATGGCAGCGTGTGAAGCCTGTAGACAGTAGAAATGAGTCCATCTTCTCATACCAAGCCCTAGGGGCTTGTTTGAGACCATACAATGAACGTCAAAGCCTGCAAACCAAGGTGGGATCTTGCACAAAACCTGGAGGCTGCTCCATATAAATTTCCTCTGTGATATCACCGTACAGGAAGGCACTCTTCACATCCATCTGATAAACTGACCATCCCTGTAAAGCTGCGAGGGATAAGACAAGGGGAATAGAATTCATCTTGGCGACAGGGGCAAATGTCTCAGAGTAATCAACACCCTCGACTTGCGAAAAACCCTTCGCAACAAGACGAGCCTTATACTTATCAATGGAACCATCAGCAACGTACTTAGTGGGTAAATCCACTTACAACGCACTAGCTTTCTCCCTTTGGGAAGAGAACAAAGATCCCATGTGTGGTTCTTCATCAAAGAAGAATATTCCTCCTCCATTGCACTGTCCCATTCTAAATGTCATGTCGCCTCCGCAAAAGTCTGAGGATCAGTACTAACAGCATGACTGAGTAGACTAGAGGTTGCAGTGTGAGAACGAGTGCGACGGGATGTGGATGGGTCACCAGCTAGAGATCTTGTAGCATCAACAGTAGCTCGAGCCCATTTAGGCATCTAGGGAGGATCCTGTGGTGGAGGGATATCAGGATCACCATGATCATCATCCTCATCATCGGTGAAACAAAGTGGAGATGAAGAGGGAGTAGTGGGAGTTGGAGAAGGCACTGGAGGTGAGGAATGAACTGCAGGAGGGCTCTCATCAAACTGGACATCCCATCAAAATAGGACCTCTCTCGAATCAGGATCAAATAACCTGTAAGCCTTAACATCCTCGCAGTAGCCAACAAAAATCAATGGTCGGCTCTTCGGTTCCATTGCTTTCCTCTGAGCAGCAAGTACAAATGCATATGTTGTACTCCCAAAAACTCTGAATGATGACACATCAGGCTTGACACGAGACCAAGCCTCCTCAGGAGTCATATGTTGAAGTGCCTTGTGAGGCATCCGATTCTGAATGTAGTTGGCACAATTGACTGCCTCTGCCCAAAAACATGAATCCATGGACCTAGACTGGATCATACAATATGCCATCTCCCGAAGGGTTCTGTTCTTCCTCTCGGCCACACCATTCTGTTGAGGAGTGTAGGGCACTGAAAGCTGATGCTGAAGACCATGCTCAGAACAAAAATCTCTGAAAGCCTGGTTCACATACTCCCCCCCATTATCCGTGCGTATGCACCGAATAGAAAGCCCAGACTGCTTCTCTACAAATGCCTTAAAAAGTTGAAATGAGTCGAAGGCATCAGACTTGTACTTAAGAAAGTACACCCATGTGCGTCTGGAGAAGTCATCAATGAATGTAAGCACGTATCTAGCACCTGAAAAAGGAGTAGGAAATGACATAAGGTCACTATGAATCAGCTCCAAAGGTGCTCAAGCACGAGTGGCTCGTCCATGTGGAAAGGAATCCCTATGTTGCTTGCCAAGCGCACATCCCTGACAAACACCATCTGGACAGGAAATCTGGGGAAGCCCAAGAACAAGTGCCTGTGTGCTCATCTGCCGTAGATATCTGTAATTGACATGCCCAAAACGTTCATGCCAAAGTTTGCTTATTGAATCTGCATGTGCAACTAAACATGAACCTGTGTCATCAGAAGACTCAAATCCATCAAATCTGTAGAGGCGTGATGCAGAGTCAACACTCCCAGTGGCCACAATCATCTCCGGATCATGCAAGTCCCGAATAACCACATCATGTGGTGAGAACTCGACTGTCTTCCCAAAGCCAGAGTGGCAAATCTGATAGATAGACAGAAGGTTCATCGAAATATCAGGAACACAAAGTACATCCTGTAGAGAACCCCCGGCCAAAGCAACAGTGCCAGAACCCAAAACTGAAAGTTGTGAAGAGTTCCCAACTGCAATCTATGTGGTGGCGCAAGGAGCAAGTGAAGTAAGCAACTTAGGAGTGTTTGTTAAGTGGTGAGAAGCCCCGGAATCAAGAATCCATAAAGGCACTGAAGGCGTAGCTCGTGCAGAAAGAGCATGACCTTTCCCTGTAGATGGAGATGAAGACTGAGGAGCGAAAATGTTATGCTCCTTCATGGCTTCTTCTAAAGCCTCTAATCATTTCCAACACCTGGAAATCGAATGTCCATCTTTCCCACAAAAGCTGCAGGTCTCACTGGATTTCTTCTTGGTCTTGGAGGTAGACTCACCCGACTTTGAAGAATCTTTACCCTTGGGAGGGTTTGCTGGAGGATTAGCTAGAGGATCAGATTTGGATGTCTCTTTCTTCAATTTGCCTTTCTTCTTGGATTTCCCCTTAGAATTTTGAGCAACCAAGGCTTGGCTGGAAGAGCCAGAGCCATCCACCTGCTGGATCTTTGCCTGTTCCCTAGTCAACCTGTCACAGAATGTCTCAAATGTAGTCATCCTATGTCGGTCTCCAAGGGCATCCATGGTGGAGTAGAAAGTAGAAGAAAAGACCTGATACTGCCCCTTAAGCTTTGAGAGTATCAAAAATATGCACTCATTATCCGTTTTGTTCTTCCCACATCCATGTAAAACTGCATGTAGGGATTTGAACTTCATCAGAAAGTCTTCAATGGTGGAAAAGTTGCTTGGTGACAAAGAAGTCAATTCTGCATCCAACTGAAGTGCTCGGAACTCATTCACCTGTCCAAACAAAGTCTGAAATCTCTGCCAATAAGCCCGTGGAGTAGTCAAACCATCCAAGTGAAACAACAGACTGTCTGAAATGTTGAGTGCAATCAGCCCCATGGCTTCATCCATCTTGTTCCTGTGTTGTAGAACCTCATAAGGTTGTGTGAGATTAGGCTGATTCTCATCCAGACAAGACCATAGACCTCTTGACATTAGAAGCCTAGTCATTTGTGCTTTCCAAGTGTGGTAGTTGTGTGGTGTGAGACAGGATATAGATGGATCCGCCATTGAGAGAAAGAAGAAGACGGAAGTAGAAGGGTCTTAACTGAAGTAAATTACAGAAAAGAAAGACACCCCCCCACAAACGTACTAGAATATCTCCCAAATACCACAAAAACAACTAAGGAAAGCAAAAAATTGGAAAAGAACATGGATTTGTTGATGCAGAATAGGAGGAAACAAAAGCCTCTACTTTGACGCCAAAAAAGGAAGCTCAAACGAACTCAGAATCTGACGAAACCAGCACCAATGTCTCCATCTCTGAGTCAGCTTTCCGACGCTTCTTTCGAATCGAAAAAAGACCTCCATATGCTCAAGTTATAGCCAAAAAACCGACTGCTACTCCAAAAAAGGCACCTTGCTGGAAAATTACAGACAGTGGCTTAAATTTGACGGTCGTATGCCCGTCACGAGACCGTCGCCGGAAAAAAATCCGTTGCTAGGAAAGTGACGTCAGATCGCCGACAGATGACATCAGTGGTCGGGAAACTGACGTCAGCAGGGTGTCCACGTGTCGGATGAGGAGACTATCACGCGGGCAGATGATGGGGCGCCGACTGTGCAAAAAAGCAGCAAATTAAAAACTGCCACGCAGGCGGGCGGTGCGCGACGAAACCCTGGGCGGAGGTGGCGAAAGCAAGCGGAGCGGCCGGAGCAGATGCCTGTCGGAGCGGAGACTAAGCTGAGCCGCGGGCAGGAAAAAAAAACGCTCAAGCGGAGCGCAGGCCGAGGCCGATCCGCCGATGACCGGAGGATGCATGGGCGGAGCGCGGTCGATTGCAAAGAAACCCACGGCGGAGATTGACGCCGGCGGAGGTGCCGGAAACGAGCGACGCCTCCGGTGACTAGGAAGTCGCGGGCGGAGCGCAGGCGGCCGCCGGGTGGCGCGGTGATGGCCGCTCGGCGATGCGCTCTACAAATTTTTTTTTATATTGTTTAAACGCCGAATCATCCGTACATCCGTACGGAAGTGCCTGGAGTAAAAAAATTTTGCCTCCCGGAGCTCTGTCTCCAAAATCGAAAAGCTTTATCTGAATCTTGACTGCAAACGGCATTCCGGATCCAATGGCGACATCCGTTTGGGCTGAAAATGTTCTGAAAAATTGCTCTACCCCTGATTTGAAGAAAAATTGCACAAACAAACTAGGGTTTGTGACTTCAAATCACGGCTTCAAAAATCCTTCGAACAAGAAGCAGCAGGGAGGCTCTGATACCATGTAGGAGTTGAGAATCCGACTCCGATAATGCGCCAAGATCACCTGCAGTGCAAATAACTTGCTGAAGAGAAACCTAGGGAGCAAAGAGCTTGAAGCAAAAACCGCACAAGAGTGTTTCACAATAGAAAATTAGAATTGCTATGTGAAAAATAGAATGAATTTACAATAAGTGAGAGATCGATTATAAAGGCCTCATGGAAGCTTGTAGAACAAGCTGGAAGGAGGTAGAAGATAAAGATGACAACCCAGCACATATCCATAAAAAAGGTGGAACATGTTAGAAGGGAACAAACTCCCGTGTTGTCAACAACTAACCTCAACATGCATTAAATACAAAGTATTAAATAAATGCATGATCCTAAGTAAGCTTAAGTAAATAGAATAAATAATTAACAATTAATAATTGTTTACTCTAACATCTATGTCCTGGTACAGATCTTTGTTCCTAAATGAGTTGTGTCAGAAATATCCAAAACACCTGATTCTTCCAAGAAACATCAAGTGTGTCTTGTTGTTCCTGGAATGTATCCACAATATTCAATGCTTAAAAGTTTGAACTTAAAAATGAAATGAACTAAGCCTATTTAACCCAGACTTAATGCCCCAAAGCTAAACCACGTCATGCTAAACTGTAAAGCAAAGACAACAAAGAAAGAAGAAGAAAAAAGCATACATTCTCACTTTATCCAACATCTATAGCTCAAACTTGACTGAAACTACCCAAAAATATTGAACTAACTTGTCTTACCTCATTGATTTTCTTAAATCTTCAAAGCTGTGATGCAAAATCAGCCAAAATCCAGGGTGCACCTGTTAAAATTAATGATTAGATTTATTAAAGTAATTGTCTTTATGAATGTCTTAGGATTTTCAATTATATCTCTATATTAGTTTAGAGATATCATACATATCTTCTTATGAACTAAATCCTTAAATAATCCCTTGCATATGTATCAATATAATTTCATAGTATATTCTTTAGTATATTCTTTAGCAGTGCCTTTGATGTGCTGAGTTAATATTTAGCAGCGCCTTTGATGTGCTGAGTTAATATTTATTTGAATCAATGTCCGATCTTATGTACAAAATTAGCAAGATCTCCTTTCGGTGATATATGTTCATTGTTTTATAGGAAACAAAACACAGATATTATATATGAAAGGATGGAGGGTGGCAAGAACGAAGGAGCACAAAATATGCACCGAATGGAGATAAGGACACGACGATAGACCAAGGAAAAGGTAAGACATACACTACAAAAGACCAGTCAAACAGAATTAAGAAGGGCTAATAAATATAGAATAGCTCATACTTTGACCCTAATCACCTTTGCATATAAGAAGGACAAACACGTGTCTTAACAACGATTGCAAGGAAAGTATGAATAATAACATTAGTATAATATTTTAAGATACACAACTAAATACTAAGAATATTTAATCAATGAAATTATATAGATAAAACTTTGACTAGATGTTATATATATACATATATATATTACATATATATATACATATATATATATATATATAAAGAGTTTACCTTTAAGCTTACATCTTAAGATTTATCCGACTGAAGCTATAAAAACATTAACACTCCCTCTTAGCAAGGGAGGATAGACATAAAACAAATGTTATACCATTGATAATATTAAGAATATCGCATTCGTTATCATGAGTATTGATCTTCAGAATATCAACGTATGATATTCATCAATTACTCAAACTAGGATAAGATATCACATTTGATATCAAGAGTATTGGCCTCCCAGAATATCGACATCCGATATTCACCAAGTACTCCAAAATCATTTAGATATCACATTTGATATCAAGAGTATTGGCCTCCTAGAATATTAGTGATATTCACCACTTACTCAAAACGTTTAGATATCACATTTGATATCAAGAGTATTGGCCTCCCAGAATATCAATGATATTCACCACTTACTCAAAACGTTTTAGATACCACATTTGATATCAAGAGTATTGGCCTCCCAAAATATCAATGATATTCACCAAGTACTCTAAGAGTAATGACCTCCCAGAATGTTGAGACACAAAACATTCACCATTTACTCAATTTATTTTATCTCGTAATACAAGCTATTGTAAGATCGTCACCTTACAACAACTCCTCCAAATACAAATGATTATCATTTGAAAGTTGTCACTTCCTCATGATGCACACAAGGGATAGGCCCATACAAAGTCACAGTCCTCATAACTGTGGCAACTTATTGAACATTAGAGAAACAATCTCAGCATGGTCTACTCCCTCTTAATCAATAAGATCAGGTTTACTGAGGTTTAACAAAATAGCATCCTCAATCTTCTCCCTCTGAATGATAAATAGGACTCCTCATTTAATTCCCTCTTCCTGTAGTACATTACATGAGAAGCAAATATTATATATGAAAGTAATTAATTTCATATTCTAAGACTCTAAACATTTATTTACATTACATGAATATAATAAAGAACTCCCTCTTAATTCAATATTTCACTCATGTTAAGGATACTTAGAAGTTCCTTTTAGAATGGTTGTTTCTCTGACTCTATATCAAAATCACTGACTTTGGCGAAAGTTGCTTGATATTTTAATCTATCAGAACATTTAAAGGCAGAGTGACCATAGTTGTCACATCTGAAACATTGCATCTTAGAGTAATCTACATGCCTTCATTTCCTTTTGAAATTTGGTTTCTTCCTTTTATCAACATGAGTTGAAAGAGCATGAAGATCACTTCCAGTCGAAGTATCATCTTGTAATAACATACTTTCCTCTTGAATACAATCATCCTTTAGTCGACCAAGTTTAGGAAGTTTGGATCGAGCACATACTCCTTGACGGAAGGTTTTCCATGATGGTGGCAATCCTCTTAGAGCTATCATGGTTAATTCCTCTTCATCATAAACGTGACCATTTTTAGAGAGCTGGATCCTTAGTTCAGTTATACTCATGAAATAGGATGCAATAGTTTCTCCTTTGTTCATCTTAATGTTGGAGAGACTGTCTTTCAAATTTAGGATTCTTGTTGTATTGTTTATCTCAAACATTTCTTCAAGCGTTTGGAGCATATCGTGTGCAGTGTCTAGTTCAGAAATAATAGGGAGTAGATGATCCTTGACTCCATCAACAATCAATTTCATGGCTCTAGCATTGTCTTTTTCCCACTTATTCAATTCATCATTTCCTTTTGGTGGTTGGTCAGATTTTTCCATTGTAATAATCCTGCTCAATTCCGACCTTAAAATGCTGATTGAAGGCTCGAAGAATTTTGTCAAACACTTTGCATACAAGGGGTCATATGACTGATATAACTTTTCAGATTGCTGCAATGACTCTTGTTTCAATTTGCATCAAAGAGAATGCTTACAAAAAAAACTCCAGATTGTCTAAACAATGACCTAACATGAATGTGCAACTAATTTTGACAATATTCAATACAAATATGAGACTTAACTACTTGCAATATGCAGCTACAGCAACTAGTGATTATGACAAATACTTTGGATGCAACCTAAGATAGCATTAATGCACTTACAACCAAGTGTTATTAATATAAACACTTAGTATGCAAAATTATAACATTATTTATGCCAAAAAGAGAACTTACAGCCAATTGACATTTTGTCAAACAATTGGCATGCAAACTAATAAGTTGATCATCAAACTCTAAGTTTGCAATATAGATAGTCTAAAAATTACAATGCTCTTTCAATTGCAAAATCCTAGCCTTCCTTTGATACCAATAATGCCAAATGGCAAACAAAGACAAGTACAATGTGAAATAGTGAAGTGTTGAAACTATATTTTGTACTCAACTGAAAACCTACATTTCTCAAAAAATATGCCAAATGAGAAGTGAAGAACCTAATTGTAGATGGCTGCAATAATTTTCTTCAATGCCGCCCCTTCCGCTTTGTTTTTTTTCTGATCTGCTTTTTCCACTTGCTTTTTCCAGATTTGCTTTTTTCGTTTTACTTTTTCGAATTGCTTTTTCGGATTGCTTTTTTTTCGGAGCTGCTTTTTCGGACTGCTTTTTCGGTTCTTCTTTTTAATGGCTTCCTATAATTTCAGACCTTCTAGAAATGACCTCCAATAATTTCGGCCCTACTAAAAATGCCTCCTGAAATGTTGAAATGCTGAAAAATAGCCTTAGGCCCAATGATGCCCTAGCTGAAGTGACTGAAGTATCACCTCCAAATGTGCAACTCTTCAGAAGATATTTCACTTCCTTAGTTATGCAAATCCAAGGGAGTTTTCGTTCCCAAAGATCAACTGACTATCTGAAACCACTTGGCTCCACAATAGACTGTGACTAAATCACAATTTGATGTCAAGAGAGATATAAACAACTGGATGATCAGAATGAAGCCCGGGGTGCCTATTTATTCTTTTTTCTCCACTTTCTCCAGAAACTTCTAAAACATTATTTTATTTTATCTATTAAGTGACTTTATAAAATATTTTATAATTCAAGTCACTTTATTAAATTAATTAAATATAAAATTACCTTTTAATATTTATTTATTTGATAACTTTATAAATAATTAACTTAATACCACTTATTTATTTAATTAAAATAATTAGTTAGTCATCCTCATAAAATATTCATTATTTTGGGCAACTTAATTAATTAAATTAATTAAATCAAATTGCCTCCAAAATGGGGACATGACAGTCCGCCCTTCCTGAAATTGCTTGTCCCCAAGCAATGGCTGAACAATAAACCAATCAATCCGCCTAGATCCCAAATGTAGTCATGAACTATACTACTGTCAATTAACATAGGCTCCTGCAATATCCTCTGCAATATAACCAAGAGGAATCCATAATCAAACTAACAATTACAGCTCAACCAAACTCCAAAATCACAACTACCACAGTCAAAAACCCATGAGACACAAACTCCTATAACATCAGAACCCAAGTAAAGTGGACAAATCAAGCTGCCAACACAGTAAATACCATCAACGCATCCCACTGGCCTATACGGAATGTACAATCCAACTCTGCAACAATGGTGAACGCTCCCGAATGAAACTGTACCAAGTATGGAGAATCCACACACTGTACAACTCCTGCAGTCAAGACAACTCTGCAGATCACCAGCCACTGTCTCATAACCATAACTCCCATGCACTGCTGATGGTGAAAAGACATCACAAGATAAACAGCAAGAAATGGAACCCAAACCAAATTTGTCTGCCATCAACTCCTCAACACAAGGATCAAATGCTAACTAATGTACATACCCTGCAGTATAATGCTGATAAAAAGAACCAACCTTAGTCAACAGCTCACCATGAACAAGTGATACAACCCACTGTGACTGATCACCAAGTCAGGAGATGTCATAGCCAAAGGAGTAGAATCAATAACAACAACCGTTGAAGCATCACTCCCAAACTCCTGCTCTAAGTCATGTATTATCAAGCTATCAACCGCAAAACCTATCGCCATGTCATGCCCATCATAACTCTCATCCCAAGGCGTCAAACCGTCCCATAACTGATGACGAGCACTAGGAACCAAAGTACATCTCTGTATCATCATTTCATCAACATGGTCATCAAAGGTAAATTGATGAGCATACCTCATAGTGTAATGCCGATAGAATGCGCCAATCTCAGTCAATGGTTCAGACTGCAATCCAAATGAAACTAACTGCAATCAATCATTAACCATGTTGGAACTGACTACTACCTCTGAAGACATCACCAAGGGAGTAGTATTACTAGCAGGAACCATGCCAACTGCCAGCTCACCAACATCACACATGATCTTTGATACAACATCTCTAGTCTTCGTGCCATCAGTACTAGAGGCCACCACCATGTCAGGCACACAACAATCTGCTGCAGCACCCAACTCAACTAAACCTGACTCTAGTGGGAACGAACCTGATATGCCAACGTTAGTATCAAGGATGGATGCATCCCCATCTCCACTGTCTCTGATAATCTCGACCATGGACATCCTCGGATCACCAGACACCACAGCTTGTGACTGTACAGAATCTGGTAAAGACTGCAGTCGCTATAACTCCATGGTCACTTTAGCCAAATGAAATTGTGACTCCTCGAAAGCCAACTGTGTACTCTCAAGAATCTCAGAAGTCACCTCAAGCTACTGAGTAAGCTCACTCACATCATCTTCCTTGGCCAATAATGCATCGTATGCTGTACTCCCCCACTCTATAAGATAATCTTCGTCGGCTACCAACTGCATATAATTATGTCTTAGAATCCGAATAGCCTCCCATAAAGAGTGGATCTCTGCCAAGGAAAGATAACTGCCTCCCTGCTCATCACTAGTAGGAGAACCCCATCCATAAACTGCTAACAACTGACGGGCAGCATCAAAATGCTGGCAAGCTATAGCAATGTCCCGCTCACTAACTCTCAACTGACTAGACACATGATGGCACTGGCTAGACTGTCTCCTACAAACCTCCTCTGACACACTATCTAAGGGAGTATCCTCAAAGTTACTGGTCTCTAGAGTATTACCAACCATATCCTGCGAATCAACTCAAAAGCTCATATCAACATACGAAGTATCAAAAGCTGTAGCACTGCTCTCCAACTCCTCCTTACCAAAGGAAACTGCCAAGGAAACTAAGTCTTCAAAACTGCCCACTGCATCCTCCTGGATGTCATTAATGCCAATATGATCCTGGGACTCATTTGTACACACTGCTAAATATGAAAGATCATCAACACATTCCAGCAAGAATAGTTGATTGGATATATGAACAAAGCCCAACACCGGTGTATAAAAACTAATACCAACATCGGACGAGCTGCTGGCACAAGAAAAGACAACACCGTGTAATCTGCTAATCAAATCCATGATAGCACCCAAACAATCACTGCTACCAAAAAGTGTTAAAGATCTCCAATCAACTGAATCCCAAACGCCAATGAAACAATCTCGAGTCCATATCAGTAAACTAGAATCAGCTGGTAACTCAAGCAAACTCCTCAGCTAAGTAATATGACCAATACCAACTAACTCCACATACCTGTCTAACATTGTCCCTGTATCCTGGATGTGAATGCAAGATGAATTCACAACATTATCAATGACCACATGTGATTTACGTGCCACAGAAAGCTGAGTATTAGGAGTACAAGATGAAACTAAATTCAACTCCATGCCATGCTTATCCCCATGTCTCTCCCAGTCCTATAATGCCAATGGAGTATTCACCAAAGAAGCTCGAGTGTCCTCAAGCTCGCGAGAAAGCCTGTCAACTTCCTCCTCCTTCCTCCTCAAGGCATCTGAATAGTCTCCAACAAAGCTAAGATGGAAATGATCTGATAGAAGATGTAAATAACTCAACTTCATCGTTCCCATTCCTTCCCTAATCGCCTGTAAGTCAACACAAGAAGAACCTGTTGTGACTCCTTTCTGTCTCTCTTGCAATTGAATCATCCAAATGTGATTCTCAATCAATCCATGCATCCTGTCATGATGAGATAAAGCCGTGACAATCTCCTTTTCCCTTGTCTTCAACTGGCTTGCCAAACCAAGTGAAGCGCTACTAGCCTCTATCTCATGTGAAGAAGCATCCAACTGTGCCTGATACTCATTTTCTGCAAAGTCCTGAATGCTCATTTTTTGATCAACTGTACTATCCTCAAACATGACAGTATCCTCAACTGCTGTAACTTCATCCAGCCTAATTGTACTGTAATCACTATCTGTGTCAATCACGCAGTCTAGTGTGCTTGTGATATCACCTTCTGATGCAACTGGCTCAACCTGCACAACATCTATAACCCCTTCTGCCTGTGAAGATGATGCAGATAAACCATTACCTGAAGATGTGCTAATGTCTCCCTGTATCGAATCTGCATGTCTGTTAAACTCCTCATACAAGTTTCTGCTTGTCATAGGGAAGGTACGATCCTTAGGCCTATCAATCAGGCTCTTTAACCACGTACGTGCCATAGGTGAAAAATTCCTCTCTTTTGTCCAAACATACCATAAATCTTTTGCCAAAAGTTTAGAAATTTCATCACCCTCCTCAAACAGGATTGTGAACATGATGGAGTGCATTGATGCCAATACCCTGCTGGGATGAAACTCGTCCATAATATTCCAAAATGTATTAAACATCCTGCTAATGTCACCAATACAACCTATTGCCAACATAATATTTTCAAATCTACACCTTGCAAATACTTCAAGTAATCTTGCCCTCTGTGTGAAATAAGGGTCCCGGATGTTGTCCAACTTTTCGAAGCCTTTTACCATGGAATGAAGTATCTCTCTCATAATTTGATCATCATAAGAATCAAGGCCAGCTATTATCCTCATGATTTCACTAATGCAAGAGAGAGTTGTTAGTCTTATTACCTCATCATGATGTCTCAATAATCAGGGCTTAACCAACGAACCAAATGCTGGAGATAAAGTTGTTTCAATAGCATCGGGTCTTGACTGATCAAACTTGCCTAAATAAGTTTCCAACTCCTCCAAAGTTCTTAGAAGGTCCTTTGTTTGCTGAAATGGACAATCTAATTTCTTCTTTACATTGTGCATTCTTTACTCCAAATCCTTGTCTCCTGTTAAAGCCATACTGATAATTGAATTCAATCTGAAATAACCCAATCAGGCTGGCAGGAAACCGCTCTGATACCACTGTAATAACCCCAATAGGTTATAACTTCTTCAAACACCAAAAATCTTTATACTTCAATTGTTTCACATTTCATCAAACACTTTGCAAGCAAGCTCTAATACCACTGTAATAATCCTGCTCAATTCCGACCTTAAAATGCTGATTGAAGGCTCGAAGAATTTTGTCAAACACTTTGCATACAAGGGGTCATATGACTGATATAACTTTTCAGATTGTTGCAATGACTCTTGTTTTGATTTGCATCAAAGAGAATGCTTACAAAAAAAACTCCAGATTGTCTAAACAATGACCTAACATGAATATGCAACTAATTTTGACAACATTCAATACAAATATGAGACTTAACTACTTGCAATATGCAGCTACAGCAACTAGTGATTATGACAAATACTTTGGATGCAACTTAAGATGGCATTAATGCACTTACAACCAAGTGTCATTAATATAAACACTTAGTATGCAAAATTATAACATTATTTATGCCAAAAAGAGAACTTACAGCCAATTGACATTTTGTCAAACAATTGGCATGCAAACTAATAAGTTGATCATCAAACTCTAGGTTTGCAATATAGATAGTCTAAAAATTACAATGCTCTTTCAATTGCAAAATCCTAGCCTTCCTTTGATACCAATAATGCCAAATAGCAAACAAAGACAAGTACAATGTGAAATAGTGAAGTGTTGAAGCTATATTTTATACTCAACTGAAAACCTACATTTTTCAGAAAATATGCCAAATGAGAAGTGAAGAACCTAATTGTAGATGGCTGCAATAATTTTCTTCAATGCTGCCCCTTCCGCTTTGTTTTTTTTCTGATCTGCTTTTTCCACTTGCTTTTTTCCGGATTTGCTTTTTTCGTTTTGCTTTTTCGAACTACTTTTTCGGATTGCTTTTTTTCGGAGCTGCTTTTTCGGATTGCTTTTTTTCGGAGCTACTTTTTCGGACTGCTTTTTCAGCCTGCTTTTTCGGTTTTGTTTTTTAATGGCTTCCTATAATTTCACACCTGCTAAAAATGACCTCCAATAATTTCGGCCCTACTAAAAATGCCTCCTGAAATGCTGAAATGTTGAAAAATGGCCTTAGGCCCAATGATGCCCTAGCTGAAGTGACTCAAGTATCACCTCCAAATGTGCAACTCTTCAGAAGATATTTCACTTCCTCAGTTATGCAAATCCAACGGAGTTTTCGTTCCCAAAGATCAACTGACTATCTGAAACCACTTGGCTCCACAATAGACTATGTGACTGAATCACAATTTGATGTCAAACGAGAAATAAACAACTGGATGATTAGAATGAAGCCCGGGGTGCCTATTTATTCTTTTTTCTCCACTTTCTCCAGAAACTTCTAGAACATTATTTTATTTTATCTATTAAGTGACTTTATAAAATATTTTATAATTCAAGTCACTTTATTAAATATAAAGTTACCTTTTAATATTTATGTATTTGATAACTTTAAAAATAACTAACTTAATACCACTTATTTATTTAATTAAAATAATTAATTAGTCATCCTCATAAAATATTCATTATTTTGGACAACCTAATTAATTTAATTAATTAAATCAAATTGCATCCAAAATGGGGACATGACATCCATGAATTGTTTAAGATCATTATCTTTTAAGGTTACCTTCATTCGTAATTTCCATGCTGTATAATTAGAGTCACCTTCAAGTCTATCTTCAACTTTGATACCACTAACCATTTTGATTGGTAAAGACTTTTAGTGCACACAATAAATAAATATAAATCTAATCAGGATCTACCTTCAAGCTGTTTAGGCTTTATAGAAGGAATCCGGCTCTAATACCATGTTAAAATTAATGATTAGATTTATTAAAGTAATTGTCTTTATGAATGTCTTAGGATTTTCAATTATATCTCTATATTAATTTAGAGATATCATACATATCTTCTTATGAACTAAATCCTTAAATAATCCCTTGCATATGTATCAATATAATTTCATAGTATATTCCTTAGCAGTCCCTTTGATGTGCTGAGTTAATATTTAGCAGCGCCTTTGATGTGCTGAGTTAATATTTATTTGAATCAATGTCCGATCTTATGTACAGAATTAGCAAGATCTCCTTTCGGTGATATATGTTCATTGTTTTATAGGAAACAAAACACCGATATTATATATGAAAGGATGGAGGGTGGCAAGAACAAAGGAGCACAAAATATGCACCGAATGGAGATAAGGACACAACGATAGACCAAGGAAAAGGTAAGACATACGCTGCAAAAGACCAGTCAAACAGAATTAAGAAGGGCTAATAAATATAGAATAGCTCATACTTTGACCCTGATCACCTTTGCATATAAGAAGGACAAACACGTGTATTAACAATGATTGCAAGGAAAATATGAATAATAACATTAGTATAATATTTTAAGATACACAACTAAATACTAAGAATATTTAATCAATGAAATTATATAGATAAAATTTTGACTAGATGTTATATATATACATATATATATAAACAAAGAATTTTACCTTTAAGCTTACATCTTAAGATTTATCCGACTGAAGCTATAAAAACATTAACAGCACCGAGGTACAATTTGTTTCAGAATCGGAATCTGGTTTACTTTGACTGTGAATTTGTCCAGGGTACAGTTCTTTGTTCATGAATTCAATTAGAATCAATCATGAGCAACCCCAGGCATTTCCAACTACATTCAGGTGATACTGGGCAATTCCACTAGTGAGCGGCAATTTCAATGCATTTTATTCAACTATTGACCATTAAAATCACACCCTAAACTAGTCATTTTAACTTGCCTTTTCTTTGACAAGTAGCAAGGGTACAAAAGAAATGGTGTTTTGTTTAACAAGCATGCAATGGCACAACAGTTTTTACAGTTGCTAGAGTGAACAATGCGAAAAATTTCCCCTCATTCTACAGTAATTTTCATGGTTGTATGCTCTACTTTTCCTTATTAGTGCCGCTATTGTCTTGGGTGGCTCTTTGCACAGCGAAAGAAGCTTATGTAACAATCCTTGGTCAATTCATATTTGAAATTAGCTTGTAGTGGTATCCATGTCTTTACTGGATTTAGAATTCTAACTATTAGTCTCTCGCTTGATTCGGAATTGTTATAAGTCAAATAACCAGCATACTTTTACTGTGAGTGGCAGTGGGGTTGCTTGTGGTTCTAATCTACCTAAACCATCAATTGTCAATGTGAATGTTGATGTTGGTCTTAATGAAGACCCATATGATGCCAGCTAATAATTGTATTATTTAAATTTTTATATTGAGCAATGAATATCTATAGTTTGACGAATTGATTTCAACTATATTTCAAACTTGTAATACATATGGTAGTTTCGTTTAGCATAAAAATCATTTGTGATGCACTATCTAATTATGATTCTTATATGTTTTTTGTACAGATATGCCTAGAATATACCCAGCTACTGCAAAAAATTGTCGACACGCACTACCCCATTCTAATCCAGCAACTTAGAGTTATTAAACTTGGCATAGGCTTTTTTTGTCAAAGGTTTACAGTACAGACTTGAGTTTTCTGTTACTGCATTTTGTGCTGGAATACATTAGAGTTTAATTTTAGCTGTTTTATTGCAGCTTACAGGGATTTTTCCACAATGACATCAAGCTCAGGCTCTGCAAATAAGCACAACAGCATTATATTACTAAATCTTTTTCTAGGCCGCAAATAAGTATAATATATAATTATGATATTTATATGTGTTTTGTACAGACATACATAGGATATTTCCCAACCTCCTGCCCCCCACCCAAAAAAAAAATACCATCCTGACATACTCTATCCCATTCCAATCCAGCAACTTAGAGTTGTTAAATTTGGTATAGATTTCCATTTTCAAGGTTATATTGCACAGACTTAAGTTTTCTGTTACTGCATTTCGTGCAGGATTCAATTAGAATTTAATTTAAGCTGTTTTACTGCAGCCTATAGGGATTTTTCTACAATGGCATCAAGCTCAAGCTCTGCAGATCAAGAATAAGGCCAAGCTGTAAAGCATGCCTTCAGCTTTTGAGAAAAAATTTATCTTTGGAGCAAATTTCCTAGACTCGGATTTGGCTCGGACTTGGCAAGGCTGACTCAACTAGGGACTCAACAATGACTCGCCAACGTGACAAAAACCCTTGAAATTTAGAGGTTTTCAAGGATTGAAAACTTGTTTCATGCACCCATTATTGAATAAAGTGTAACATTGTCGAATAAAGCTTAACATCGTCAAATAAAGCTTAGTTAACAATTCAAGATTCAAATGATTATTGCACGCAAATCCAATCCGTGGATTTGTGAAAAAAAAAATTCCCATTATGATTGTTGTCCTGCATTTTGTCGCCACAAAATGTAAGTAACAGTACGAAACTTTTTCAACTTAGTTTTGTTTTTCTCTAAGTGACACTGATTAATCAATTGACCCCAATTAATATAATGATTCATTTTACTGAAGGCTTTTCTCAAGTCGTTTTAGTTTTTCTATTTGTTGAGCCTATACTTGATTTTTGAAGCCTTCATCATCTTTTTTCTTGTTTTTGAGTTTGTGTTTGTTTGCTTTTGGTCTTTTGGTTTTGCTCAAATTATTGCTTTCGGTTTTCCCTTCGATTCGATATATCTTAGGGCTTGATCGGACTTGGCAATCAAAAGATATGACCAAATAAGTGCCCAAAAGGTCGACTCTCCAAATACAAATGCATGATTTAAAATATCATGTTATATTTTAATGTTGACATTCACTTTTTGAAAAATATAACATAGATTTACTTTATGTTATGTTTTTAAGTTACTTTTTCACTTAAATTTATCACTTAAGTAACTATAGAGCCTTTTATGTTATATTTTTATGTTGAGTTGCTTTTTAAAATTTTCACTTAAGTGACTTTATTAATTGTATAGTTTGGTTTATTTTTTAGTTACTTTATGTTTTATTTGAAACATCTAAGTTAAATATTACTTTTTGAAATGATATTTGCACATAATATATTAATTATAGTGTAAATGTTATTTTTTACCCAATTAAGTGATTTTCCTCAAAAATCAATTAGACATGTCCTTGATTGATCACTTAAGTTGTGCATATACATGTTTTCTAACCCATTCACATGTTTCTGGAGAATGTGATTCTGCACTAGAGAGTCATTTTGAAATATTTAAACATGTAAATGCATGTAATTTAAAACATGCAATGGGTCTCCTAGAATGTGATTTGCATCTAAAGTCTCAAAGACATGAAAATGCACTATTTTTAAAATATGCAATGACCCTTGGAGAGTGTGATTCTGCACTATATGCTTGGTTTTGACAAGTTTCAATACATGTAATACCCCTTCTAGAATGCGATTTGCATCTAGACTCTAAATGCATGTATTTTAAAACATGCAAATGCACTCCAAGAGTACAATTTGAATAAGAGACTAATTCCTATGCAATTTAAAACATGTAATGAGGCTTATAGAGTGTGATTGTCCTTTGAAACACATGTAAATACATCTTAAGACCACGATTTTGCAAAAGAGGGCAAAAACATCCATTTTCGTGCATATCAAGAACACATTCTTGCTAGAAAACTTCAGATCTTCCCATTTCATTGCTTGGAATCCCTCCAACTAGGGTCGTTTTTGCCTCCTTATGCATTCCCATGCATTAGGTGTTGAAATCCATGCACAAAACTATGCATTTTGAGATATTTTGAGGGCACTTTTGGTTTAAAACTCCCAGATTTGGGACATTTTGACCATGTTTTTGTCTAACTTGAAATCGTTTTAAAGTTTCTAGCATTGTATTTGCTATCAATCAACACATTTTTGCCATCCATTGTCAAAAATGATTCATGTAGTGGCAACTCGAGACCGCGTTTTTTGTAAAAAAAATCCCTCTACTTGGTATTTTGCAAAAACAACTTGCATCTTGAGGGTTTTTTTAGCACGTTTTTGGCATATCCATGCAAAAATGCCCATTGATTACTCATTAATGTCCATCACTTGCAAAGTTGACAAAATCAATATCGTTGTTTGTGGATTCAAATTTGGATGATAATTTTTATTCAAACCTATCAATCCTCCACATTTGGCTCTTTGATCACCAAGTTGAAGTTTTCAATTCCTTGCTATTTCATTGCATTTTTTCATTCATCCTTGTATATTTGTCCCAAGATGTGCCACATAAAGTGCAGTTTTTCTTTAATTAAGATGAGAACTTCCATTTTTGAGTGTTTAGAATTTACCCAAATTCTAAATTCGAATTTGCATAAGAGAGCAACTTTATTCTTGTCATGTTTGAGCCAAAGACTAAAGGTATGTTTTTGTTTTGTGTTTAGTTTCCTTGGTTGTTTGCTTGCTGTTTTGTTTTTCTTCTTTTCAAAGAAGTTGCCAATTCTTTCCCAAGAACATGAGATCATTTCCCTTCATTCCATTTTCCACCTTTTATGTAAG
This sequence comes from Cupressus sempervirens, assembly GCA_028749045.1. Classification (NCBI taxonomy): domain Eukaryota; kingdom Viridiplantae; phylum Streptophyta; class Pinopsida; order Cupressales; family Cupressaceae; genus Cupressus; species Cupressus sempervirens. Next base: position 126,332,907 of record CM053784.1, read on the forward strand.
TGCATCATTTCATTTCACATCCATCATTACATGCCAAAGCAGACTGCATCTCATTCTTCGTATGCATTTACATGTATTCCCATCCTCCATTTGCACTTATATGTAATCTCATTCTCCATTCCCATTTACATGCATTTACATCCTCAGAACCTAATTGCATGTTCACAGCAAAAACAACTATTACATTTAGATCACCTTACATGTAATTACATCTGAAGAACCCAATTTTGGTTAATAGTCACTCTTTAGAAGCCAAAAGTTATCATTTGCACGTATACTCATGTGCTTAGCCTACACCTCTCAAAGCATTTATATAAGAACCCATTCTTTACCCACATGTATTCCATCTCTGAATCTCATTTCAGCCCTTTGCATACGCTTACCATACCATTCAAAGCCATTGCGTAAGACCTTTTGAATCCATACTCTGAGCATATTGCCCCACATATCCATTGTTGCCAGTCAAGAATCAACATCTTTATGGAATCAATATCCTCTCACGATGTGCTCACATTTTGGAATTTTCATGTTGAAACACAAGATATGCCCTCATCCACAAAATCCAAAGGAAACATGAAGTATCAATTTGACTAAGAATTAGCTCATGGATCTCTATCTCAGGTTTCATCACCTCTAGATAATGTTTTCGACACAAAGATCAGGCACATTGATATGGCTGATTTCTTACGAAGGGTCGAGGCTCCTTCAAATCAAGAAATGAGACACATCAAAAAAAGTATTATTCATTTTTGTCAACTTTCCCTATGGCTGCCTTGGAACTAAAATTTGTCTTAGGATGCGCATAGCATTTCAATCCAAAGACCAAGACAATCAAGGATGCAAATGGTAAGGTAATCATCAGCCTTGACCAAAAAGTTATTGAACAAATCTTTAAAGTTCCTCAAAATGCAGAGTGTGTGGATTTGTCAAAAGAGACGTCTTTGAAGTTATTGAATGAGAAGAAGGCAGATTATCATAAGTATATAAATGCATATTGGTCGGAAAGTAGAAGAAATAATTTTTCAGGATGGGCCACAATCATTCACAAATCTAACTTCAAGCCAGAATGTAAGGACTTGATTACTCTCCTAAGCAGGGTATGCGGTCTCAAAGATTCCAGTGACTTCGAGCCATGGACGTACAAATTCATTTTCCAAATCTTTGATAATGAAGAACCTATCTTCTGGGGAGAGCTTATCAGTACCACACTTTGTGAACAGTTTCTCAATGTGGGAACCTCAGCACCATTTTACATGAACTCTACTTGGTTTACATCGCCGCATCCATTGGATTTTTTTCAAGGCTCTCAACCAAAGGAGATTGGCTTCTAAGTTCCTATTTGGCACTATTATGATCAAATCACCTTGGCGCATAGCAAATATCACTATAGAAGGGTCCAAGAAGCATTTTTTGGACATTTCGGGTGTTTATTTAATAAACAGCTGGTACTCGAGAGTATCAGATGAAGCTTGGAATAGAGTAAATCAATTTGGTGCTATCCTTTTGCAGTTTCTAACTTTCACTTATTTGAGAGTTGGCTATTTCAAAGGAGAACCATATACTCTGAAGAGATATACTACTAATGTAATGTCCCCAATATTATCTTCAAGGGATAACTGTTGGAACCTACAACAAGGTGTTAGTACAACATAGATAATATATATCCAATCTTAAATCAAGTTAAAAAAAATGATAAGATAATTAACTACAAGACCTAAAATGCTATACTTAACTACCCCTTACTAATCCTAAGGAAAGAACTTCCTTTAGACCACCTAGCCCTCTAATGGGAATTAAATTCTCGATTAGGCAATCATCATATGAGAAATGCTTCCCTAAGGCCTCTGGGATCTCTGAACATTAGTTGGTAGAGACCCCACCTCTAACCAAGTCTCTTCTCTAACATATCTATATGTTTGACCACTACAATATATATATATATATATATATATATATATATATATATATATATATATATATATATATATATATATATATATATATTGTCTCTAAGAGATTCTCTACAAATCTCTCTCTGACATTCACTTCCATATGCCCTCTAATCTCTCAGTTTTCTTCATGATAACTCGATATTCGTTATACGAATATCCTCTATTCTTTGATGGATCTCTTATGAGAGTTATAAAGCTCTCATCTCTATTAATCACAAGTCAAACGAGCCTTTCCTCTATAGTATGTGACTGTGTGCCTCTAAAGTATGTATATTGATTTGTTCTTTAATTCTCTGCTTAGTGTTCTACCTCAATATTTCATTGTTGTTGTCTCTACATTTGATAGAAAATCTCTATAAGCTACTTATGGTTCACTAGGGATAAGATATTTGTAACTTTAGTGGTTCACTCTAATTGGTAAACATTGCCCTATATTTTCTATTCGTAGTCTCCACTTCTGGCCATAATGATTGCTAGTTACTATGTCATGGAGGTCTGAATTCTAGATTGTGGGTATATCATGTACATCTTTCTCTCTACCATTATTTCTTCTATATTCCTTAGTTGCTAATGTGTAATGCTAATAGTGCCAACTACGACCACTTTCAACTGGGTATCTTTAACTTTGTCTTATTTCCTTATCATTTTCTCTTCTATTCATTGGTGTGTTGTATGTGCTTCATATCACTCCAATGGTTGTTTTCCTTGTCTACTTCTTATCATTCTTGTTGGTGTTCACGTCACTATTTTTTGCATTGGAATGCCCACATTGGTAAGGTGTTTATGTGCTTTGCCCATGCTGAATAATCCTTATGTCTATTTGCTTCTATCCAGAGGTTTCTATTGATCATATATCCCTTTATATGTGAGCCTTCTTCCTGTTCATGCTATTAGATTAAGAATCGTTCTCTCCTCTTCTTCTTCACTGGAGTCTTTCTAGACAGTGCTCCTATCAATAACAAAGGAATTTTGGCTGCTTGGACTATAATGTCTTGTTTCTACGATTTGAATGGTGTTTACTACTGCTTCCTAGCGTGGATATCTTTCATTTGTGGTGTATTGGCTAGTTCTTCTATGCGTTTGATATTTTTTTCTTCCTATTCTTCGATCTCACTTTGAATAATAATCGTCTTCATTTTCCAACGATGCAACCTATAGGATGCGATAACTCTATAGAGGTGTTTCCTGTCTTGAATGATGGTTTACAAGTATATTTCTTGTTTAGTGTTTCATCCCCCCCTTATTCCATACCGAACAAGGGAGTTATAAACTTGCCAAATGTCTTATTAAAAGGTTGTGACCTTGGGGTCTCTTAATGTGCCGATATTGGAGTGTGGTTGTTCATAGCTATTAAACTTGGTTTAGGTATGTTAATGTTTTTTACTTCTAGTTATCAATCTACGAAATTTGTTTATACTTTTATTTAGTTACTAAAAATTGATTAGTATTTATTTAGAACATTTTTATTTGATATCTAATTAACATATAGAAAAGGATTTATTATTAGTAATCAAAATGTAATCTTACTATCTTATATTGGTTTGGTTAATAGATTCTATCACAACATAAAATATCAAATGTTTAATTATTCAATTTAATTATTATATTCTTTTATATTATTATTTATTACATATGAGGGGTATTACAGTCCTATCCTCTTGAATTTCCTTGTCCTCAAGCAATTACTATTTTCATTTGAATGACACAATCACAATTAATCCATGGCTCTTAGTTTGAGTTCCAAGCTGAATTAAGTGATATGATTGATAGTTTGAGGATGGAATTGAGTGCACTTATAATAAGTTGGAATTCTAAATGGAGCATTGTTTCAAACATGGAACATATACCTTGGGTGAGGGTTATCATCCCCCATCTTCATCTCATGTTAAGTCTATCTCAACTATTTCATTTGGAATCAATAAGTATTTATAACTTAGTTATATTCATAAATACTATTGCATATCACATTTTCATATACCTTGGGTGAGGGTTATCATCCCCCATCTTCATCTCATGTTAAGTTTATCTCAACTATTTCATTTGGAATCAATAAGTATTTATAACTTAGTTATATTCATATATACTATTGCATATCACATTTTCTAAACTAATCATATTTTTAATTATAAAAGTAGGGCATGCATTGGAAAGCCATAGATTTGATAGGCATTGATTGCAAGAAAAAAGCTCTTATATTTTTATATTATATTCCATTGCTTTAATATCATTATGTCAATAGTTTAATGTTCTTGTATCTATCTTTAACAAGTATAATCCTCTCAACCAACATTGCGCACAAATAAATGTAATCGATTGAATCTTGATGTAATGTTTTGTATTGCAGAGTTAGTTACTACAACCTTGTATAGATCCTTATAATTATTATTTTCATTGTGAGAATATCGTACCAAAATTTATTTATTATTTATTTGATTATTATTTCATCATCATTATTATTTTTATTTCTTTTAAAATGGAGGACATGGCAACTAATCAAATCATATTGATGGAGCTGGCCAGACAACTCATGGAAGTGCAATCATATCAGAATACTCAACATAGGCCAAGGTTTGGTATCACTACAGCCAAGCCCTTGGTGATTGGTCAATATATGATCAATTCAGTCCACAAGGTAAAAAATATGGATGCAGAACTTCAACTTATCACACTGAAGAAGTTCAAAGCTAGGTATGATTTTGATTATCAAGGGATGCATTCAATGATCAAAAGAGCATTCATCCATGTTCATCGTATAGAAGACATATGGATTGATTTGCGCACGGAACTGGACACCATGAGGATGGACTACTGCGGGCTCACATTGCACTAGATCATTGATCTTAACATGCTTGAAATCTCATCCAATCTTCAAATTGAAGATGGTGGCAATATTCTTGGTCCGAAATACAATCGTGTCAATTTTGACAAGTGGTGCCCTTTTCCCATACAATGGTAGCAGAAAGAAGGTGGATCTATCTTTGATAGATTTCAGTCTATCTTGGCAAATGCCAACAAATGCTTAAAGATCAAAGATCTAAAGAGGGTGAATCCTAAGCTCGGAGTAGATTGTGGTAGTTTTGGACCACCTGGAAGGAATCCCAACCGGAAATTTCAAGAAAAGATGGTGCATCTTCCTCCATTTCAGCTAAATCTCTCAAGTTTAAGTTAAAAGGCAAAAAGGGTTCTAAATCACCTCCAAAACCCTCACAAGCACTTGTGCAAGCTCAAGACTCTAAGGAGGATGAAGAGGAAGGAGAGCTTATGATCATTTCACCTCCATGATTAATAAACCATCAAGGTCCATCCATTCCAAAAACACCTTTTTTGGGTGTCATAGATGATGACGTGGATCTCCACACCTACCATCCACGACTCAGAAGTAAACACATTAGCACTTCCTATCTCTTCAACAGCTCCTATTCTCACAACTGAGCAGTGTGAGAATTTGGGAAATGTGTTTGAAGATTCTCCAACACTCACGAAAGATCAAGTTTCCCAACTCAATAGTTTGATGACTAGTTTTGAAGCATTCAAGATAGAATCTTCTCATTGGGCACCTCTTGGTACAGTCATGCAAATTGACGCATGCTCAGTCACAATGAAAATACAATCAGGATCAATGTCAATGATTGCCACTGTACCTAATTCGACAAATGAAAGTTTTAATCTTCCTATCAAGAAGGTTGTGCTACCCCCAGATAATCTTCCTATCAAGAAAACTAAGTCTAAATCTTTGAAAGACAAGATTGTTTCAAGAATTATAGTGGATTCTAAAAAGACTAAGTTTGTAGAGGTTGTTGAACCATTGGTGGACAAACCAACTAAAGAACTTAATCATTCAAATTACAAGTTCGCCAAAATTGAACTTGGTAAGCAATCACAGTTGGGTTGTCTACAAAATGCTCAAGATGCAGTTGCTAATGTATCAAAGAGCAATCAGGAGTTATGCGAGAAGAAGAATCAACTCAAGCAGAATGTTGCTCGCCTAAATGAGGTCATTCAACAGCAGTCTTCACAATATGCAACCAATACATCTTAGACACCTCGGGAGAAACGGATAATGGAAGCAACAAAGACTTGGTTTAGAGAAGTTGTCTCTAAAAGGAGTTCAGGCTATTAAAGATGCGGTCAAAATTCTTGAACGTATTAGAGCTATTGATGAGGTGTTGCATGACTTGATTGCATGTTTGAATCAAGCAGTTAACACCTTCAAGGAAATTATGTTGGATTGGGATCAAATCGCCAATTCTAATTTGGACGGCATGGTTGCATGTGATGTCATCACATATTGCAAAATGTTCTACAAATGCCACAGACTCATGGGTTACAAGGAAGAGACATTGAGGAAACTCATAACAAAGTTTAACACAGCCTTAGAAGACTGTTAGTCAATTGAAACTGAGACCATGTGCAACCTAGAACATATGGGATGCCAAGTTCTCACTAAGCATGACAACTTGGTTGCAGTGGAGGAGATGAGTTCAGAATATACAATCAGAGTTAACGCTGATCTAGATTCTGAAGAATTTGGTTCCCACACAATGAATAGGTTTGCTTTGTACAAATCATTAGCAAAGCACCCACAAGATTCTCTCGCGGAAAATTGCAAAGTTGTAAAATCAGCATATGTTGATACTATCAAACTAGAAGCTATATCAAAGACAATGGAAATTTCAGATCTTCCTACAGTACATGATGGTATCATCAAGTTCAAGGCACTTAAGAACAATCCTTGGGATTGTTTCAACCTTTTCCATTTTCTGCTTTCTTTTATTTTTCATGTTTGTAGATTGGAGAAGACGTATTGCATGAAATAGAGTAATTACATGTAATTCAGTTGACATGTCCTAACGACATGTAATTCAATAATTTCTCTCGTTTAGTTAGAAAAGCTCAAAGTTGGTTGAGTTGCTTCCACTTTTTCCTTCTTTTTCTCAACTCCTTTTCCTATATAAAGGAGTGCCCCTCATTGTAAAAATCAACTTTTATTGTATACAAGAAAGCTCTGGAGAAATTGTGCAAGCATAACTTTGATTGTGTAGTACTATTTTGAAAGAAGTGAATACAAATAAACAATTAGAGCTGAACTTTGATTGAGTGCAATCTTAATTAGTACAAATTGGAAGCTTTGACTAAGATTTGCATTTGTTACCTTTGATTTATGTGTTTTCGTGTTTTTAGTAATTGGACATTAAGAGTTAAGAAGCAATTGGAGCCAAAGCTTTGGCTAGGAGGGATTGTGGTGACACATAAACTAGGAGCTTTGACTATAGCTTGTGTCACATTATTAATTCACAAAAATAGTTAGAATTCTTTACTTTTGGAAGTCTTTGAGCCCCAATAGTAAAGGTTATTCTTATAACATAGATTAAGACCAGACTTAGAGCCAAATTGGTACATTTTCAGCTAACCTTTGAGTTATTATTGGTTTATCAGTATCACAATTTACAACTTTAGATAGAAGTGTAGTTAGAGATTGCATCTTGCCCATTACCTACTCTACGAATAAGTGGTTTCTTTCTTGAAAGCTATGAGGAAAGAATATTGGTAATACCCTTTCAAAATCTCTCAACTTCTTGCTTACTTTGAGTTGATCCAAGGAGCAGTGAGAAGGGGGAGCCTTCCCCTTATAGTAGGAGACACTTTGTCTCACACGCTGTGGCTGGTCTACCTATTTTGTGATTGAATTTTATCTAAACTATCGGTTGCAAAATATCCACCCAACAATGATTCATAAGGATTTGTGTGTGTGTGTGTGTGTGTGTGTGTGTGTGTATGTGTATATATATGTGTGTGTGTGTGTGTGTGTGTGTGTGTGTGTAACTTTGATTACCATACTGATTTGATTGTGCAGATCGCACAGATCTTATATTGCATGGAATGCCTTATTAAGGCCTATATATAAATTGCTCCTTGTCTAGGCATGATCGATGTCTCCTTTGAGATGATTGTGTTTAACTTAACTAATCTTAGTTAAGTTTGTTTACAAACAAATGCCTCCTTAGTGGAGATTATGAGAATGCAATTGTGGGTCGACTTAGATAGGGTCATGTCCCTTCGAGGGACTTGCCCTTTGGTTGACGTATTTATATAGAGTGTGGTTGTAGTTAAAGGACACACAAATAACAATAGTTTGCTCCTTGAACAATACTGCCCTAGACGAATACTTGCAAAAATTAAACATTTCCATAATTATATTTATCACTTCACTCAAGTCTGGTTATTGAAGATCATCTCCAAGAAGCATTGTAGAAGAAAGAATTATCTCAGTCTGATTTGTAGCAGAACTTGCAGAAACTTTACATGGTATCAGAGCTTTGGTAGTCAAACCTAGGCTCTGCAAATTGACAATCAGACTTTCATATCTAGCAGCATCCTTCTGTCTTCAATGGCAAGCACAATTAAACTCGAGGACAAGTTTGATAGGAAAAAACACTTCGTTGCTTGGAAATTCAAAATTATGATGATTCTTGAAGACAATGATGTGAAACAATTTGTTGATTCAGCATCCAAGCAGCCTATTATTAAACCTAATTAAACTATCCAGAGTAAAAGAAACAGAAAAGCCATGCAGATCATATTAGATGGAGTAAAAAATGAAATAGCACCTATGCTAATGAAACATCAAACAGCATTTCATATGATGGATGCATTATTAAATGCATATGAGGTTAACAATGCAACTATAACCCTTGCACTAAAAGGGCAACTAAATCATAAACAGATAAAGAAGGGTGAATCTATGAACTCTTACTTCCTAAGGGTGGCTAGTCTAAGAGACGAACTTGCAAGTATAGGAACCATAATTGAAGACAAGAAACTAGCACTTATGGCTATAGATGGGTTACCTGATTCATCGGAAACATTCTCACGAGGAGTAAGTGCTAGAGACAATCTTCTAGACTTTAATAGACTTGAAGGAGATTGTCCACAAGAAGAATCTAGGAAACTTAAGAAAGGAGAAAGACTGAAAATTGAAAATGAAGAACTTCATGTTCTCGATACAAATTTCTATAAAGGTAAGAAGAAGCACTTCAAGAAGAAAAAGGGTAATCAAAGAAATGACAAACCTAAGAAAGATCCATCCAAAATAAAATGCTTCAAATGCGATAAGTTTGGACACTATAGATCTAATAGCCCTAAGAATACAAAGTAGCAAGTAAATTGTACAAACATTACTAGGAAAGAAGATAACTATGATACTGAAGTTCATGTATTGTATTCTACACTATCAAATGAAGTATCACACAAAGCATGTGCAATTGATAGTGGATCATCTCGACACATTATAGGATACAAAGAAGCACTGGACTATATATCTGAAGAAGTTGATGGTGAACTTACCATTGGTGATAATTCCACTCATTCAATCAAAGGAATTGGGAATTGCACCTTGAAATTGAAATTGGGTAGTTCTCTACATCTCAAAGGAGTACTCTATGTACCAGGAATAAAAAGGAATCTAATCTTGGTAACAGCACTTGAAGATGATGGACATATTGTTGCATTCATGAATAGTAAAGTAATGACCTAGTCTAAGAACTCTTCATTTAAGAAAGCAAAGTTGATTGGTCAAAGAAAGGGATACCTGTATGAACTAAATACAGAACTTGGTCAACCTATTCAAGCTTTAATTCATGAAGCTGCTGACATAAACGAAATATGGCATAGAAGGTTAGGACATCTAAATTTCAAAACCTTATCAACTATGGAGAAGATGGTAACTGGTTTAACCAAGTTGAATAAAGCTCACTCAAGCATATGAAAAGGATGTGCTCTGGGTAAGAACACCAAAAGTCCATTTCATGATAGCACTAGAAAAACTAACAATGTTTTGGAATTAATCCACTCAGATTTATGTGAACCTATGTTTGTTCCTTCTCTTGGACGATTCTGGTACTATATACATTTTATAGATCACTTTTCTAAGAAAACTTGGATTTACTTCTTTAAGTGTAAAGAATCAGAAGAAATCCTTAAGAGATTTAAAGAATTCAAAACCTTAACTGAAAACTTATCAAGACACAAAATTAAAAATCTTAGAACTAATAATGGAGGGGAATACACTTCATATTTGTTTAAAGAGTTTTGTAAAGAAACAGGAATTAAGAGGGAGTATACCATTCCTTATAACTCACAACGAAACGGGGTAGCAGAAAGGAAGAATAGAACAATTATAGAAGCCGCAAGAGCAATGATTTTTTATCAAAACTTAGAATATTATCTTTGAGCAGAAGCCTCTTGAACTGTTGTCTATATTCAAAATAGAAGTCCTCACTCCTACCTTAGAGATAAAACTCCTTAAGAAGTCTTTACTAAGGTTAAACCTAATATAAGTCATCTAAGGGTTTTTGGGTGCCCAATATATATACATGTTCCAAAAGAAAAGAGAACTGAGTTAGAACCCTCCGGGAGGAAAGGTATTTTTGTCGGGTATACTGAAACATCTAAAGCATATAGAATTTTCATATCTAGTCAAAAAAACATTGAATTTAGTGGGGATGTAATATTTTAAGACGATTTAGCATTCAAAAGAGCCCTATGTTCTGGAGAACCCTCTCCCTTACCTAGTTTTGAAGAAAATACTGAATCTGAGTTTCAGAGAGAGAACATTGAAGAAATTGAAGATGAAATTCAATATCTTAATCTTGAGGAAACTCAAAATCCATAGAAAAGACCACTTTGGGCCAATAAGACAGCAGAGGAAGCACAAAACTTCGTTGCAACATCTGGAACCTTTAGAGAAAGCAAAAGACCCAAAAGATTTTCTAGTTATGTAGCAAACATGAGTGATTTATCTAAATCAAAGCCAACCAATGTTTCAAATGCTATTAAACATAGAGCTTGGAAGGAAGCTATGACGGAAGAATACCAATCCATTATTAAGAATGATGTTTCGGAAATTGTTCCTAGACCTGAAGGAAAATCTATTGTTTCTTCTTAGTGGATATTTAAAATCAAGCATGTTGCTGACGATAGCATTGAAAAATATAAAGCCAGGTTTGTAGGCAGGGGATTCTCTCAAAAAGAGAGAATTGATTATAAAGAAACCTTTGCTCCTATTGCCAGATACACCTTTATAAGAGCAGTCCTAGCTATTGCAGCATCAAAGGGATGCAAAGTACATCAGATGGATGTAAAAACAACATTTCGGAATGGAAAATTACAGAAGAGGTATTTGGAGAAACCTGAAGGATTTGAAACTCATAACCCTAAAGATTTTGTTTACAGGCTCAAGAAAGCTCTTTATGGGCTTAAACAGGCTCCAAGGGCTTGGTATGAAAGAATTGATAAGTATCTCACCAACTATCTCGCCAGCTTAGAATTCTCAAAGAATGAAGCTAATCCAAATCTATATTATAAAAGAGATAAAGATGATATGATAATTTTGATACTGTAAGTTGATGATTTACTAATAACAAGTGATGATCATCTTATAGATCAATGCAAGAAAGATTTAGTCAGAGAATTTGAGATGAAAGATTTATGACACCTTCATTACTTCCTAGGACTGGAAACATGGCAAAATTCTGACAGCATCATAATTAATCAAGGAAAGTATACATTAGACATCTTGAAGAGATTTGGAAAATGGAATTGCAAGCCTATGCCTTCTCCAATGGAGACTAATCTACATAAACTTAAGGAAGCAGCAGCAGAATCACCTTTCATAGATTCTACTCTTTACAGACAGATGATTGGGTCTCTTATGTACTTGGTAAAAACAAGACCTGATATTTGCTATGTTGTTAATGCCTTAAGCTAGTTTATCTGTAAACCCAAGGAGATTCACCTAGTTGCAGTTAAACACATTATGAAATACTTACAAGGCACTCTTACCCTTGGGCTCAAACATGAGAAAATTGACTTTGGACTTTGTTGCCTGACTTTAAGTCACCCATTTTTTTGGCAATATTGAGTCACATGGTCATGACAAGTCAATCTAGTCAGTTTGGTGTCTAGGCCTAAGGTCTCCCCTAGGATAGGAAGTCTTTGCAGGGTTCATTTTCATTTGCCATCTTGTTTCAAGCTGGTTGGGTTATTATCAGAGTTTCATTTCTTTGGGTAGGTTGTAGATCCTAACCCGGTAGAGACTTGTACTTCAATGGATGTTTCTTTTTCAGGCAAAAGGATGGTTTCAAGACATGATTTTCAGATGCCGCAAGGAATTAGAGGAAAAGTCTTCATAATGATAGATTGATTATGTGTACATTCAACCGGGAGGAAATATGACATACAAATTTAAAATTGTTGATCAAGAAGGAACTCTGTGGTGGCACGCTCACGCATCTTGGTTAAGAGCCACTATTTATGGAGCAATTATTATCTACCCTAAAAAGGGCACTTTATATCTGTATCCTACCCGCACTAGCCAAGTTACCATTATCTTAGGAGAATGATGGAACATCAATCCTATTGATGTCGTCAATGAAGCAATTCGTACTAGTGGTGGACCAAATGTATCAGATGCTTTTACAATTAATGGCCAACCTGGTGATCTATATCCGTTCTCCAGTTTAGAAACCTTTATCTTTGAAGTTAAGGCCAGCAAAACATATCTTGTAAGGATCATCAGTGCTGCCCTGAACAATGAACTATTTTTCCAAATCGCAGGCCATAACTTCACCATGGTAAATGTGGATGCTGCATACACAAAGCTGTATAATACAGATGTTATTATGATCGCACCAGGCTAGTATATGCTGCAGCTTGTCACAGCCGGCTATTACCAAGATTCTTTTTAAATCAGATACATGAACTATCGTACAGAATGGTCGTTGTAAAGGGATAATCTCAATACTAAGCATTGTAGTTTGCTAATGAATGTTGATACACACTGTTTTAATATGAATGATACACACGATTGGCAGCAACAGTGGCCAAATCATTTTTTACACAAGGCATCTTCACATGGACATGGAAAAGGAAGAACAGCTCTTCAACTAGCGATCACAACATGTCGTTACCAACTACTATGCCATCCACAGTTTGCTGAACTTTGCTGGGTTACCTCAGTGTTGAAAGGTGGTCCCTGTACAACAATAGACGGGCCTTGGAAGGGTTGGCCATTTAACTCCTGTATTCTTGATACAAATAGCTCACTAGGAGGGACTCCAACTGGACACAACTGCAGTGAACTTAAGGATAGAGAATATGCTTCTCTAGTGAGAGGTCTGATTGCAGTGGGTTTGCTTGCATATAAAGGTTTGTACAAGACAGGAAAGGAAGTTGCAAATGATGTAAGAAATGTTTTGGAAGTTCTTTCAAGAAATATCAAAACAAAAATCCAAAACGGTAAAGACAAATACAAATTTTCCCCTCTATTATCACAAGCAGCTTCACTGGAGGACATGATGAATAGCTGGGCATATAGCATACAGAGCCTGGAAGTCAATTCATGTACTTCCGTAGGAGGCGACTCTTCAAGCCCAAATGTTCCATCACTTCCAATACCTCCATTAACAGGAAGCTGTTTTAAAGCATGACGCGGAAGACAAAATACTGGAGAATTCATTAAGTTTGAGTGTTGCAGTTAATGGGATGACTCACAAAAAAGCCTTCTATGATCATTCTGAATCTGGAACAACTGAGAGTTTGACAAAGCCAACATCAACGAAGCATTGTTTTCCCAACTCTGAAAATGCTGGGTCACAGTCCCATACTGGATTGGGAGATATACATGGTGTTAATATTTTGAAGAATTGCTGGAATGCAGAAGGAAATTGCTCCACCATAGAGAGTGCCCATGATCTAGTCACTTCATGTACAGTAAGCATACTTGCAGTTGTTGCTCCGTTTTGTATATTGGGGAGCAGTGACGGGCCAGACGATAGAAACAAAATAGCAGAAGTTTTTGATCAGCTGTCTTGCTCTTGTCAGGAGATGACTGAAAATCAAATTGATTGTATGCCATTTATAGGGAAGAGACATGACAGCACAGGAGAAGTTTTCAGAAGATAATGTAAATGCCATGGAAGAAAAAAAAATGTAAGGTGGAAACATGATTCAGAGAGTTATTGGGTGGAAGGAAACCTAGAATTTTTTGTTGCTGACCATACGTGTAATTTCAGTTTGAAATCACCGGATCAGGCTCGGGACCTTGATTTTCATTGTCAAACACAACACTTGTGTTTATGTTATCTTATTAAAAAATTATCAAGCATTAGAAAGCCTTTACAATAGCTACCTTTGTAAAGGTTTTAATGCAAGCAGAAGGTGGATGGCACATTGTCAACTCCTTGAGAGAGTGCATTTGCTCACAACACTTATATTGGGAAAACATTTTTGGCTTATATACACATGGAAATTGATTCTTTTACATTTTTTACGGCTCATTTCAAAACATAGCAAAAACTATGTTGAGAATTCATTCTGAATACAGAGGGCTTCGAAGCTCGGATGATAAAGAAGGTGGTGAATGACCTCATTAAGACTTTAGACAAAGTGCCATTACAAGTTGGCAAGCATCCAGTGGGATTGGAGAACGTCAAGAATGTTCTCATTCATAAGCACTGTCGACACCTATTGGTGCAGCTGCAGATTTCGATGAAGATGAATTAGAAGCCGAACTTGAAGAATCAGAAGGTGCGGAGTTAGAGGAGCAACTACTGCAGCCTGCCATAAACGCTCCAGCAATACCTGCACAATATATTCCTGCTGGCAAGCAGCCCACTCAACCGGTACCACAGAAAATGCATCCACAGAATACAGCTGAGGAAATGAAAAGACAGGATCGACTTGATCCTTATTCTTTGCATCTTCTTGTCTCTTGATTTTTGGTATTCTAAGAAGATGAAAGATCATGAGTTCCTGTGAACTCTATGGATTGTAAGGAAATTCTATAAATGCTATAGGAAACTCAGTATGAGGGGGCCTTCTTCTCGACTACAGACAGTCAAAGAGCTGGGACAGAAGAGAGGGCATTTTTAGTTTAGATACTTTTTTGCATTGCACATAGGTTCTGTTTCTTCTGCATACAGTCAGAGAGCTGAAGTAGGGGGAAGGAACTTAGTTAATTTGTTTTGCATTGTCATTATGCAGGTTAAGAGTTCGAGTTTTTGTAATAGATTGAGCATAAGTTGTGAGCAAATAAAGTCTGAGTATTCTTATTTGTGATGCTCAAAGCAACAGGGGTTTTATTCTAAATCAGAGTATTTAGTATTTCTCCTTTGATTATTATCAATCAAAGTATTGTTATTTTCAGTTTTGGGCATCATCTTCCATCTTGTGTTGAATTATGAATGGGTTGTAGATCAGAGCATTTGCAGACGTTCCTGTTACAAGAATTGGGATTATTTAACACTCTCTTTCATTTCATTTTCCAATGCATTTGCATACATAGCATTCACATTGCATTACCAATGTCGGGGAGTCATAGGAAATGTGAATTCCTGGGGTTGACTAGATGTAGAACTGAATTCTCTGCCTGAGTTAGTTCTGTCTAGGGCTGGCTTGGTTTTCCTCTTCCGTTCTCGGGTTAAGAACATACTCAATTAGTTTAGGAACAAACAAATTCATTGCGTATCATTTCATAAGGGAGCTGAACCTTCCAATTCAGAGGAAATCTATCAATCTCATGATAGATTATCCAACTGTTAGTATCAAATTGTTTCTCACAGGTTCGGGCGTGTAAGAGTTACATTGGAAAGAACAATCTGTTTACCAACAGACTTACATGGATTCACAAACTCAGATTGGAGTGGAAGTGTTAATGATAGAAAAAGCACTTCAAGATGTTGTTTCAGTTTAGGATCAGCAATGATATCATGGATATGCAGAAAGCAATCATCAGTAGCAAAGAGTTCCACAGAAGTTGAATACATTGCAGAAGCAATCGCCTCTCGAGAAGCAGTTTGGCTTAGGAAGTTACTTGTGGGATTCTTTGGTTAACCCATGAATCCCACTATTATTCATTGTGATAATCAGAGTTCCATCAAGCTTTCTATGAATCCAGTTTTCCATGAAAGGTCCAAGCATATTGAAATTCCTTACCATTATGTAAGAGATATGGTAGACAGGAATATTGTAAAATTAGAATACATTTGCACTGGAGATCAGACAGCAGATATTCTTACCAAACCTCTCTCTCGAGTGAAGATAGATCACTTCAGAAAAAGACTTGGTATGGTTGAATTATAAAACATTTTTATCCTTTAAATTATTAATAAATATTTTTTATTGTCAAGCTATTGACTGTTGTGGGCTTCACCACTTGTATTCATTATTTAAGAGGTGACGATCTCTGAGATAATGAACACTTGCATAAAAGACATTATAAGAGATGGTGATCTCTTAGATAATGTGTTGTACAGTAGAGAACTACTGTCAAATCTAGATGAGTTTAAGATCATTATTGTGATGTAGATATTTCTATGTTTATGAGTCACAATTTGGATAAATTAAGAATTTAATTATTCGCCAGATTTTATACTGTGTTTTGGTAGATCTTAAACTTAGGATCATGTTGTGATATAGGACTGCCAGTACCTATGAGTCACAACTTGGATAAATGAAGGATTTAATTATTCTTTGGATTTTATCCTGTATATTGTATGTTTTGAAATACTATTACCACTAGTATCAGTGATAAGTCATATCACAGGTATAGTAATATGACATAGTATCATGTGTTCAAAGATACCACATGCTTAGAAGATTTAGATAGAAATAGAGTATCAATCTATGCTTATTCATCATAATTGATAATGCCAGATATGTTACCTCTTAGTATGTGTAATAACCCCAACCGGTTATAACTTCATCAAACACCAAATTCTTTTATATTTCAATTGTTTGACATTTCGTCAAACACTTTGCAAGCAAGCTCTGATGCCACTTAAAAAACTCTAAGTCTACTCTAATAGTATTTTTGGTGCTAATAAACAATGTTGCTATATTTCTTGTTTTTATTAGTATCAATTTTCAAAATACATTAAAGTACAAGAGAAATACTAGCAACACAATTTCAACATTATTTATAATTTTATGTGGAAAGGAAATACAATTAATATAAAATGAATTCCACCATTAATTCAGTAAGGAGCCTGATTTTCTCCATAGATTAATTCCTTGTGCTTGTCAGCTAAATAGGGAAACCCAAAATATAAGACCAAGGCAGCTCTTCAACATAATGCCACCATGGCTATCCACAATCGCAAACCAAAGACACTAGCAATCAGTTTGGAGTAAGTGCGGAATGCTCCCAAAACAAATTGTGGCCAACAGGGAAATGACGTCCAGCAAACAAACCAAATGCAAGCTGATTTCTGAATACACTTGAAGCTGCCACCAAGGAGAAAGGACGTCCAGAATTTATACAATGCGGCTTCCACATTCAGTTGCTGCCACCTCTAAATTCAACGCCACCACAGACCTACGAATCCCAATGCCGAAATAGATGGATTCGATCACAAACAACAGCAGCAGGAGTTAATGACATTTGAAATTGGACTTATTTTGCAAGTTACCCATGATATCACAGAATATAATCTCAGCCCTTTAACTAGCCATGGTTATTGACCCAAGCCGCTAGCAATACCAAAACGGCATCCAAGTTTGAAACTCTGTCCACACATATTTGCAAAATTTTGATATCAATTGTCACTATAACCAGATCGGTCCTTCTTCAATTGCCCAACAGTGGCAATTAATTGACCTTCAGAATAACCGTCTCCCTAGACACAGTGGGCAAAGTAGGAGAATCAAGCAAATAACAAATCTACTATACTTCAGTAGTGGAATAGAAACACTTCTTAGATACAATGACGAACAGTAGAGAAGTTGGGCAAACTTAGCTATACCTCAGCAGCTAAATTGTGAAGTATTTCCGAACCCTTATACATTAGCAAGGGCATACAGTTAAGAACCCAAGAAAAAGCCACAAAGGCACAAAATCAAATATATAATCAAACATGTCTTTTCCAATGAAATGAGCTCTCATTTATAAGCTTCCATTGGCAAAAGTTTCTATAAAACTCCACTTCAGAAAACATGGAAATTTTCAAAAGAACTCAACACTAGAAACTTTTCAACTTGCTTTTTATAAATATCTCTAAAAGTCATTATTATAATAATGCAACTCAATGAATAATAAATAAATAAGAGCTCATGCAATTATTAGCCTGACCAACTGTAGGTGACGACCAACTGCCAA
This sequence comes from Cupressus sempervirens, assembly GCA_028749045.1. Lineage (NCBI taxonomy): Eukaryota > Viridiplantae > Streptophyta > Pinopsida > Cupressales > Cupressaceae > Cupressus > Cupressus sempervirens. The sequence goes on from CM053784.1 coordinate 126,351,012, forward strand.
GCCACCGACTGCATTGCCAAGAATAGCAACTACTAAAAATAGTAAATCCATAACTGAGACCCCCAAAACGCCCTGTCAGCTCATGAGGGTCGCTATGATGAGTTAACTCTATCAACCACACAAACTGGCCAAAAATGGGGCCATTACAGTCTAATTATCAAGTTAAGAGGGAGTGTTAAATTTGTATCTTTGATTAACATACAGATCTGATTGTGCAGATCACAAAGATCTTATATTGCATGAAATGCTTTATGAACGCCTATATATAAATTGCTCCTTGTCTAGGCATGATCGGCGTCTCCTTTGAGATGATTGTGTTTAAGTATTAACTTAACTAATCTTAGTTAAGTTTGTCTACAAACCAATACCTCCTTTAAGCATTGATTATGAGAATGCAATTATGCACCGACCTAGATAGGGTCATGTCCCTTAGAGGGACTTGCCCTATGGTTGACGTATTTATATAGGGTGTGGTTGTAGTTAAAGGACACAAAAATAACAATAGTCTGCTCCTTGAACAATACTGCCCTAGACGAATACTTGCAAAAATAAAACATTTCCAGAATTTTATCACTTCACTCAAGTCTGGTTATTGAAGATCATCTGCAACAAGCATCATAGAAGGTATTACCTCAATCTAATTTGTAGCAGAACTTGCAGAAAGTTTACAATATATACACAATGAGAGTGAAATAGAGAGCAAATGTGACGTGAAATGTATTTCATGTTGAATAAAAGGGTTATTTTAGGGTTATAAGGCCACAAAAAAATTAAATGCATTGGACCCACATAAAACCTTGGCCTTCCCGTGGATCCTTGAAGATTTGCGCTAGATTTGTGTTGATCCGGGCAGGATCCTTATTTTACACTGTGGATTCATCTAGATTCATAATCCCACGAATCCTGACAGATCCAAAGTGTAAAACAAGGATCCTGCCCAGATTGGCACGAATCTGAATTAGGATCGTATCCGAACTCAAATCCAGCCTACCGGGCACAAATACGATAACTCGGAATAAAAGCTAATTTGATCACAAGTACAAACATACGTTGATCACACAAGTACAAACATAAATTGTAGAATAAGGAAATAGCAAACTTAGATATATATAAATATTGTAAAATGTTTATAGAACTCATGGAATATGAAATTTGTGACATCAAATGTTCCAAATATATGTGAAAACAAAAACAAGTCTATGGCTACTGAGTTTTGAATAGCCACTGTTTATGCCTGTGAGGTACCACTCTGACCAACATCAGTTGTATCTGATCGTGCTCTATCCTCCTCTACCATGGCCACAACCTTAGCCACTTTATTCACCTAGTCAACTCACTAGTAAAGAGAGGATCAATAGAATCACTAACCCATTTGAATTTTGGATCAATCTCCTCTAGTGTGGTCAAGAAGGAATTATTGTCCAAAAACTATATGGTTCTAAGACAAAGGTTGTAATGAACAAAGACTAGAACATTTAACCTATCCATGAACAATCTATTGCACCTTTTCGAGTGAATGTGCTCAAGCATGCTCTAGTTGCACTCACAACCCAAAGCATTGCATGATTGGCTTGATATGCAAATGGCAATTTTCTCACACTCGTCCTCTCTCTTCGCATAACAATGAAATAAGACACCTTTTAGGGCTGGAAGGAAGAAATAAGTGAAAAATAAGTTTTTTTGTTTTTTTTATTTACCCAACTCAAGTTGTCGTTGGGCCAAGTCACCTAGCTCGGACTCAGCAAGTCAGACACATGACTCATGACTTGACAAGTCAGCAAGTCAAACGTCTGCCTCGACCAAGTCTAAGTCAAAGTCTTCCTGACTTGGCAAGCGCAACTCAACCCGTGACTCATCGGGACTCATCCCAAGTCTGGGAAATCTGCTTTGGAGAGATGGTGACAATAACATAAATCTAAGGTGGAAATTCTTGTGCTTGGCTATTTAAGCTAGAGTCAAGTTATAGCTATTTAATAGATGATACTAAACAAGGAATATAAATTTGCCTTGATACCAAGGGTTTGAATTTTAAATGATGTCCCATATTATGGATTTTAATATTTTACAAGAGTAAAGAAGAAGTAAATAAAGCACACTAAAGAGCTCCTAACCAACCACATCCTTCACAAAGGAAACCCTGAAAAATCCCCTCTGATTTTATCACTGCAAGTTCTGATTTGCTTTTTATTTTTCTTAAATGTTCTATTTTTTTTGAAATTTTGCCATATTCTGTTTTTTTGTATTTTTGCATTTTTTCTGTTTTTTGAGATTTTCTTGATATTTCCAACACAAAAATGAAATGCAAAGAAAGTAAAAATTGAAAATGCAAGTACAGATGAAAGATACAACAAAGCACCAATTTAGTGATTTTTTTTCCTTCCAAAAATGGCAACAAGCATACCCATACAGGTCTGCTACAGGTTTGAAATTTCTTGAGATATCTATGGCAGATCAAATAGTCTGATTTCATGCACAAAGCCATTCATTAAGTCTGATCTTCAACACAAGGCCTGAAACTCCAAATATTAGCTTGTAATAGCTTCCCCTGATCAAGTTTGAACCCCTTATGACTCCCTTATTATTAATAATAATAATAGTAGGTTGTTTTTAAAACAACGTTACTTAAGCCTTCCTAGGCATCACGTCCCATGGTGGTCCACTTATTGGTTGCTTTACTAAAATAATAATATAAAGAAACTTTATTAGATGTTTATTTTGTTAGTTTATTTAAAACATTAATGTCATAACTTCAATATTCAATTGCATTCCTAAAATCATCACTGGAATCTGAGCTGAAAACTGAGTGCTGCCATTAGTCCAAAGGTAATATCTAAATACAAAAGGGCCACTGGTAGTACCCTCCTAAAACATAGAACCCCTTCCTAAAATTTAGGAAATAGTGCCAAATTTAGGATTTTTAGCATTTTGACCCATTATGAAGAGTCTTAGTGTGTTTCTTACAGGCCAGCAAAAAATCAAAAGATGTTGCAGATCCCTCCCATCTTGCACGCCAGACATAAGACAAAAAAAGGGTAGGATTTTAATACAAAAAGGAATATCTCATGAAGATTAAGGACATTTGAGATCTGCTCAAAGCTATTGGTAAAAAATGGAGGAAGAAGATATAGTAGTCATCACCTTGAAGAGTCTACCTAAGTCCTACGAACACTTTATAGAGATTATCATTATTACTTCCACTAATGTTGATCTGAAATTTCCAAGGTTGCACACCAAACTTCTGCAACATGATTGTTGGAAACAATAGTTTAGTAGTAGTGTCGCCTCGTCCTTCTCACAGAAAGCCTTTGCAGCTAAATCACTTCACAAGAATAATGGCAAATTTCAGCAACCTCAATCATCTCAGCAGGAGAGCCCCAGTCAGTCTCAAGATGGTTCAAAGAAGAAGAAGATTTAATGTGTTGGTTCTCAAAATTGTTGGTTGAATTCCTACAAGCCTTGCCTCCTTGATGTTGGGAATCTCAACACACTCTTGGTCAACAAAGAAGACTGAATGACAGCTATTCAATCTCCACACTTTAGGCTCTACAAAACCTAGGTGGTTGTACATAAATCAATGTTCCTCAAGGCAAGATTAAAGATTCACAATGCAGACTTTAAAACTGATACTCTTGAGTTCGCAAGTATCTTCTCAAGGAGGAATCAAATTTGAATATGTATATAAATAATGGGGTGAAATAGAGTATGGATGCAGGATGGATAAGACAAAGAATATCACCTTCCACAGAACTGTACTTTTCCACTGGGAGAATAGAGTCAATTACAATATTTGCTGCGAATGTCAAACTGTTTGAAGACAGACGCACTACCATTAATTGTTGGAGAGATAACCTGGAGTCATAAAACCCTAATTAATTGAATTTAACTTCAATAGATGAAGACCAATTACGCAAAACATTCACATGCATATGAATTTTTGCTTATTCGGGGTTTGCCCCAATTTCAATCTATCAACAACAATATATATCCAAAAGGACAATTTACAAATAGCAATATTGATGATCAATTCTCAGTCTTTGGAGAAAAAATAGGGTACTTTTATTGATTCCAAAAATAAGTACAATTCGGCTGTGACTGGTTGCAATATCTATCCTATACTACATATACTATTTATCTGTATCTTCTTTTTTAAGTTCAAATTTCTTACTACTATATCCTATATTTTCTAAGGTCCTGGTACCCTCTCTTATAGAAAAAGAAAGGGCGCAAAAAAGCTTCACACCTTTACAAAATAAACTAACTAATTACTAATTTCATCCACTCACCAAATTTACAATAGAGTTTAGAAAATTTTAAAGAGAACCATAATTCTCGCAACATGTTTAGAATTTCTTCAAAATGTTGGTTGCCCTGAAGATCCTTGAACTCAGCAAGAATGGCTCGAACTTCATCCCTGTCTTCCTTGTTGTCCTGCATTTTGTCATCACAAAATGCAGGTAATAGTACGAAACTTTTTCAAACTAGTTTTGCATTTGTCTAAGTTGAATTTGTTATTGAATTGGTTAAAGTTGATCAATCAATCAACTCCAATTCACGTAGCAAATTCTTTTACTGAAGGCTTTCGTGAAGTCATTTTCTTTTTCTGTTTGTCGAGCATGTGATTGATTTTTTAGGCCTTAATCGTCCTTTCTTTCATTTTTAAGTGTGTGTTTCTTCGATTTTAGTCCTGTAGTTTTGCTCAAGTCATTACTTTCGGTATCCCCTTCGATTTGATCTATCCTAGGGCTCAATCCGAGTTGGCAATCAAAAGAGATGACCAATTTAGCGCCCAAAAAGTGGACTTTTTTAATGCAACTGCACGAATTAAAAATATCCTGTTATATTTTTAATTTGACATTCACTTTTTGAAAAATATAACTTTATGTTATATTTTTAAGTTACTTTATCATTTAAATTTTAATTTAAAATAACTATAGTACACTTAATGTTATATTTTTAAGTTGAGTTGCTTTTTGATTTTTCACTTAAGCAACTATATTAACCATATAGCTCAATTTAATTTTTGATATTTAAATCAAATGCTCTACTAAATATTACTTATCAAATGATATTTACACATCATATTGTTAATATGATAATGTAAATATAATTTGTCTCACTTACGTAATATTTTATCAAAATTAAATTAACATGCGCTTAAAAAATCACTTAAATGTGCAATGACATCTTAAAAGTGGACATTTTTTATGCAATTGCATGTAAAATCACTTAAATGTGCAATAACATCAAAAAGTTGAGCTACATGTGTTATATGCATATGCATCAAAAAGGTGAGTTTTTGCCTGGGGTTGCATATGCAAGTAACTTAAACATGTCTTCACACCAAAAAGGTGCATTTTGCACCAAAGACATGTAATTGCATCCCCAAACCCTGTTTTTGGGCAAAAACCATTTTTTTTAAAACATGCATATGCACCTAAAAGGTGTGTTTTTAAAACATGTAATGGCCTCTAAAAGGTGTGTTTTGCTCTATGTTGCATTAAGGTGTGTTTTGCTCTCAATCACATGCATTTGCCCTTCATAAATCCGTTTTTGAAGTTGTGAAGCAAAACTTTGTTAGAATCTATAGTCCACCAATATAACTAAGAGGGTGGGAGGGGTGAATTCAGTTATCCAACTAATATCACAATTATCAACCTTAAACAACTTTAACCATATGAGCAATACAATCAGAAACCATAACAAGATACTCATACAAAATAACATTAGATATGTTAACTAGGGAAACCCTTGATCAGAGGGAAAACCCCAGCGAGGATGGTACCCACAAGATGATGCACTAATATAAATATTCCTTATTAGAGGATGGACCCTGTTAAGAGTCTATAACAACATTCAGTACATATCAGTCCCTGTTAGGAGACTTTGAATCCCTATTAGGAGATTCCAACACTGTTAGGGGTTGTGCCAACCCTGTTGGGAGTTGTGGAAGGTAGTTGGACCCATTGCCCAAATAGCTTCAAGGGCAAGACCAATGAACCCACTGTCCAAATGATCTATGTATTATTCCTTGCAGAATAATAGAAATGAATTGTACTTCTTTCCTCTGTCCTGTCGACCGAACCTCTACTCCTTCTGATCTTGTAACCAGATCACAAAACTCGCATCCAATAATCCCTTGGATTGCTTACTCACATTCAATAATCACAGCTCCTTTTCGCACTTCGCACTTCATACAATGATCACAACATACCATACACATTTAACAAACAAGGAAAACATCTTTCCTTTATACCATATCTTCAAAATAATTCCTTGAGTCAGCCTTGAATTAATTATAATAAGATAATTAATTAATTACAATTACAATAGCACCGTCGTCTCGCAATCTATACAAAACTTCACACGTGCAGTACTAGGGCTTGCGCATTTGCTAACATCACCATCCGACTGTCCTCTGTCACTGACTGGCCACGCATCTTCTTAGTACATCTCACATGAAAGGTATAATACAAACATCAAGAATTGCTTTCCACGCACTCTGTTTATGTACTGCTCTCAGTAAATCAAGTACAACTTCCATACGTCTTTGACTTACGTGCTGCCCATTGAACCTCATCATCAAGACATCGTACTGAACATGTCCATGATTGCGCATCACCAGACAAGCAAAACCTTGTCCGTACAACTAAGATCTCTCTCTACTACTCTGTCAGTCTTCACAGACTTACTACTATGTTGACATCAATGACAAACATAGTCATGAATGCAACATGTCAATACTCTCCAATGCTTAGGATACTCTCCCAATGTAGTATCATCAGCATTCATGCTAACAAACTCCATGCATGTGCCCTCCAAGAACATGTTATTGCTTGGAATTTTCAAATCTCTCCATTCCATGGTATGCAATTCGTTCCATAAGGGGCATTTTGGTTTTTCTAAGTGTTTCCAAGCATTAAACATTGAAATCTCATGCAAAAAACATCTTTTTTTTACTCCAATCAAGGGCATGTTTTAGCAAAAAAAGCCCAAATTTTGCCATTTTAGCTCACGCTTTTGCATTTAAATGGAGCATTTTTGAGTTTTAATCTGTGTCTTTGCTATTGGAAAGCACGTTTTTCCTTCTCAATGACAAAAACAACTCGTGTTGGTAGTTTGGAATCACGTTTTTGGTGAAAAAAGTCCCATTATCTTGCATTGAATACAAGCGTTGGAAATTTGAGGGATTTTAGGGCACGTTTTTGGCATTATGCATTGAAAATGCCTCATTTGCTGCCCATTACTAATTCCTCTTGCAAAGTTTGAAAAAATCTAAGTTTGTTTGAGAATTTTTCAACATTGGAGCTTCTTCCTCCTTCATTTTTGGCACACAATCATCATGTAAGTGGACATTTTCCTTGATAATTAGTTTGTGCTTATCTTGCTGATTGTATGCATGTTTTAGCTTGATGATTTATATTTGTTAATTTTGTTACCATGGAAAGTGTATTTTTCCTTTAAAAATGATGCAATGGTTCATTTTCATGTTTTTTGTTTTTTTCCCAAACTCCAAATTTGAAATTGCATGTTGAAGTGGTTTGCTTGTTGACATGTTTGAGTCTTTTGCCAAAGGTACGTTTTTCTTTTGAAGTTTGTTTTTGTGTTTTGTGTGTTTGCTTTTCGGTTTTCTTCATTTTGGAGAAGTTGCAAGTTCTTTCTCAAGAACTTGGTCATGTTTCACTTCACTCCATCTTCCATTTCATGCAAAAGCATCATCACATTCCATTTTCATCTTTCAATGCCACAACACTTCGCATCTCATTCATCCAATGCAATTACATGTATTTCATCCCATCCATCATTCACACGTACATGTAATCTCATTTTCCATTTCCATTTCCACTCATCTCACTTTCCGCATCCAATCGCATGACATAATTACACGAAAACTCTTACACATAATTGCATCTCTAAAACCCGTTTTTTGACTTATAGACACTTTTTAAAAGGTCAAAAATGTCATGTGCATGTTTACCCATGTACTTTGACTTCACCTTTCCACAAAGACGACTATAAATTTCACTTTGCCTCAAACTATATTGTATTTCCATCTTTTCATATGCACTTACACTTCATGAGAAAAATACATATCATTCTACTTCTCATATCATTACGCATTTCACCTCATCCATCATCCGCACTTACACTTCATGAGAAAAATACATATCATTCTACTTCTCATATCATTATGCATTTCACCTCATCCATCATCCGCACTTACATGTAAGCTCATTCTCCATCCGCATTCGCATGTCATCTCACTTTCCATTCTTCATTACATGTTGTGGATACTTGTACTTCATTTTCCATGCAATGACATCTTGAAAGCCCAAGTCACTTTTTAAAAGAGAACAACTTTTATTCGCACACATTGCCATGCATTCCACCTTCATACATATCCATCTCCTTCCATTTTTCACTCCACCTTCCATTTTCATCCACTGCATATGTATGATGTCTCTTTTTGAGATCATCTCATCGGGTCCTCAAAGTATCTAATCCCTACTCAAACCTTTGTTGCTGATCAAGAATTCACCTTTTATGGCAATATCCTCTAATGATGTGTTCACGTTTTGGAATATTTTTGTGTTGCAGCACAAGCACAAGAGATGCCCTCGCCATCGAAATCTAAGGGCAAAATGAAATACCAATTTGATAAAGAGTTGGCTCATAAAACTCCATCTCATGTCACGTCCATTCTTGACAATGTGTTAGACACAAAAATCAGACATGTGGACATGGCTGATTTCCTGCGAAGAATAGAAACTCTTGTTGGTCATAACATGAAACGTATCAAGAGAAGTCATATTCACTTGGTGTCTACATTTCCCATGGCTGCCTTGGAACCTAAATTTTGTTCCTAGACGCGCGAAGCATTTCATCTCAAAATCAAAGATGATCAAGGATGCTAATGGCAGAGTTATTATTAGTCTCAATCTAGAAGTTATCAAGAAAAATTTCGAAGTGCCGCATAATGTAGAATGCATAGATTTGACCAAAGAATCATCTTTGGAAATATGGAATGAGAATAAGGGAGATTATCAGAAGTATGTGAATCAATATTGGTTGGATACCAAGAGAAACATCTTCTCGAGATGGCCAAAGACTGTTCACAAATCTAATTTCAAGCAAGAGTACAAAGATCTTATTATTATTCTCAGCAAGATTTGAGATCTTAAAGATTCCACCAATTTTGAACCATGAATATATAAATTCATCTTCCAAATCATAGAGAATAAAGAACATATCTTTTGGGGAGAACTGATCAGCACTGCACTTTGTCAACAATTGCTCAATGTAGGGACTTAATGCCTTTCTACATGAATTCTTACCTTGTTTATATTGCTGCTGCCATGGGATCTTATTATAGACTCTCAACCGAAGGAGATCCCCTTCAAATTCCAGTTTGAGATTACTATGATCAAATCACTCTAGCTAACAGTATTAAGTTCCATTATAGAAGAGTTCAAAATGCTTTCTTTGGGCATTTCTGGTGTCTGTTTGATAAAGAATTATCCTCAAAAGGGTATCTGATGAAGCTTGGGAGAAGGTAAATTAGTGCGGTTGTATCTTTATCCAATTTCCAACAATTACTTACTTGAGGCTTGGGTACTTTAAAGGTGAGTCATATACCTTACCTAGCTATGCTACTGATAGGATCATCCTAATGGAATTAGCCAATTAACTCATGGAAGTTCAATCTAATCAGCATGCTTTGCATAGGCCCGGTTTTGGTATTTCTTCTACCAAACCCTTGGAAGCAAGAATTGCAAAAAATATGGAAGCAGAATTGCAGCTAATCATTTTGAAGAAATTCAAAGCTAGATTTGACTATGATTTCAGAGAAATGAATTCTCAAATCAAAAGGGCTTTCACACATATTCATCGTATTAAGGCTGTTTGGATTGGCATGCAGACAGAAATGGATATAATGAAGGTGGATTATTGTAGAATAACTTTGCAGCAAATCATTGATCATAACATGCTTGAAATCTCGTCAGCTTTCCAAATCGAAAATGATGGCAATGTTCTTGATCCCAAATATCATCAGGCAGGTTTTGATAAAAGGTGCCCTTTTCCCATTCAATGGCAGCAGAAGAAAAGTACATCCATCCTTGATAGATTTCAATCCATTTTAGCAAACACCGACAAGTGGCTAAAAATTAAAGGCCTCAAAAGGGTTAATCCAAAAGTGGATTTGGATTGTGGAAGTTTTGGTCCTCCTAGAAGGAAGTCATGGCTGAAAATTATAGGTAAAGATGGAGCTTCTTCTTCTGATGTGAAGAAGTCTCTTAAATTCAAGTCAAAGGGTGGAAAGGGATCTAAATCATCTTAGATCCCTGAACCAGCTCATGAGTCAGAGGAGGAATCAGAGGAACAATTAAAGGAAGAATCAGAAGAAGATGAGGAGGAAGAAGAGGAAGTTATGATCATATCTCCCCTAAGACCTGCACAGACTCATGCACCATCCATGCATGAAGCACCTTTTTTGGATGAGATAGATGATGATTTGGATTCATTTTCCACTGTTTTCACACCTTCCATTCCAACTTCAGAAGTCAACACATTGGCTCTTCCTACATCTTCAGCGGCTCCTCCCATTTTAACAAATGAACAATATAAACATTTGGGGAGTGTGTTCAAAGATTTTCCAACTCTGACAAAGGGTCAAATTTCTCAACTTGATACATCTCTCATAGGCTTTGAGTTATTCATGAAAAAATCCTCTCACCATGCACCTATGAATTCAGCTATGCAAACTAAGTTTTGCTCAATTACAATGAAGATACAATCAGTATCAATGCCAATGGTCTCCACTATACCTACTTCCACAGATGAAAGTTTCAGTTTGCCTGCATGGTTGAGTAGGATCACAATGAAGAGAAAGAAAGTGATTGTACCTCTGGATAACATTCCTGTAAAGAAAACCAAGTCCAAATCTTTAAAAGATAAGATTGTTTCAAGTATCTTAGTTGATTCAGAAAAAACCAAATTTGCAAAGGTTGTTGAGCCATTGGTGGACAAGCCTGTTGAAGAACTTAACCGTTCTGATTACAAGTTAACTAAGGGAGAAATTGGGAAGCAGTCACGTTTGAGTTGCTTACAAGATGCTCAAGATGCATTAGCTAATGTGTCAAAAAGCAATCATGAATTATGGGGAAAAAAGAATCAACTCAAACAGGAGGTTGCTTAAATGAAGTCATTCGGCAACAATCTTCTCAAAATGTTGTTGTTATGTCCCAAACATCCAAGGAAAGAAAGTTAATGGAAGATGCCAAGTCTTGGATAGGATAAGTCATTTCTGAAGGAGTCTAAGTCATTACAAATAAGGATAAAATCCTTAGACGTATCAAAGATATGATTGAAATGGAGCAACACTAGATTTCCTCTTTGACTCAAAAAGCAGATGATTTGAAAGAAAGTTAATGGAAGATGCCAAGTCTTGGATAGGATAAGTCATTTCTGAAGGAGTCTAAGTCATTACAAATAAGGATAAAATCCTTAGACGTATCAAAGATATGATTGAAATGGAGCAACACTAGATTTCCTCTTTGACTCAAAAAGCAGATGATTTGAAAGAGATTCTGAATGATTGGGATGAGATTGTTAAATTTGATTTAGATGCCATGATTTCATGTGACATTCTTCAATCATGTGAGATGTTCTTTAGATATCAAGGGCTTATGGGCTACAAAGAAGAAATAGTGTGAAAACTGATAACAAAGTTGCAATCAGCCCTTGGAGATTGTCAAGCAATAAAAACGGGGATCACATGTGACTTAAAGCAAATGGGATGTCAGATTCTTGATGAACATGGTAATTTGATTGCAGTTGAAAGAATGATTTCAAAATATACAATCAGAGTCAATGTTGATATAGATTATGAAGATTTTGGCTCTCACACAATGAACAAGTTTGCTTCACATAAATCTTTGGCAAAACACTTGCAAGTTTCTCTAGTGACGAATTCCAAGGTTGTGCAATCAGCATATGAAGATGCAGTAAGGATAGAAGCAATATCAAAGACAATGAAGATTTCTGATCTTCCTACAATGCATGATGTTATCATCAAATTCAAGGCACTAAAGAACAATCTTTAAGATTGTTATTTTGTTTTTATTTCTCTTTGTAGATCAAAAGGGATGCATTGCATAAATAAATGTAATTACATGTAATGCGAGTTCCATGTGCAGTTTCATGTAACCCAATAATTTCTTTTCTACTTAGACTTGATCAAAGTTGGTTGAGTTGCTCCCACTTTTTCCTCCATCTTTTTCTCAACTCCTTTGCCTATATAAAGGAATGCCCTCTTATTGTAAAATCATCTTTTATTGTATGCAAGAGAGCCCTGGAGAAATTGTGCCAGCAAAACTTTTTTGTGTAGCACTATTTTGATAGAAAAGTGAATACAAAGAAGTAATTGAGACTTAAACTTGATTGAGTGAAATTGTTACTTGTGTGAATTGGAAGCTTTGTCTGTGATTTGCATATGTTATCTTTGCTTCATGTAATCTTGTGTTCTTGATAATTGAGTTTAAAAAGAGTTAAGAAGCAATTGGAGCCAGAGCTTTGACTAGGAGTAATTATAGAGATATATAGTTAGAAGCTTTGTCTGTAGCTTATATCTCTTTCTTGATTTAAAAAATAGTTAAGATATCTTTACTTTTGGAAGTCTTTGTGCCCTGTTAATAAAGCTTATTCATATAGAATTACGCCCAGACTTAGAGCCAAATCGGTACACTTTCAGCTAGCCTTTGAGTTAGTATTGGTTTATTGGTATCACCATTTTCAGCTTTTAGATAGAAGTGTAGTTAGAGATTTCACCCTATCCATTATTCACTCCACAAGTAAGTGGATTCTTTCATAAAAGTTAAGAGGAAAGAATATTGGTAACACCTCTTACAAAATCTCTCAACTTCTTGCTTACCTTGAGTTGGTCCAAGGAACGATGAGAAGGGGGAGCCTTCCCTTTAAGGTAAGAGAGACTCTGTCTCACACGCTGTGGTTGATCATCCTATTTTGCGACTAGATTTTACCCAAAACTGTCAATTACAAAATATCCACCCAACATTCCTCAAGCTCCAACTCACAAGTATCACTAGCATAACTTGCATAACTTGTCCGTAACTCCCACGTAGCTACTACATGCTATTCAAAACTTACAACTGGTCTTCCTCTGCCGAAGTGAAATATGGCTGCATGACTAGCTTTGGGTCATCTTTTGCATTGACAGCCCAAATCGGCAATCCCATGGCGAAATGTCTTGAAAACCCATACACAAAAAACACAAAAACTGCACTACAAGAATGTTACTGGTGAATGATCTCACAATGTCCTTTTAACAATGATCAAAAGATGCATTAAATTTGAACTATCCACACACGAAAGTATAAAGAAATTGTCACATCTAATTCAATGAGAATTTAAGTCGGATGAAATATACTTAGCTATTCTACACATTATCCTCTCGTGAGGCTAAAGAAATAATTCCATATCGATTTTCATCCTTACAGCTCCAAAGAATTCTCCTCATGCGAAGTCGCGAAATCGAGATAATACTCCTTCACAATTCAAGAAATCACAAGATCCGGATGCCAGTAAATTATGAGCTGCAAAATTGGACTAGCAAGATCATGTTTGATGCGAAATCACGAAAATCGGAAAGCTGACATTTGAGACTTAGCGAAATCACAAAATCAAAATCTCCACTTTACCACTTGCCGGATACTACAAATTTTCGGATCTTCCCTATTCTACAAATTTCTCTTATCCAAAATAGTGAAAAACCACTAAATCGCAACTATGCTTATTCCAAAGCTTTGAAAACAAGAAATGACTTATTTTGAAGAATAGTGTTTTAAAGCTCCATCATTGGCTCTTTCTAGGGATGCATATTTCATTAAAATTTGGCGAGAATTCAGCTATCTTTGGAAAAACCAACAAGAAACAAAGAAAATAAGTAAAATCAATCCTACTCTAATAATATACAAGATATAACATGTTGCATTAAAAGTAAAAAGGTTTTTAAGGAACTGAGCATGGACAAGAAATTCATGTATTCCCATCACTATCTTATAAGAAGAATGAATGTTCCCCTGCTTGTTTAGATATTATAGAAGGTACTAACCATAGAGCATCAAATTTGCTATATTTCCCTTTGTCTTGATCCTTAACATTCCATTTTAGCACCCAATCACCAATATTAAATGTTCTATCCATTGATTTTTTATCATGAAGATACTTAACACTTTTTTGCCTTTCAATGTTATGCTCCAATGTTGTTCCCCGAATCTCATCTAATTCTGCAAATGAGTCAATCCTTTCATCCATAAAGTCTATGTCCTCAATTTGTTATCTCTTGATGAACCTATAAACTGGTAATAAATTGTTTTCAGGAAGCTTAGTTCCTTTCTCATACACAAGTTCAAATGGTAAAAACCTTGTGGCCTTTTTGTTTGTAATCCTATCTACCCATACTACAAAATGTAGCTTGGAATCCCAAGCTTTTTTATTGTTATCCAACATTCTCTTGATGATTTAGAGTATACTTTTACTACTAGGTTCACCTAACCATTTCCTTACAGATGATAAGGGGAAGAATAAGAGACAGCAATACTATATTTGCCACAAAATTTTGAAAATTCTTCTAATCTAAAACACATGCCATTATCAACAATAATCTTTTGGGGGACTCCAAATCTGGTGATTATGTTGTTCATTAAAAAATCTGTAACAACCATACTTGTAGAGCGTCTAGTTGAGATATAGCTCTCACCCATTTTGTGAAGTAATTTGTGGCCACCAGAATCCAACTATGCCCATTAGTTGATTTATTACTGATTTCATGTATAAAATCAATTCCCCACATTTGAAATGGCTCTTCTTGTAAAGTCTTAAGAGGGAAAGCTCCATTATACTTAAAATTCCTGAAAATTTTTGACATGCTTCACACTTTCTAAGATGGGGCCAAAAGTATCGTGCCCGCAAAACCTTATGAGCAGTTCCACAAACTCCTTCATGCATCTCTTTCAAAATTATAGGTGTTTGACCCATATCTAAGCAAAAATGCAAAATTCCATCTCTATTTTTCCAAGAAAGATCACCTTGAATAAGAATATACTTTGCTGCCTATAACTTTATGGTTATTTTTTGATTCTCATTCAGACCTTCATGATATTTCATACATCTCAAATAATATACAATGTCTAAACACCAAGGGCACCTTTTTATACTTACTTGATATTGTTCTTCCTCCACTTGATTAACTTGTGTTGCTTCTAAGTTAAAATAAGCCATGAGTTTGGCTAATCCTAGACCTCTTACAAGTTTAGTTATCTGAATATTAATATTAAATTCCTGAATTTGATTTATCCATTGGCATCTTCTTCCTATAGTCTCTATCTGTCTAAAAATATCTTTGACTACAACATTAGGAACATATGCTATAATATGAACACCCACTAAATATGGTCTAAAAGCCTTAACTGCCTTCAACAAAGCGTATGCTTGCTTCTCATTGATATCATTATTCAATTCTGAACTTTGTGAACTCTTGCAAAAGAAAGAAAATTGGTTGTTCATACCCTCCTTCATTCTTCTAAAGCATGACTGCAGCAATTGTGTGATATGATGCAAAAGAAAATATTTGAAAAGGTTACTTGAAATCTGGTGCTTTAAGGACTAGAACCTCTTTTATTGCTTTCTTTAAATTTGCAATTGCTTATAGAGCTTCATCATCCCAGATCAAATTCGACCTTTCCTCTTAACGGTCAGAAGATGCACTAAATTTGAACAGCTATCCATACACGCAAGTACAAAGAAATTGTCACATCTAATTTAGTGAGAACTTAAGACAAATGAAATATACTTAGCTATTTCACGTGCTTATCCTGTCGTGAGGCTGAAGAAATAATTGCGTATCGATTTTTGCGTTTATGGCTTTGAAGAATTCTCCCTCATGTGAAGTTGCAAAATCGAGATAATACTTCTTCACAATTCAAGAAATCGCGAAATCGGGATGCTAGAAAATTATGAGCCACGAAATTGGACCAATGAGACTATGTTTGATGCGAAATAACGAAATCGAAACTTGACATTTGAGACTTAGTGAAGCACAAAATTAGACAAGCATGATTACATCATTTCCGAAATCACAAAATCAGAACCTCCACTTGTCCAATACTCTGAATTTTCGGATCTTCGCTATCCTGCATATTTCTCTTATTGAAAACAACGAAAAATTGCTAAATCGAAACTCTACTTATTCCAAAGCTTCGAAAACGAGAAATGACTCATTTTGAAGAACAATATTTTAAAGCTCCATCATAATGTAACTACTATCACAAATAAGGTCATTTGCTCAAGGATTGTAGCAATTGATTGGCTTTTGAACAACGGAAGCATGACGAGTCTCAGCCTAAAGCCAATGTTGTTGAGCACATAAAGCAAAATGAGTCGGCCTTTTATGCCTTTGTGGCTAAAAAACCTATAGACCATGTAAAATCTTTTGCTTGGTAAATAGCTTTAGGGGCTTCTAGGCATTTTACTTACAAATGTGATTAGTTTAGAGAATTGTATCCCTTTACTAATTCAATTATGTTTGGAGGAGGTGAAAAGTATATTGTTGTCAACAAGTTCAACGTTCAGATACAATTTGGTGGAAGGAATCTCATTTTCCTCAATGTATACTACGTTTCTAGCATGGAACTTACCCTACTCTCAATGAGTCAGATCATGTGGCACTCTCCTCAGCTTGATGTCGTATTCAGTGTCACAAGTGCTCGATTGTTGATCGTGCAACACGCACTACTATAGTTGTTGGTATTGAGGACCATGGTCTATACAAGCTTATGGATACAGGTGATTATCTTGAGCATGCATTTGCAGCAAAATCATCTTCTATCAATAGTCTCTAGCATCAGTGAAATGGTCACTTGAACATTCACTATCGTGCTTAGCTTGTGCAAGAAGATATATTACATGGCCTATCTGAAATTCAAACTTAAAATCAGCGAGTTTGTGGAGTTTGTTGGATTGGGAAGCAGCACAGGACACCCTTCAAAGATACTGACTCATAGTGAACCTCTAAGGTACTATAATTAGTCGACATTGATGTATGTAGTCCAATGAATACTCCTTTTGGTACTAGGTGAAGGTTTTTCTTACTTTTTGTTGATGATTTCAGTCATTAAATGTGGATTTACTTTCTTAGATAGAAATCAGATGTATTTACTATATTTCAAAAATTTAAGGCCTTAGTAGAAAAAGAGTTTGGTTCTATTATATCTCTTAAGTCTGATTATAGGGGGAATTTTCTTTATTACTTTCTCCACTTTCTGTGTTACACATGGCATAAAATATTTGTTCACCATACCATACAACTATCAATAAAATGGCATCGTAGAATTTTGCAACCATACCATTATAGAAATGGCTAGGTCTATGATGGAAAATAGAAATGTTCCTAAGAAACATTGGGCAAAAGTGGTGTTTACATGCAGTTAAGGAGAAGACTCTATAGGAAGCCTGGATTGGTCACAACCCTAGGATCAGCCAACTAAAAGGTTTTGGCTCTTTAACATATGTATAGATTCCAAATGCTCAGCGCTCCAAACTGGATTCCAAGAGTCAAAAGCATATGTTTATAGGATATAATGAGAACTATAAGGCTTGTCAACTGATTGATGGAGACATCAATCGTCTTATCTTCATTTGCGTTGTTGTCTTCAATGGAGAACAAGGATCATTTCAGCTTTCCTTGTTTGAGAAAAAAATTGAGGATCAACCCTTGAAGGCTTCTAATTTGGTTGTTTGTCTTCCATTGGGCTCACCTGATGGGAGGGATGATGTCGGTTCCATATTGATGATTTGCTTCCTGAGTTTCCTCTAAATGATGTTAATCTTCCACCCATTCCTGATCCTCTTCCTCCTCCAGCTCCAATTATTACTCCATCAGATGTCGGCACATGTACTCTCCAGCCTATATGATGGGCTAAGACCATGTCATGGCCCCCACTTAGAACCCTAATTATAGTGTTCTCCTCCTACAAGAGATAGATAAATGATATAAAAATAAAAAAATACATTACTATTAACTATTGATATAATGATAAATAAATATAATATATTCATTGTATGATATAAGGTTATATATGTTACCATAATATAACGTAATTTTTATATATCAACATATTGATATAATAATGATATTGTTTTAATATAATAATACATATAATATAAAATAGTAATACATCAAATGCTATGATGTATACTTATTTGATAAAGAATAAATAATGTTTATGCTAATTAATAATCAAACAAAGAATAACAATTAATATATTATTAAAACCTTATGAAAACCTTAATAATAATAACAATTATGAAAACCTTAATAATAATAATATATTAATCAATATAAATAATAATTATAATAAGGGCATTAGAATAGACACATCCCTTAAAACATGGCAAATATATAAGGATATCATTTTTGGGGGGGAAATATATCATGATGGACAAAAATTTATCTTATTAAAAACATGGATGGAGAAAAGTGTCATTACAGATCATCAATGCTCTTTGTCCTGATGAGCTCACTGAGGGTAGATCTCCTAGAAATAAGCGCAAGCAGAAAAACACGGATAACTTTGTTCTCATGGCCAACCTTCATAGTATTTTGAGCCTCATACATTTAAAAAGGTGAACAAGCTATGGACGTGGATTACCAATGTCTTATGAAGAACAATCCCCATGTTCTCCCTAATCTTTCTCCAAGGAAGAAGCCCATTAGCTGCAAATGGGTGTATAGGGTAAAGTATCATGCAAATGGTACCTTAGATACATAGAAGGCTAAATTAGTTGCTCAAGGGTTCACACAATGGAAGGGCATTGACTATGGGGAGACTTTTTCTCCTTTTGCCAAGATGAGTACAATTTATCTTCGTCTTGTCATTGTACCTCAGTGTGGATGGAAAGTCCATCAAATGGAAGTTAAGAGTGCTTTCCTCAATAGTGAGTTGTAGGAAGAAGTCCACATGATGCAACCTCTTGGTTTCAAGGTTGCTAGCAAAGACCACCAAATATATTGACTCGAGAAAGTACTCTATAGACTCAACAGGCCCTCGTGCACAACAAATCGAGATTGATCGGTACTTGGTTGCTCATGGTTTTCAATGTTGCCCTTTGGCTGTAATTTGTATATCAAACTCTCTGGTGATGATGTTCTCTTTCTTGTTGTCTATGTGGATGACTTGATCATTATTGGCAACTCAGCACATTTGATTGTAAATCAAACAAGACCTGTGCAAGGATTTAGGTGATAAGGTTCAGCAGACTGACGGTAGCATCTTTATTTCTCAGTCTAAGTATGCCAGGAACTTTCTTGACAAGTTATGAATACAAGATTGTAAACCTACTTCCACGCCTATGGAGAAAAACTAAAGTTGTCAACCAAGTTTGATTGTTCTCCTATTGATGAAACCGTTTACAGGCTGCTAGTGGCAGTTTCATCTATCTCGCTGCCACTAGACCTGATCTCAATTTTGCAGTGAACTACATTTCATGCTTCATGATAGCCATCTCTAGATATGTGTTCAATTAGGGATCTAGTGTAGTCATGTGGACTAGCAAAAAGCAGAATGCAATCTCACTCTCCTCCACATAAGCAGAGTACCGAGGAGCTGTCAAGACAACTTGTGAGGCAGTTTGGCTTCATCGGGATGCTTGTAGATATGCATTTATCTCAAGTAGATCCGACTCCCTTGCTTTCTGATATTAAGGAGTTCTCAAACTTGCCAAGAATCTGGTCTTCCATGAAAGAACCAAACATTTGGGTATTCATTACGATTACATTCAGTAATTGGTTGAAGAAGGGACAATTCAGTTGCAAAATGTTCCAACAGCAGATCAGACTGCAGACATTCTCACCAAGCCTCTTGGTCCAAATAAGTTTGCTAAATTCAAGGGTCAGTTTGCTGTTGTTGACAGATTGAGCATTAAGGGAGGGTTTTAGATATTATTTAATTACTTTAATATTTGTAAATCTTTGAAGATAAGATCATTTCTTAAGTTTCTTATTAGAAACTATATTCTTGTAACCTTGTGAATTCTTTATAATGATCTATTCAATCATTTGTTCATACATCAAATAATTTATCAATTATTTCTCAATAATATATCCCTCACACCATAGCATTTTTAATTTGTTGACCAACTGCTTTTCAGCTATTATGCTTTTCTTTTCTGCCAAGCCCCGGATAATACTTTTTTTCAAAAAATAAGAGCGAGAAGCCGAGGGATTGTGCTTGACGATCTCCACTCCAATTAGTCTCCACTCCAATTAATTAGTTGGTAGGAATTAATAAGAGATTCCTATAACCCCAAAGAAGACAAATCAGCCCTAAAAAACATCCCAACTAGAACTACAGTATGTACTACTCCTGATAAGGCAGAATACTAAATAGAGAAAACTAATATATTCACTTAATTTTCTAAAAACTCAGAAATTTGCTGATTGAGCAATAAACAGCCCGCAGAGCATTTTATAGACCTCAAGGCTGTCAGAGAACAACAAAATTGATCCTAAACTAAAAAAACCTTTACAAGCCGGAAGCTACTCTTCTTTTAAATCTGGAAAAACACAGAAAAAGAGCATTGTATTTTAAGAACAAACTACTAAAAGGCAATTGGAGAAAAATTGGTTGTATTCATAGTTGATTTTTCTACCGTGTTTTGAAATGCACATTAGTATGCATTATAAAGGTCTTTCTGCACATATGGTTTCTGTTTTAACATTAGAAAGATTTATAGTAATAATTACAACATCAAGAGTACTTTATTTTGAGCATGGCGAAACCTATATCTGCAGGAGGGGCAAACCCTCAGAATTGCAGCAGATTCTCCTAAGGAGCACGAGATTGAGTCGTACTACCTAACACACACACATACACACACATATATATATAGATATATCAGTTTCAACTTTGCCTAGGCAATTTATAGATATGTAGATTTTCCATATAGTATATACTATATACTATATATTATTAGCAATTTGAATGTGATTCGTGAAATCTCTCAAAGTTCAATTTTCCATGCACAACTTACACAACCTAGATTCAAGTCACATTTCCATTTCTGTTTCTTTTTTTAAGAAAATTTCAAGGCTATAGCTCCAAGAAATGTTTCTACTCGAGAATGACCATGTTGATAGAGTGGATGAGGTGCTGAGCATCTGAAACATGTCGAGGACTTAAACTAGTTGTGGAAGGGGCACATGGTTTGGGCCACAGCAAGTGAGCCTCTAAGTTTCAGGGTACATGATTCGGGGCTCATCAAGATTGGCAAGGACCTAAGCTGAGACCTTCATTAGACCCCTATGAAACCAATTATCATTTGCAAAACTTAAATTGGCATTTGGAACAGGACATTTAGCAATACCGAACAAGGAGAAGGTGGCTTTGGACTGGTTACGGAGAATAGAATATGAATCTGGAAATGCAAAGTGGATGCTTAGAAAAAACCCATTTTAACTTTACTGTGTTTCACATTGTTCACAAAACTGCCAGTAATCAGAGCTTGCAAGGCCCCAAACACATAAGAGTTAGCTTTTCTTGTCTTTTTACTCTCCTGTTGGTATATGTGTTGAATAAGCTCAGTGTATCTACTCATTTTTGCAATTATGCTCTGTTTGTCAGTTGGTTTAGACTACGGTAACGTTAGAGTTAACATCGGTTCAAATTCTTTACCTGTCTGCTGATGATATAGTCACTTGGATGCATGGGAGTGGGATGATGCCATTTAAAATCAAACTCCAGGAAATAATGTGCAACTGTACAGCTCTAATATATAAAATGAAGTCCATAAGATGTAGGTATCCGAGCAGAATGAAGGTCTTTGACCTTATATGGAAGTTTCTAGGTGATTTGGGTTAATGGTCAATCATCTGCCATTAACATATACAGTATAGCTATAAGCTAGGCCTGGCTGGGCTAAGTTGTCGAATGGGAATCACGTTGATATTTCTGTAGGGGATTGCATTCCTATGCTTGAGGTGGGAACCTATAGAAGTCTATTTAGCATTTAGTTTGGGGTTAGTAATCAAACCCTTGGCGTCCGTGACAAGAGCATATGTAATTCCAGATTTAAGATTTGTTATGTAGCTTAGTTCACACCCTGTCCTGAAAAGGACAAAAAGAAAAAATATTACCGTGTAATACTCAAGGTTCTAAGGTCTCGGATTAATAATGGGGTCAATATTATGATTGCAAAGCTGCCCACCAATAATTGGACCGAGCCCGGTCCAGATTACTAAAATTATGCATTTTTGCTCCCTGAATTCCCCTTTAATGAATGAACTGAGATTGTAATAGGAAAACATACAAGAAAGCCTAGATGAGGAATTTCAAATCATTAAGTAAATAGAGAAAATTGGAAGCAGTGCAGAATAAATATTAGAAGCAATATTACCTGGGTATCAATGCCAAAGTTTGTAGAAGGAGGAACATTGAGCAAAAGCAAGGAAGCTCCATGTTTCACAAGTTCCAAGGCCTTGTCGGGATCCATCTCTATTTTGTAAGGACTCTGCTGATCCATCTCCATCTTTCACAATTTGACCATCAATACGGACCTGCAATGGTTTTCGAAACTCTGAGAAGAAAATAATATTAATATTTCTCTCTTGACAACTTAATTGCTAGAACTTGTCCATAAAGCAGTTTTCCCTCATTCTTTTCTCTTCCAAAGTTTAAATTACAGATTTCTCGTAAACAAGAAAGAAAACATAACCGTTGAGAGAGGGCTTTGAGATACATACGTTATTTTTCCAATAGATTTAGATTACTATCACCTCTCAAACCGAGTGAGAGTGAAAGATCAATCCTGCATGACGCTGGCCGCACCAGGCGTAAAAGGGCGGTCGGCTTGATTGGAGCTAACGGTAAGATGTGCTGCTTTTGTATTTGAAAAGAATTGGAAGTTTCTATGATAAATTTAGAACTACCATGTAGATAGAACAAATTTGGTATAACATGTAGATAGAACTGTCCCATAGGCTATTTTTGGCCTCGTGGACGTTAAAATTTTATCTTATCTTATCTAAAACAAAACTGCTATATCAAAAAGTTAATGCAATATGGGACCACTAGGAGCAAAATGTTTTTACGGAGCAAAATTGGATCCGTGTGCCCTCGGAATTGAACTGGAATTCGAAGTCAGGAATATGAATTTCTAAATTCTATGTTAGTTTTTAAAAATGAAAATGGAATAGGAATTTGTAAATTTTAATTTTAATTTAAGACTAGTATTTGGATCTTCCACCTAAATATTTAGAATTGGAATTGGAAGTTGGAAGGAAGTTTTAGGAATCTTCTAAGCTGGAACACACTTGTGGAACATGAGCTTGAATCTCTCCTTCCTCAGTATCTACTATAACATGTTGGAAATCGTGAAGTGAAGGAATGGGTATATTCCTTGTCTCTATAACATGTTCGATATAGATGGCAATGGGTTTATTTCTGATGTGGACCTCTAAGTTGTGTTTGGGAAATTGGGAGGAAGTTGTAGGGAAGTTGAAGGATTTGAATTAGCATCCTAGAGTCCTGGTTGAAGATTGCAGAGAAAAGTAAAGTGATTTTGAGATTGGTTGTTCCTAGAGAAATTGAAGGATTCAAATCAGATGAAGGGTCAACTGTTGGGGAACTCTCACTAGTTGGTGATGACACAGTTGTCATTAATGGAATAAGGTATCAATTAAATCTCATTAAATGTAAACAAAGAACCACTTCAGAAATGCCATTTTCTTCAAATACCACAGCAGAAGAAACACACAAGCACTCTTGAAATAATTCTCAAAAACCTCGAAAAGAAAAATATAGAATTGATAATGAACATTATAATGTGCTCTAGTAAACATGTGTGCAAAACCTGGAAGCATGGAGTAGGCACTGAATTGTTTAACAAAACCCCCAAATGAGTTGGTCTCATAGGTTGTTGTATATGCTCAAAATTGATTTGGTGAATCATAATCCAACTTAAGATTTCTAGAGTGATAAAGAGTGTATGATGAATCATCAAAATTATATGAATGTCTAATTCCAATTAAAAAATAAAATTGTATTCCAATTCTAATTCCAAGAACCAAACATAGAAAATGCATCTTCTCACTCATCTTCCATGTGAACAAAACAATTCTAGCTGGATATTCCAGAAACTATTTTCCAGATTTAAAACTTCTTAAATTGCCCAATTCTAGTATTACGAAATTCTCGCATTCTATAATTCTAGCAACCAAACAAATCCTTATTGAGTGAACAATATAGGAGAAAGTTTGGGAAGAGAGAGCTTATATTTTTTAGTCATAATAGAGGCTCTATAAAGAAGACACTTTAGTATGAAATTAATAGCTTATGATGATGCTTATATTAAAATGAGAACAATTTGAAAGTTAACAATATACCCATATTTGGCAAATACCACTTTTGAATGAATGTAACCCTTCCTTGAATATTATTATGTTTTTGTCATTGACATGTCGTGAATGATTGTGGCATAAGGATAGTCATCATTTGAGACATGCATTGCTTAAGGGTTTTTAATTTGAAATGAAGCACTTTTGGCCTAATGGTTGACTGGTCTTTGTTGGACATGTAACGAGTGGGTACACTATCAATGGGAACCACCCTTTTCTTTTTATGAGGCCTTTTGCAAGCTACTCATGTCTTATAAGGTCTGCTAAGACCATAATCCGTTGGTGAGAGTCAAGAGTGAGAGAACACATGGAAACTTGACCAGGAAGGTTGAGAAACAAGGAAAAGGTGCATGGAAATTGTCCAACATGGTGACATGTTTCATCCGTCAAAGAAGGTTCCCATGAGAGAATTGTCTTTGGCAAGAAGACACTTTCTTTACAGATGTGTAAATTTAAGTTTACAAGACTCATTTTCCAAGAAGAGAAGGTTAATTCCACCTTCAATAAACTGATTGATGGCAAGCTAATTGTCTTTATAGTTCCAATGAATTACAAAAGGAATGATCAAAGATTCTACTCATATCTATATCAAAGCACATGACCAACCTTCAACTCTATTGTAATATCCATCATGAAGGCTCATCCATACATTACATTGAAGGAATTATTTTCCTTTATATAAGCTGCAACAAGAAATTAGATTGGCCTGTTAGGAATTCTCCAATGCACAAATAATTACATCAACTAATGCTACGGTGCACATGTTACCTAATACAAGTGTATAACAATTTTAACATAAAACATGCACCATAATCTTTAATCAACTCTTGCCAATCCATATCACATGTTACACCACCTAATCAACTCCCAAGAGTAAATATATAATTGTTACATGCTAGCATTAACAATAATATGACATAACCAAGTCATAAATCTGATAGTATAGCCTAGTCCATGTCTTCTAAAATATATGATGCTTGCATACAAAGACTCCAACTCACAACCAACCTATACTCAAAATAGTAACTATCTTTGGCATATTTTCCTATCTCTAGACTATAACTAGTATTCATTAAAATAATTGTAACTTGCATACATTAACATATTAGACCATGTGACCTTAAACATAAGGTGTATATTCACTCAACATGATATAGTCAAGCTTGCATACGTTAAAATGTCATATATTGTCTGTAGTCCTCTAACAAACTGCCTATAACTTCCAGAGTCATAGTTGTCCAAATCAACCAACACATAACTAAAACATATATTGCCATCAATGATAAAACCTAAATGTCAACATTCTAAACATAAAAAATTCCAACCAATATCCAACGATCTTCCCCTTGGCATTGATGATAACATATATTATGAAAAATTATCCATCCAAAAGTAACATCCCAATACAACATTTTGATTATCCTTAAAAATTCACCCATGTGACATAGCTCTCCCACATTAGGAAGACTCTCATTCAGATGAAGGCTTTTCACGTAACACTCCCCCTCTTTGATAGTAATGGAAAAGGGTAGAAATATTGTCAAACTAAAACAATTAATTTGATCCAAGTAGTAAAATTATTATTGAGTGAATCCACTGACCTCATTACAAGGAAATCAAGTGCCTCAATATGTTCTTTAACATACTAGGTGCTCTTCTCATCGGATATTTGATGATACTGACCCATGGAGCTCTTACACATAACTCTAATCACAATGACTACTCCCCCTAAGTAGCAACACCCAAGAATCACATCCAGATGAATGATAGTGCTATGGTAACCTCTAGACTAGTGTGTTCTTACATCATTTAGTTATCACAAGGTGGGACCATCACCCCAAGAATACATCTGAGATACTCAAAGGTCTCTTCAAGAAAAAGGTTTTGTCAAAATATTTATTATCTTCTCTTATGTACTTACAAATTCCAACTTTACTTCCTTTTCAATAACTTTATCTCTCAAAAAGTGATACTTAATTGGTATGTGTTTTATCTTTGAGTGCAATAATGAATTCTTTGACATGTCAACTGCACTTTTTCTATCATAGAGAATAACAATAGGAGGTTCAATAATAATGCTAATATCTTTCAACATCATTTTCATCCAAACAATCAATGTGTAATTAATTGCAGCAACAATATTCTCTAGTTCAACAATAGATTGAGATATGCAACTAAGTTTCTTACTTGACTAAGAAACAAGTCTTCTTCTAAGAAAGAAGGCTTATCCACTTATAATTTTTCTTTCATCAACACTACCTATCCAATTCGCATTACTAAAAGCATGCAAAGTAAAATCATCAAATCTATCATACAATAAACCATAATCCAATGTTCCTCTCAAATATCTAAAGATTATTTTTACAACTTCCAAATGAGTCATTTTAGGTACTTCTTGGAATCTATTCCAACAACACTAGATATATCTAGTCTTGTATGAGTTAGATATTATAATCCACATTTTTGATCCCTAAGTCATGTTATCTATTAGTGTCAAACACTTAGTCATTTACAAGGTTGGATTATTTGGTCATCATTGTGACTAAGTCATCCTATATAGACCAAGCTAACTACTAAAGACTTGTATATATCTTATGTCATTGTGTCAAGTAATAGTTACTACCAAGTGAACTAATGGTCGCTAAGTATTCTAAAGATTGTCTAGTTAGTTAGAGATAATGGTTGATGTTAAGTGATACAGAGGCCAAGTTATTCAGTTCATGTTGAGCACAATTAAGGCCAAGGGACAACATGAAAAAATAGTTTATGCCAAGTGTCAATGTGATGTCAGTGTTGACTAACATAGTTTAACATATTTTTTTAGAATGACAATAAATCATATGTAAACCATTTTTGTCGAGCTAGAAGAGTTTTTTGAAGATCGAGGAGATAATCAAGGAGGTGATTACACATTCAAAGGAAGATCATTAATCCCTAGGTAAGGAAATCCACCAATCAGATAAACACAAAGACTAAGTGGCAAAAGAATTGAGTCTAGATCATTGATTTGGATCTAGAAGGTTCACCCAAACATCTATTTAAGGAGAATTCATAACCTATTTCAATGTATGAGTGAGGAATGTGTGTGAAGGGAATGCATGGATGGAGAGAAAAGTTTTGGAGAGTTAAGACTATTACCATGAATGTTGATGATACTACATTGGGGGAGTATCCTAAGCATTGGAGAGTATTGACATGTTGCATTCATGACTATGTTTGTCATTGATATCAACATAGCGGTAAGTCTATGAAGATTGGCATAGTAGCAGAGAGAGATCTTAGTTGTACAGACAAGGTTTTGCTTGTCTAGCAATGTGCAGTCATGGACATGTTCAGTGCAGTGTCTGAATGATGAGGTTTAATGTGCAACATGAAAGTCAAAGATGTAAGGAAGTTGTACTTGATTTACTAAGAGCAGTTCAAAAACAGAGTGCTTGGAAAGAAGTTTATGATGTTTGTATTATACCTTTCATCTGAGATATAATATGAAGATGTGCAATCAAATAGTGACATGGGACAGTCAGATGATGACATCAACAAATGCACAAGCCTTGGTATCACATGTATGAAATTTTGTATAGACTATGAGCCGATAGTGCTATTGTAATTGTAATTAATTATCTTATTATAATTAATTGGGAAAGCCTCAAGGCTAACTCAAGGAATTATTTTGAAGATATGGTATAAAGGAAAGATGTTTTCCTTGTTTGTAAAGTGTATCCAGTATTGTATGAAGTGTGAAGTATGAAAAGGAGTAGAGTGTTTACTAAATGTGAGTAAGTGATCCAAGGGATTATTGGATGCGAGCTTTGTGATCTAGTTACAAGATCAAAAGGAGCAGAGGTTTGACTGACAGGATGGAGGAAGGAAGTAGTATTCATTTCTATTATTATACAAGGAATAATATATACAAAGATCATTTGGATAGTAGGTTCATTGGTCTTGCCCTTGCAGTTGTTTAGGCATTGGGTCCACCTATCGTCCACAACTTCTAATAGGGTTGAAATCTCCTAATAGGGATTCAAAGTCTCCTAACAAGGATTGATATGTACAAAATGTTGTTATAGACTCCTAATAGGGTCATCCTCTAACAAGGAATATTTATATTAGTACATCATCTTATGGGCATCATCCACACTGGGGTTTTCCCTTTGATCAAGGGTTTTTGTGGTTAACATATCTAGTGTTATTGTGCATGAGTATCTTATTGTGGTTTCAAATTATATTGCTCATATGGTTAAAGTTTGTATAAGGTTGATAATTGTGATATTAGTTGTATAACTGATTCACCCCTCCCCCTCCCCCCTCCCCCTCCTCCCAGTTATATTTGTGGACTAAATATTCTAATGATTGGTATTAGAGCATCAAGTCCTTGAAGGATAAGCTTAACAACTTTGGGAGATCAATGGCGAGTTATTTCAAAAATGATAGTCCTAAGTCTAATGAAGGAAATTTTGACACCTAGAAGATGGAGCTTCTTGGTGAGACATCAAAAATTTGTAAAGAACTGAGCATTGAGTTTCTAGATCCAGAATCCTATTGTTGCATACAAAAGAATAGAAGCACAAGAAAAGGAAGATTCAAATATGAAGAAGTCATGAAGATCAGAGAATGTGTTGATCTACTAATGAAAAGAGAGCTAGAAGATATGAAAGTTCTTGTTTGTTGGACATGTAAAGAGTTTAGTCATTTTTTGTCTAGATGTCCTAAGAGAGTAAGAAAATCTAGAAAGAGTTCACTTTTTGATGAAGATGAAGAATTTAAAGAAAGTATGGAAAGATTCTTGAATGATTGTGATGATAAAGATAATGAGCTTAGATTGGTTAAGAAAGAGGAAGTAGTAAAGGAGACAACTTTGGTAGCTATTGTTCATCCAAAGGCTAACCATGAGAATGTGAAAGTTATCATTAAGACTAATAATGATTTACAAAATGAGAATCAAATTGAAGAACAAAGAATTGAACCTAGAGGAGAAGAAAGATTTGAGTTGACAACTCCTAGTAGAAGTATATCAAAGAATCACCTTCCTAAATAGATCATTGGGAGCAGAAACAAAAATCAAGTAAATGAAGAAGAATGTGAATTATGCCTAATTTCTCAAGTTGAACCTAAGAGTAGAAATGAAGCATGTAAAGATGATCATTGGATTCAAGCAATGAAGGAAGAATTAGATTAGATTATGAAGAATGAAACATGGGAGTTAGTTCCTAGACCTAAAGACAAGAATGTGATAGGAACCAAATGGGTATTCAGAAACAAGACGAATGAGCAAGGTGAAGTTGTGAGAAACAAGGCCAGACTTGTATGCAAAGGTTACTTACGAAAAGAAGGCATAAACTATGAGTAGACATATGCCCCTATAGCTAGGATGGAAGCAGTAAGAATGTTCTTGGATTATGCAACAAATAAGAAGTTCAAAGTATATTAGATGGATGTTAAATCAACCTTCCTAAATGGAGAACCTAAAGAAGAGGTATATATTAAGCAGTCTGAAGGTTTTCATCTGATAGAAGATAAATATATGTCATGAATACTAAAGAAAGCTCTATATGGTTTGAATCAAGCACCTAGAACCAAGTATGCAAGGTTGGACAACTATTTGGTAAAACTTGGATTTACTAAAGGTATGAAAGATAGTAACTTATATTTAAAAGAAATTGAGAATGGTTTACTCATAATAGTAATATTTGTTGATGACATCATATTTGGAGGTAATGATGAAGTGAGTGATAAATTTGCTGAAGAAACGAAGAATGAGTTTGAAATGAGCATGATAGGAAAAATGAAATTTTTCCTAGGATTGTAGATTGTGCAAAATAATAATGGTATTTTCATCTCACAAGCTAAGTACTTGAAAGGTTTTTTGAAAAGATTTGGATTGGAAAGTTGTAAGATTATTGGTACACCTATGATAACTGGTCACAAGTTATCTAGCAAGGATGAGACACCCACAGTTGGGAAAAAGAAGTGCAAATCCATGATTCGAGGTTTCCAGCATCTGACTCACACTAGACCAAATATAAAAAATGTAGTTGGGATTATAGTTATATTTCAAGTTAATCCTAAGGAGTATCATTATGCAACAGTAAAGAGGATATTCAAATATTCGAAAGGAACATCTAACTATGGAATTTGGTAAGATAGATCAAGTTATTTCACTCTATGTGCATATACTGATGTAGATTGGGTAGGCAATATGGATGACAGAAAGAGCACCAGTGGTGGAGCATTATTTCTTGGAGGAAGATTGGTTCCTTGGCTAAGAAAGAAACAAGATTGTATTTCTCAAAGTACAACTGAGGCAGAGTATGTTGCAGCAACAAATAACTATAATCAAGTTATGTGGATGAAAGAGATGTTGAAGGATATTAGGATTGAGTTTGTTGAACCTATTATCATTTACTGTGATAACACAAGTACATTTAGTATGTCTAAGAATCTTATATTGCATTCTAAAACTAAGCATATGTCTATTGAGTATCATATATTGAGAGTGATAGCAACATAAAAAGAGATCAAATTAGAGTATGTGAGTACTTAAGATCAGATTGCAGATATCTTTATGAAGCCTTTACCTAAATATACATTTGAGTACTTGAGAGGTATGCTTGGGGTTATGCCCCTGCCTACTTCTCAGTAGATGATGTAGTAAGTGCATCAGTCTAGTGGTACAAAGCATTGTTGTTAGACTGGACTAAATGTTGATGCTTCCCATATGGGGGAGTATCTATGATGAACTGAGTCATTGAGGACTCTTGGTATTTGGTCCTAAAAAATGTCTTTGGACACTATAGCTAGATGAAGACTTGGAGTAGTAAATTGACATAATGAGGACTTTATCATTGATGTCAATGGGGGAAAGAATATGCATCAAAAACATCTCCTAAGTATGTATGGGGAGAGTGCATGGAAATCTCTACTTTATTAGGGAGATTTAGAAAGATTCATGTAAAGAAGGAGGAATATCTCTATGGGGAAGATATGCAGCATGAGGAATTCTGATGTATGGCAAGTTGTTTAGTGTGAACAACTATTTCTGATCCTATAGAAGAAGAAGAACAACAAAGTAATGTTTCAGAGGATTTTAGACTTGATTGATGAAGAGGATTTGAGAAGATGAATATAGTAGTAGCAACAGAGTATTGTTTTGGCATTTGTGGAACTTAGATATTTTTCATCTATGTCGCCATCAATTCCAAAAGGGGAGATTGTTAGCATTAATGTTGAGGATACTACATCAGGGGAGAATCCTAAGAATCAGCAAGGATTGACATGTTGTATCCATGATTGTGTTTGTCATTGATGTCAACGTAGAAGTAAGTCTCTGAAGACTAGCAAAGTAGCTGAGAGAGATCTTAGTTGTATGGATAGGGTTTTGTTTGTCTAGTGATGCATGGTCATGGACATATTTAATACAGTGTCTAGATGATGAAGTTTAATGCAGAACACGTAAGTCAAAGATGTACGAAAGTTGTGCTTGATTTATCGAGAGCAGTTCAGAGATAGAGTGCTTTTGCTTGCAAAGAAGTTTCTAATATTTGTATTATATCTTTCATTTGAGATGTAATATGAAGATGCATGGTTAGACAATGATAGAGGACAATCAAATAATGACATTAGCAAATGTGCAAGCCCTAGTATCACATGTATGAATTTTTGTATAAACTATTAGCTAGCAGTGCTATTGTAATTGTAATTAACTAATTATCTTATTATAATTAATTGGGAAAACCTCAGGGCTAACTCAAAAAATTATTTTGAAGATATGCTATAAAGGAAAGGTGCTTTCCTTATTTGTAAAGTGTATCCAGTATTGTATGAAGTGCAAAGTTTGAAAAGAAGCATAACGTTCACTAAATGTGAGTAAGTGATCCAAGGGATTATTGGATGTGAGTTTTGTGATCTAGCTACAAGATTAGAAGGAGAAGAGGTCTAGTTGACAAGATAGGGGAAGGAAGCACTATTCATTTCTATTATTCTCCAAGGAATAATATAGAGATCATTTGGACAGTGGCTCATTGGTCTTTCCCTTGAAGTTGTTTAGGCAGTGGGTCCAACTATCTTCCACAACTCCTTATAGGGTTGGCACAACTCCTAATAGGGTTGAAATCTCCTTATAGGGACAGATATGCATTGAATGTTTTTATAGACTCCCAATAGGGTCCATCCTCTAATAAGGAATATTTATATTAGTACATCATCTTGTGGGTACCATCTCTATTGGGGTTTTCCCTCTGATCAAGGGTTTCCCTAGTTAACATATCTAGTGTTATTGTGCATGAGTATCTTGTTGTGGTTTTTGATTATATTGCTCATATGGTTAAAATTTGTATAAGGTTGATAATTGTGATATTAGTTGTAAAATTGATTCCCTCCCCCTCCCACCACTCATTTATATTGGTGGACTATATGTTCTAACAAAGACTGAGCAGTGCAGTCAATTTTGAGCAAAAATGGAGGAGAGTTATCACAGTAAGGTGATATTGTTCGAATTCTTTAGCTAACTAAGAGGGGGGGGGGGGGGGGGGGGTGCAGTGAATCAGTTATCCAAGGTCTAGATGTATAAATACAACTTTTCTCAGCTTAGTGAACCCATAAAACATTTATCATCATACATGCATCCATAAGATTATGCAATCACTTAAAACTTGTAGATTACTGCCAAATCAATTTGAAGAAATGTAAACATGAAATATAATAGATTCAACAACACACTTGACACAATGATTTACATAGAAACCCAATTTGGGAAAAACCACCAGTAACATACCACTCTTTTTCACTCTTCTAAAGTGATGCCCTGTGAAAGGCCAACCCTATTAAAGGTTACAATACACAGTGTTAAATGTGACCTTGTTAAAGGATTTCAATCACCCTCTTAGGAGTGAGCCTTGTTAGAGGACTTTAGACCATTCACTTGGAATGTCACCCGGTTAAAGGATTTACAAATGACTGTTAGGTCAACCTTAATCCAAAGGATTTACCCTAGACTGGTACAATTATTAGAGAGTAACAGTAAGACTTGATCTGATAACAACTTACAACTCCATATTTAGATTACAGATCTCTATTTCAGTCCTCCATTCTTCTTGTCTTTCAAATATTTTAGCTCTAATAGCTTGTTCACCCTTCAAACATTCATACCCTTAAGCCTACTTGCTTAACATGCCAATGCAAACTCTTTACTTAGGTCACTAAATGAAGCAATACCCTTGACTCCTTGTCTCCCTTAGGTTCTCGCACATGACAACCTTTGCTTCTGACCAGCCATTCCTTTAAATAGGAAATTAAGATTTTTTTTGTTTATTTTTCATTGTCCAATTTAGGGTTAAGACAGATTAGGTAGGATATAATGAATCTACCCCTTATTCCATATCACTTCTAGAATCTTCTCCTTCAATTCTCTTTGAATTCACCTCAAAATGGTTTATCATGAATTTTGTGCCACCAACTCATCAATATTATCTTCCACCTGGTTCACAAAATCCAAGAAAACAAACTTGTCAGCTTAGATCCATCGAATTCATGATCTTTCAAATAATGTTGACACTCAGCATTAACTTGCTTCTGATGCTTAACACATACTGCATTGCTCAACATCCTCTATAAAAACACTCAACATGAACTAAAGTTTATTGGTGCTCATCATCAACTAAAATTTACTCGGCATCCACTATTTTTTTTCTCGACTTGCATTGACTTTGCTTCGCACCTATTATCCACTCGGTCAAGCTTTGCATACAAACTTTATTTAACTTGTTCTTCAAAACTTGCTTAGTGTATCCAACCTTTGCAACCTTAAGTAGATTATCAATACACCATGTTATCACTATCTTAGTTGATTCTTGTACTCTTTTATATAACATAACTCAACCTTTCCTCTAGGTGCTATTGTTACATCTTTTGATCAAATCCTCTTCATCAATAAAATAAGTGATAATACTTAATCATATAAGCAGTTGTCTTACCAGCAAATAGTAGGTTTGACATCAGTGACAAAATAATGATTGAAACATATTTATCATACTTGTATCAAACTGTTCTCAACAATATCTCTCTTTGGCATTGATGGCAAACCAAACTGACTAGGTTAAAACAGTAAGACCAACAAAATACCAAAAAGAAAAATAATTCCTTTGTATTGAAACCTCTCCTTCTTATCAACAACTTTCATCTTCTTAATAGGTTACAAAACTTTGTTGTGTCATCCTTATGACTCCCTTTGAATTACTTCTTATATCTCCCTTTACATTATCTTTCTCTTGCTAGGTAGATGAAATCATTAGATACATTATTCATTAGTCAAATATTTCTCCCTCATACTATGAGTTAGGATTGCTCCCTCTTAGCTGTTCAGTTCCAATCTCTGTATTTCTTCCTCTAGGATCATTTTAATATCTCCCTCTTTGTTGTTCAATTCCAATCTATGTATTCATCTCCCTCTTTGTTAATAATGCAGAAGACATGACATCTTAATATACAGATATAAACTTCTTTAGTTTCTCCCTCTATCACCTTGCTTGTGACTGATTTGTTTTCCAGCTCTTTGATTACTTTAGGCAGCTCCTAAAGTAAGATCCACTAAATCAATTTGTAACATATGAAAATCAACTTGTTTGATTTAAGGCACTCCTTTTGTTACTTAGATAGCCTTGGATAGGGGTTTCACCCCTATTTTACCGCTTAGATACTCATGAGCATCCTTAGGTAATGCTATTATGAAGATATCGGCCATTTTCTCTTTCGTGTTAACATATTTCATCTTCACCTCTTTATCTTGAACTAATTCTCTTAATTAATGATACTTGATTGCAATGTGCTTAGTCTTTATGTCCATCACAAGATTCTTTAATATATTTATAGCACTTGTATTATCACAATAAAGGATCACTGGTTTGGTGATCTCTTCCTTCATACCTTTGAGTAATTGTTTGATTCATACAATGTTTGTACAATTTACAATAGCAACAACATATTTAGCTTTAGTAGTAGATTGTAAAGTGCAGTTTTGTTTTTGGCTAGTCCATGTAACCAACATCTTGCCTAAGAAAAATACTCCTCTATGAGTGCTTTTCCTATCATCAATGTTTCCAACCCAATCAACATCAATATAAGCTCTCAATTCAAATTTCCCAATTTTCATATAGTATAGACCATACTCCTCTATTCCTTTCAGATATCTCATTATTCTCTTTACAACCACCAAATAATTCTCCTTGGGATTAGCATAGAACCTTGTAACTATCCCTACATATAATGCAATATTAGGTTTGCTATGTACTACATATTGTAATTTTCCAATCATAGACCTATATAATGTTTGACTCACCTTAGCTGAATCATCATTCTTTGACAACTTATGTCCTATCACCATAGGTGTACTTACTAATTTGGAATCCTCCAATCTAAAAAAATTCAGTATCTTCTTGACATATTTTGACTAAGTGATGTATATATCATATTTCATCTGATTTACTTGCAAACCCACAAAGAACTTGATCTCTCCAAGCATAGACATCTCAAATTCTTGGTTCATTTCATTTGCAAAAGCCTTACATAAAGTATCTTGACCTCCAAATATGATATCATCAACAAAAATTTCAGATAACAA
The DNA here is from genome assembly GCA_028749045.1 of Cupressus sempervirens. Lineage (NCBI taxonomy): Eukaryota > Viridiplantae > Streptophyta > Pinopsida > Cupressales > Cupressaceae > Cupressus > Cupressus sempervirens. The sequence goes on from CM053784.1 coordinate 126,387,089, forward strand.
AATACCTTTGCTTTCCTCTATTTTCATGTGCAGATTGTTGTTATCATTAGTCCTTCCAAATCCAATCTTCACAAGAAAATTATGAAGTCTCTGATACAATGCTCTTGGTGCTTATTTCAAACCATATAAAGCTTTGTGTAATATACATATCATATTCTTATTTTTAACATCAAAAAATCTTTCTGGTTGTTCAATGTAAACTTCTTCCTCTAATATACCATTCAAAAATGCAGATCTAACATCTATTTGATAAACTTTGAAACCTTTGTATGCAGAATAAGCAAGTAGAGTTCTTACTCATTCCAATCTAGCAATAGGAGCAAATGTTTCTCTATAGTCAATTCCTTCTTCTTATGCATGTCCTTTGCAAACTAATCTTGCCTTGTTCCTTGTGACTTCACCATTTTCATCTAGCTTATTTCTATATACCCACTTGGTGCAAATCAAATTTTTCTCTTCTAATCTAGGAACTAGAGTCCATGTCTTGTTTTTCTTAATTTGTTCAATCTCTTCTTCCATTGCTTTACTTCTATCCACATCTTCTAAGACATCTTTCACTGATTTTGGCTCTTTCATGCTTAGCAAGTATGTATCATTTCTCAATTTTTTCCTTGGCATTGATCTAGCATCTTTATCTCTAATGATTTGTGTAGTAGGGTGATGTCTCTTGACATATTTGGACAATCTTGGTTCAAGTCTTGTTTCTACATTTGATCTATTTACTTCAGAATCATTATGTTCATCTCTATCAAGTAGTTCAACATCTCTCTCATGTACACTAATTTCAGAATTAGAATGTGCCTCAACTTTATTCTATAACTCGGCATCTAAATATAGCTCAATTCTTGAATGCAACTGAGCATTCATAGTATGTGACTTGAAAATTACTAAAACTTGTTGGTTTGTAGCTTGATTTGTAGCATCTTCTTTAGCAAGCATACCTTCATAAAAGTATACGAATGATTTGTATTCTTTTGGTTCTGTCATACATTCATTCTCATATGCTTCTGTATATTCATCAAATTTCACATTTGCACTTGTAAGAATTTTCCTTAGGGTAAAATCATCCATGATCAAGAAGCTTAAGCACTAGCACAATATGGACCAATAAAATGTGATCGAAATAACAATATGAAATGAATTAATGCACATACACACTGGGAGTGCTTGTATATAAAGGCCTCTAGAATGAATAAGAGTCAACAAAGTGATAAGGCTCACAACTAAACACATGTCCACTGAGAGTGGATTATCCTTCATTAGCATAGAAATTAGTGTGATGATGAGAGGATAAGCTTACATAGGTGTGTCACATAAAAAGATGTTATAGACACCATGTGCTTAATTAGAGTGCGAACAATTGTGTTGTCTAATGACAACTCAGATAAATATGGAAACTCCTGTGTTGTAGACACCATGTGCTAAATTAGAGTTGCTAACTCCTAGTTGTCAACAAGACAACTCATATGAGTCCGCATACTCCTAGGTGTCTAACTAATAATTAATAAAATAATGCATTAACCTAAGCAAACTTAAGTAAAGTGTAATAATAATTAATTATTTACACTAACACCCCCCCCTTAAGTGCAACCTAGGGGAATGCACTTAAGCTCACAAAAGCTATGATGAAAAATGCATGATGGGTCCCAGCTATTAGGCCATATACAAATGTAATGCAATCTCTCTAAAAATGGAGGAAGAGAGAAAACCTCATGGGAAAAACCCTCCCCCAAAAGGAGAGATGAAAAAACAAGATGCCTGGATGGATGGAGTAATTAAGACCCCCCCATTACAACACACATCATGTATATACAATAGAGAAGTACGAGAAGGAAAAAACCCCATAAGAGGAAAAACTCCTCCCCAAGAGAGAAGAAGAAGAAAGGAGACAAGGTAGTCCCCCCCCCAAAAAAATGTATAATGTCGATCAATGATAGCTACTCGAAGATGAATGTAGAAGCTGATCCATGACTGCTAAATAATTTTCCTCCCTTTAGGAAGAAACAATGTCATAGGTACATATGAGATGCTTCCCAAATGTGTAGAAAGAATTTTGAAGATGAATGGTGTCTTTGAAAACTGCTCAACTGTCCTTGTGTCGATACTGATGGTTGCCCCTTTCGACATTGCTAAAAAGAACAAGTTTAGATCTAGCAAGGATGGGTGTAGAACATATCCCAAAGAACCAACTCTCTCCTCGAATTATAAAGAGATCTCCTCTAACTGTTGTACATAAGCATCCACAATCATATCAATTTTGTAAGACTGATCATGCAGAGAATGAACAAGAGGGTTAGAGTGTGCCCTCACAACAGCTGAAGAAGGATCTTCTTCATCAAAGAGAAGATGTATATAATCAATAATGTCTCCCAAATCTACTATGTAGGACTCCACAAATGAACCTAAAATATCTATCAAGTAGTCATCCCCTGATGCTGGAACTAGAAGAAAAGGTGTACCCAACTCTACTAAATTACATGGACCTATCACTATAGAAATGTATGCATGTGGAATTTTCTGATGTTGTGACCCTGTCCTACATTTTTCAATCAAATTATCCACAAGTGACCCTGTTGAATCGCTATCATTGTTGTCACTATCAGTTTCCACAATGTATGAAGTATGGAGAGGATTAGAGGATAAGCTAGGTGAACTCTCCTCAAAGTGAACATTCCTCTCTATGAATATCTCATGAGCCTTAGGATCCATAAGTCTATATGCCTTAACACTTTCTTCATATCCAATGAAAGTACAAGGCCTTGGTGGTGATGCCTTGCATTCCCTTGAATATATGTGTGCCCATGCTAGACAACCAAAAACTCTGAAGTGTTTCACAATTGGTTTTCTTCTACACCATGCCTCAAAAGGAGTCATTCCATCTAAGTCATTATGAGGAGACCTATTAAGGATGTGATTGGCACTACTTATTGCTTTGACTTCAAGTAATGGATCAAGAGACTTAGATTGAATCATGCAACTTGCCATTGACTTAAGCATTCTAATCCTCATTATTGCAACATTTTTCTTTTGTGGACTAAATGCTACTAGATTATGAAGATCAATACCCTCAAGTTCACAAAAGTCTCTAAGTCTTGAGTTCACATAACTACTTTCATTGTCCATAGGAAGAGCCTTGATCACTTTACTTGATTGCTTCTCAACATGACTCTTAAAGGCTAGAAACTTATCAAACACTTCATTCCTGTGATTAAGAAAGTAGAACCATGTATAGGATGAAAAGTCATCAATGAAAGTGGGGATATAACAACCCTTGCTAACTGATGTTATTACAAAAGGGCCTACTAGAACCGTGTGAACCAACTCAAGAACAACTAATGTTCTCCAAGACTTCCCTTTGTCAAACTTCTCTTCTAGATACATATCCATAAAACAAGTTGAACATTCAGTTGTAGAAAAGTTGATTGTAGGTAGACCTTTGACCATATTTTTGAGCTAAGTTGATGAGGATAGTAGAAGGCAAGATATCCATACCACTCATGCCATAATTTACTTTGTGATTGTGAATGTGTCAACAAGGAATGTGAAGGAAACTTAGGCACAAAGTGGGAGAAAGAATAAAGCCTCGTGTCATGATTGACTTTACCCACTGCAACCAATGAATCATCCTTAAGCTTTTGCACCATTATTGAATCAAGAAGGAACTCAACTTTATTTCTACCTCCATAGTGAGTGATTTGGTAAATTGAAAGGAGATTAGTGCTAAGGTTAGGAATGTAGAGAACATCTTTGAACTATCCATTTTCCATCTCAACTTGTCTTTTCCCTTCAACTTCCACTTGTGTATCATTTCCTACAAAGATGTGAGGTACCTTAGACTACTTCAATGAAGAAAAGTTTCCTTTTGAAGAACCCAAATGATATGAGGCACTTGAGTCAAAAATCCATTCCCCTGAATAACTTGAACTTGTCATAAATGCTTGCCCTTTTCCCTATGAAGTGGATGGATTTGAATCCTTGGAAGCATTTGGCACATTGATTTTTTTCTTCCTAAGTAAGTTTTCCAACTCATCTATTATATTAGTCTTGTAATGATGCTCATCATCATTTGGTTTCTTGCAATATGCATAAAATAGTTTATCCTTCTTGTTGTTGTTTCCATTCTTGTTGGAAGAAGAATTGCCTTGTTGTGAGGAGGAAGATTATTGTCTCTACTTGAGATTTTGGCTTCCATTGCTTTTTCTTGTTGTTGGTGAGATTTTTGTCGCCTTGATTTATATGGTTCCTAGTACTAGTCACCAATTTCATAGACTTGGATGACTTGAGAATTCCCATATCTATCAACTTGGATTGTTCCAACATCAACATTTTTGCAAATGCATCAAATGAAGGCTTAGTGAAGGCACTTCCCATGGTCAACTTGTGAGTGTTATAACTCAAAACAAAAGATGCATACTCTAAAGGTAGCCTCTTCAAGATGTGATGAATCAATCTATCATTCTTCATGGGATTACCGCAATCCTTAAGTAGTGCTCTCAATTCATTGGCTTTGTTGACATAGTCTTGAATTGTGTCAAAATTCCTAGTATCCAAGAGAAGTAGATCATCCTCAATTTGGAATCCCTTTTCCTCATCCACCTTACCATACAAACCTTCAAGTTTCTCTCAAGCACCCTTGGCATCCTTAAGGCTGGAAATGTTGAAGAATAGATCTCTATGAACACAACTCCTAATAATTCCTAAAGCTTGGTTGTCTTTAACTTACCAATCAACTTGTGCAACATCAGTGGGTTTTACAATTGTACCATCAACATATATATTTAAACCTTTTTTGATTAGTCTACTCCATACAATATCTTTTCATGTATTATAATTATGTGAAGTTAGAAGTGGAGTTTTAGGTGAACCCATGATGCAAAAAATTAAAAGAGCACAAGAGAGAAAGAGAGACACAATAAGACAAGATACACCCCCCTTATTCACTCAATCAAAGAACCCCTCCAAAAATGATGCTTTTGGCACTTTATATGTAGTGCATTTACAATAGGCCACTTGTCAAAATGGACAAAAGTGGGTTTTTGATTTTATTTTTTACAACCTCCTCTTGGAGTTCAAATTTGGTACTTATCAATGTGGCTCAGATGTACAAAAATTTTGAAGTTTTAATCAATGCAATACAATGCAAAAAAGGACCTAGATCTGAAAGTGGTATTTTTGTGCACAGAAGCCTATAATCTAATTGCAAATCTAGAGAGTAGACAAAAAATTATTCACTTTAAAAAAAAATGGAACTTGAAAATGTGTCTAGATTAGCCCAAACTAAGCCTTTGAAGTTGCAAAAATTAGGATTTGTGATTTGTAGAAAAATTCAGGAATAGAGATCTCAAACATCCTATACTAATGTGTAGATCACAAAATTTTACCCCAAAACAAAAAAAAATTGCTTGAAAAAAGGAGTCTGTATGAGGGAGATATCATTGTTTGAAAATCACCTCTGTAATTATTTTTCCTGAATTGTTGTTGTCGCACCTCTAATAATCAAATAACTCCACATTTCACCTTAGATGTCTAATTTTGATGAAACAAAAGTCAATTTGGGGGGTTTTTTGACCTTCTGAATGTGATGCCAATATTTGATTTACACCACCTAGCTCCAATCTTCACCTGCAAAAAATCTCTCTTACTGGCCTAAAAGGCCAAATTTTTTTCGCAGAATTTCGAAAATAAACTGCAAATTTGAAAAGAAATTGCAAAGACGCAAAAATATTCAAATCTAAAAAATTAATTACACAGATCTAAAGAGATCACACTAATCTCACAAATTGGGCATTTAGGTTCCAGTTTGCAAAAAAAATTGCCTTAGATTTGAGTATGGCCTAGGGTAGGCAAATTTATAGTCAAAATTTACCGAATCAATCCTCTAGATGCAATGATGATGTCTGCTTTGGGTCTAGATGTTCCCAATAACTATAGATACTCCATATCTAAATCGTGGTCCTCTGAGAGGTGAAGCAAAAATGGTCTCCAATGGTTATGTGAAGAGAAGATCCCTCAGCTCTGATACCATGTAAAAATTTGGTATAGCTATGATACCATGTAATAATTTTCCTTAGGTAAAACTCACCCAAGATCAAGAAGCTCAAGCACTAGCACAATATGGACCAATAAAGTGTGATTGGAATAACAATATGAAATGAATTGATGTACATACACACTAGGAGTGCCTGTATACAAAGGCCTCTAGAATGACTAGGAGTCAAAAAAGTGATAAGACTCACAACTAAGCACATGTCCTTTAAGAGTGGATTATCCTCCATTGAGCATAGAAACTAGTGCGATGATGAGAGGATAAGCTTACATAGGTGTGTCACATAAAAAGATGTTGTAGACACCATGTGCTTAATTAGAGTGCAAACAACTGTGTTGTCTACATGACAAGTTAGATAAATATGCAAACTCCTATGTCTTAGAAAACATGTGCTAAATTAGAGTTGCTAACTCAGGTGTTGTCAATAAGACAACTCATATGAGTACACATACTCCTAGGTGTCTAACTAATAATTAATAAAGTAATGCATTAACCTAAGTAAACTTAAGTAAAGTGTAATAATAATTAATTATTTACACTAACATTCCATAACTTTGTTAGTGTTAGTATTTAAACACTTATAAGCTTTACTTCTTATGGAATGACCTAGGAATATATCTTCTTCACTTTTTTCATCTAGTTTACCATTTCTAAAGTCTTTGAGAATATAACATTTTCTTCCAAATACCTTAAAATATTTTACATTGGGTGAGTATCCATACCATAGTTCAAAAGTTGTTGAATGAGTACCTTTCTTGACTTGTACATGATTCAAGGTATATATAGTTGTACTTATAGCTTCTCTCTAATATTTCAATGCAACATTTTTCTCCATTACGAGTGTCCTAGCATAGTCCATTACATACCCATTCCTCCTTTTATCAATTCCATTTTGTGGACGGGATCTAGGAGAAGATGTCTATTTTTTGATTCCTCTATCATTACAAAACATCTTAAACTCATTGGATATAAATTCTCCTCCTCTATTAGATCTCAAACATTTCAGACTTTTACTTGTCTCCTTCTCAACTCTTGCTAAGTACCACTTAAACATTTGGAAAGCATTAGATTTCTATTTCAGAAACATAACTGTCATCATTCTAGAACAATCATCAACAAGCATCATAATGTACGTATCTCCTTTGTAGCTTTGCACTTCAATTGGTCCACACAAGTTAGTATGAAAAACCTCTAGTATTCCTTTAGAGGTATGAGTTTTACTTTTAAAACTTGACTTTGTTATTTTGCCTAACTGACATTGTTTGCACATTATATTATCAGGTTTCTTCAACCTTTTGTACCATAGCCACACATCATCAAACTTTACAATTAAACAAGTAGCATCCTCTATATCAACATAGAATAGATTACTCCTAGTTTGATCACATTTTCCAATCAGTTTCCCATTAGTGCCATATATCTTAGCAATCTTGTTTTCAAATTCAACCTTACATCCTTAATTATTTAGTTGTAACACACTTAAAAAATTATAGTTAAGTCCTTCAACATAGTAAGCATTATCACACAAAATCTTTTATGTGAGTTTAATAGAACCTTTTCCTTTTATTAAACATGGTGCATCATTACCAAATCTTACACTATTTCCATCATAACAATTCTAGGTAATGAACTTACTTTTATCTCCAGTCATGTGATGTGAACACCCACTGTCAATGATCTATTTATCATTCTTGTTCACACAAGACACAAGTGTAGTTGCCTCATCTTCATCAGATTTGTCTTTCATTGCAACATACACCACTTCATCATCATGTTCATCAGATTCATCTTTTGTTTACTCTTCAACAATATAGCAAGACTTCTTTCCTTTGTTTTTGTAATCCCTGTTGTCTTCATCTCTTCTACTTTTGTACTTGTCACCACCTCTGTAGTTCTTCTTCTATGGACATCTAGCAACAATATGACCAACCTCATTGCAATTGAAAAAAATGATAGGCAATTTACCTTTGAACTTTCCTCTACCTCTGTGGAATATTCTTGCTAGTAGTGCTTCAAGTGGATCTACATCCTCCTCATTTATATCACTGTCACTGAACACATACTTTATCTTTTTATTCTTCTTCTTCTGATCAAGTTCCTTCAATGACAACTTAGCTTTGAAAGCAGATTTAATATTTTTAGGGTTGTAATTATCAAAGTTAGATAGCTCAAAAATAATGAGCCTACCTACCAAACCTTCAAGTGATAGATTATTCCTTGGTATACATCTCAATTCTTTAATTGCATAAACTCTAATAGCATATATATGTAGGAGTGTTCTTAAAACTTTGCTTAGTATAGTATCATCATCTATTGTGCTAGTAGCTCCTCTTATTGCATTAAAAACATCTTTTATCCTTGAGCAATATTGAGCAATGTTTTCACCTTTTTGCATTTTCATATAATCAAATATACCTTTGAGACTTTCAGCTTTGGCTCTTAGAACATTTGTGTCTCCTCCATAGATAGTGGTTAAGGTATCCCACATTTTCTTTGCACTGTCAAGACTTTTGCTATCATCAAATTCAACATAACTTAGGCCAAAGGCAATCTCCAACATTGCTTGGTTATGTTCTTTCTTCTTTTTCATATCCTTGTTAGTTAGGGTTCCAGTAGGATCAACATGCTTAGTAGTAATGGTAGATTGTGCATGATATCCAAGTCCTCCAAGGTGTAGCTTCATCAAAATTTTCCATGCAGAGAAGTTATCTCTATTGCTTGGGTACATCTCTTTTTGACATCTTGATATTTGTGCTTTTAGTACCTTCAAAACTAGTCCTCTTAAGCAGATGGATCTGATACCAATTGTTGGAATTCTTTAGAATAACTAAGATGGCAGGGGCATGAATCAGTTATCCAAGGTCCAGATGTATCAAAACAACTTTTCTTCAGCTTAGTGAACCCATAAAACATTTATCATCATGCATGCATCGATAATATTATGCAAACACTTAAAAGCTTGTAGATTATTGTCAAATCAATTTGTAGAAATGTAAACATGAAACATAAAAAAATCAACAACACACTTGACACACTGATTTACGTTAAAACCCAATTTGGTAAAAACCACCAATAACATGCTACTCTTTTTCACTCTTCTAAAGTGATGCCTTGTGAAAGGTCAACCCTATTAAAGGTTACAATACACACTATTAAATGTGACCTTGTTAAAGTATTTCAATCACCCTGTTAGGAGTGAGCCTTGTTAGAGGACTTTAGACCATTCACTTGGAATGTCACCTAGTTAAAGGATTTACAAATGACTGTTAGGTCAACCTTAATCCAAAGGACTTACCCTAGACTAATACCATTATTAAAGAGTAATAGTAAGGCTTGATTTGATAACGACTTACAACTCCATTTGTAGATTACAGATCTCTATTTCAGTCCTCCATTCTACTTGGCTTTCACGTATTTCAACTCAAATAGCCTATTCACCCTTCAAGAATTATACCCTTTAGCCTACTTGCTTAACATGCCAATGCAGATTCTTTGCTTAGGTCACTAAATGAAGCAATACCCTTGATTCCTTTTCTTCCTTAGGTTCTCGCACATGACAACCTTTGTTTCTGACTAGCCATTCCTTTAAATAAGAAATTAAGATATTTTGTCGTTCATTCTCCATTTTCCAATTTAGGGTTATGACATATTAGGTAGGATATAATGAATCTACCCCTTATTCCATATAACTTCTACAAACTTCTCCTTCAATTCTCTTTGAATTTTCCTCAAAATGGTTTTTTGTGAATTTTGTGTCACCAACTCATTAATCTTATCTTCCAGCTAGTTCACACAATCCAAGAAAATAAACTTGTCAGCTTAGATCCATCATATTCATGATCTTTCAAATAATGTTGACGCTCAACATTAACTTTCTTTTGATGCTCAACATCGCTCAACATCCTCTTTAAAAACACTCGTCATGAACTAAAGTTTACTGGTGCTTAGCATCAACTAAACTTTACTCAACATCCATTATTTTACTGCTCAACTTGCACTAACTTTGCTCGGCACCTACTATCCACGCGGTCAAGCTTTGTAGACAAACTTTATTTAACTTGTTAGTCTAAACTTGCTTAGTGTAGAAAATCTTTGCAACCTTGAGTAGATTATCAATACACCATGTTATCACTATCTTAGCTTATTATTGTACTCTTTTACATAACATAACTCAACCTTTCCTCTAGGTGTTATTGTTACATCTTTTGATCAAATCCTCTTCATCAATAAAATAAGTGATAGTACTTAAATCATATAAACAATTGTCTTACTAGAAAATAGTAGGTTTGACATCAGTGACAAAACAAAGATTGAAACATATTTATCATACTTGTATCAATCTGTTCTAAACAATCTCCTTCTTCAACATATATTTTATTGCACAGAGGAGATTTGTTATCAAGCATTGAAGTTTTAACCAAAGGATTATGTATTGAACATTCTAATAGGTGTTTCAAGGTTTAAATCTCCTAACAAAGTAGCTTTAACATACTTATGTAAATCTCCTAATTGAGCACTCACTTAGTTGTGATGTAAAAATCCTCTTGTTGACATATAAGTCAAGTTTGTTATTAGTGACACACAATTATTCGGATTCTATACAGCTATTGAGCTCATTGAATAGTTTACAATGATACCATGTAATTCAATAGCCACCAAGCTTCTATAGTTTCTATCAAGTCCTTTGGACTATTTCCAGTGGTTACCGAGTAGATTCAGTTAGTGTGAAGTTTAGTAGTGCAAGCCAAGCAATTCAATGTATACCAAGTTTATTAGTGGTTATCGAGTTCGCAGTTCATGTGATGCGAAACTAGTGGTTACCAAGCATTGCAGTGTTTACTGACTTCTCAGTTCATGCAATGTGAAGGCATTGTTGACTGAGCCTCTCCATTGTAACCAAGTGATTTAGTGTTTGCCAAGTTGCACAATATATACCGAGTCATCAGTATAGACTGAGTTCAAGACTAGTTGAAAGTGATTAGTATGGACCGAGCTTCTATGTTCACCAAGAGCATGATGATGCCAAGTAGTGACAATGGATGCCAAGTATCAACACCTCACTGAGTCAATCTTCAGAACCCAAGTATCTCCATATTGGTCAACTTTGTCATATTTGTGTTAACTTGTGTCTTGGCTGACTTTGTAATTTTGTAAATTGGTTTGATATAAATATGTGATGTATTATATCATATCAAGGTGGTATGGAATGTAATGTGTATGTAATGTAAGTGAAAGAATGAAAATGTAAGTAGCAGATAAAGATTTATGAAGGCCATATCAGCATAAGGAGCAATAATGACAAATCTATCACAGAAAGGTGATCAATACATCAAGGAATCTCTATCAGCAAACTCAGTTGCAAATTTAGAGATCTACTACTTCATCCTAACAGGTGAACTAGTCAAAATCTTTTAATAAGGTAGACCCAATAGTCTTTTCTAAATCTCTTTACAGAGTGCATACTTCATTGTATGTTTGTAAATCCTCTCACAGGGTGGACCTAGCAGTCCTATTTGCTCTTGATAGGGCAGATCATTAGAAGTGATTAATGTAAGCCTTAACAAGCCAACTTTATACTATAGTAGTAAAGTTTTTGGGTTTCGTCCCCACCCTACATTTACTTTCTATTTGGAAGGTTTCTAGGTCACCAAATTATTGTGTTCAAGTGTTATGGATGCTTTTATATTTTCAGTTTCTCATGCATGCAATTAGATCAGATGTGGTGAATTAAATGGTTATTGGTTTATTAAATTTGGTAGAAGTTTTAGAAGTTACTGATTCACCCCTCCCTTCTCAGTAACTTAGCATAGTCTTGAATATTTCCAACAGTTGATATCAAAGCTTTGTGGTTCTCCAAAGAAAGTTTAATAGCTTGAGCAAAAGATCAAGGATATGGAGATATTCAAACTTGATAAGGCAATTGAAAATGAAAAGTTAGATATGGAAATGGCCATTGCACAACTCAAGAAATCTAAGGAGCAACTTTTGCAACCCATGAAAACAAGAAAGGAACTTGCGAATCAAATGAATAACCATCTCTACATTGAAGAAAAAATTGAATACTTTTTGCCTCAAGCAGTTTAGATGAAGCAAATGATGCAATCAAAAAACTCCTAGAGAAGAATGGTTCCCTACAAGAAGTATGGAAGCTAAAAAGAGAGCAAGAAATTCAGTCATTAAGGTTGTGTGAAATCTTGGAACAAGCGAACAAGATAAAAGAATAAATGGATGGAAGGAACATTGAGATCCAAAACCAATCCCTTCAGTATGCAGACCTTATGGATCAAATCTCCAATGCAAATGAGGAAATCATGAGCCAAAGATAGATCAATGAAAGATTAAGGAATGATCTAAATTTAGAAAGACAAATTAATGAAAGAATAAGAAATGAGCTTAGATTTGAAAAGCAAATCAATGAAAGATTGAAAAATGATCTAAATACTGAGAAGCAAATCGATGAAAAAGTGATGAAATCTCAAGCAGACATTGTTCAAGTGAACAAGCTAAACCTCTATAGGCAAAAAAGAAAAGCAAGAACTGGATATAAAGAAGAAGGTGAATACTTCAAACAAGGTGCTCAAAGGAATCAAAGACCTACTTGCAATCACTCTTGTAAGATAGGTCATACATGTAACAAATGTTGGAGTAATGGAAAAGCAAAATTCAATGGAAAATGCTACAACTGCAATCATCATGGTCACAAGGCTAATGAATGCAAAGAGAAACCAAAATTTGAAGGCAACTATCATAAAAGGAATAAACATGGACACAAGGCATCAGAATGCAAAACAAAGACATTGAATCCTATAGAGCAAATTGTGAAAGCAATATTTGGTTGGGATTACAATACTTGGTGTAGATGTCATTATTGTGGAGAATATGGACACATTGGTATGAATTGTGTTAAACATCATATGAGAAAAAATGATACCACTATAAGATGTTACATTTGTACAAAACTTGGTCATATTGCTAAAAATTGTATGAATATTGGTAAGATTGAAGATGAGAAGAAGGAAAAAGCTGATAACATTTGAAGGCAGATGAGACAACAATGGATTCCTAAGTCTGCCAAGGATACTGGTCTAAGTAATGATTATTAAGTCACTAAAGAACTGAGTGACTCTACCACTTCTAATTAATTCCTTTAGGGAGAACTGGAACCAGGTTATCAAATAAGACATTAGAATTAGTTCCAGTTGAAAGATGACAAAGATCCAAATATGTATGCAAGATACAAAGGGGTCACTAAGCAAGATTTTTATCAGTAATTACCAAGTGACCTTCTCTACTGAGTGAGGTCAAGTCATAGACTCCATTGGGCAAGGTTAGGAGTAACATAGGGACTCATGGATACCAAGTCATGAAGACTTGGCCGAGTGATCAAGATAGAGTAGTGGATGAAAACCTTTCAAGAATTATGTTAACTCATCTACTATCATACCGAGCATTAATGGAAATTTTTTAACAAAAGCATTAAAGCAAATTCATTTTTTCATTGTGAATTTTTGAAGAGCTATTGCAAAGTGCTATTTTATGTGCAACCAAGTGACTTGAGAAAATTTCCTACAATAGTTTTCAAAGTTCTCTCAAGCTACCATGTGAAAATGGCATCCAATAGTAGCAACAAGGAAAATAAATGTTCTAATATGTTGGTTTGAGGTGTTGAGTGGAAGGCGTTAGACTTCAAGTTCGTGCCCGCAGTTGCAAAAACCCTAGACCCCAGCGGAGCTCAATTGCAAATCTCTCCCAAGGTACTTCTTGTAAATGACATTAGAACTCATTTTAAATGTGCAATTCAAGAAATTGGTATTCTTGAAATGGATGATGCCCTAGCTCAGTTGTGTGTTGATGGAACCCTCAAATCCAAGCATCAACATTTGGAAACAAAAGGTTTAACCCACATTCCCCATATTCCTCGAGAGTTTCAAGTTAAATGGATTAGGTATATTCTTAGCTAGGTGCATAGTGGTCAATTATGGTTGGAGCCGCTAATATTGATGACCAAAAAGATGATTCATTAAATTACTGGTCTTCCCATGCTCTCCAAAGCCAAAAAAACCAAAACCCTAGGTTGAGCTAAGTTGGAAAAGAAAACCCTAGCCAAGTGGGATGATAGAGGCATGAAAATTAGTAGTGTTACAGATGCAGAACTCAAGTTTGGTATACATGTTATAGCTCACAAGATATATAGTTCAAGCCATCTCAATAATGTATCCTGTGAAGCTATGGACTTGGCTTACAAAGTGGTGAAAAATAACTTGTCTTATGACCTCGCCGAGTTGTTGTTGAGGTAATTCAACAAAAATATGGAGAGCATTAGAACATCCAAGAACAATCCTTGCAAATTAGGTTCTCTGTTAACATGCTTGTTCTTTTATGTGCAAAATTTTTTCCCTTCTAAAGGCACTATGGTCTGGAGAAAGGATGTGCCAATATTATACCAAATAAATGAATACATTGCAAAAATGGGAGAAAACCATTGCAACATCATGGGCAACTACTTTGATGTGTTAACAGAAAAAATGAACAATAGGTTCAGGATACATAAGAAGTTAGTTAAGGATTACAAGGATGATGTGTATTTTATGGTTGATTGTGACAAGGTATACATCCAGGTAGTCAAGCCTAGAACTGTATGGGTAAAGCCACTTGGCTATGAAGTAAACATTGATGAGACCAAGGATATTAATGAAGCCCTTGTCAATGAACCTGTGGATCTCTGGGCCCCTTACTTCAGTATCTATGATGAAGCAAAGGCAAGAATAGAGCTGGAAATAAAGCTACCTTGGGCAGTTAACAAAGGAAAGAGGAGGATAGCCAAATTAAAATCTAGCGCACCTCTTATGTTAAATGAGGGTAAAGGTAAAGATGAAGAATAGGCAAAGGATGAAGAAGAAATAGAAGAAGAAGAAGAACCTTTGAAGAAAAAGGGAAAGGTGATCATCACCAAGCCTCTAGAGGCATCCACTACAATCTTCACAAGGAGGTCTAGGAAGAAAGGAAGTGATATTGTCCTTAGCAAACCTCCTCCCATCTTCTAGGAAAAGTTGAAACAAATGGAAGAAGGTTCTAGTATAACAAATTTCAAATATTTGAAGTATGAAACAAGGACACAGGCTATGCAGAAATAGGTTGAAGAACTAGTGTTGACCAAAATGGGAAAATGGAAGTATTCACCAGACTAGATCACCTCTCAAATCTCTAATGAATTGTTAGAGAAAATAAAGCCAAAATGGGACTTTGTAATGCAAACAACAAAAGACATGTATGCACAAAATTTGAGGTAGTTACTATCGAGCATGATAGATGCTGAGGTAAAAGAGTCTTTAAAAAAAATGAAGATAAAATGACTCTTAGGTTTAATACATGTTTTATTTTGATCAAAGATATAGAGCATGTAGTTAAGAATGCTATAAACATGTGGAAGAACATTTATCATCTGCATAAACCAAGTGACTTTCCAATAGATGTAAAGGATGATAAAGAAGAAGAAGGTATGGATGAAGAGGATGATAAAGGAACAATTCATTATGTTACTATTGATTATGAAGAGTATAAGGAGCAATTAGCTAAACAAGGAAGAATAAAAGGAGCAAGGAGTAAAAGCTACCAAGGAAGATGATGAGGAGACTGACCCAATAAAGATAATAGTTGTAGTCATTGCCTCACTTCCTCACTCCCTGAGCAAACCCTTAACAACATCAAGTATGGAGACAACTTTAGCAAGTGTGGTTGAGACTACATTAGATACATCAAATGTCCAATCACTCTTTGCACCAACACAACTCAACATATCAATGACAGAAGTGACTTCCACTTCATCAATAGAGCTGCAGGTTACTCCTTTTGCCAAGTTGATTTCTTCAGCCATCTCCTCTCCAGTTTTGACTTCTTCAATTTTGAGTTCATCCATGGTAAGCACTCCAATTTTGTCTACTTCAATTTTGGCTTCATCAATTTTGGATTCTTCTAGCATCTCTGTAAGTACTCCACCAGTTAGTGCAATAACAATTTTTATTGCAAGCCTGAGTATTTCTACCATTGTTTTCATTCTAGGTACCAAGGTAATAAGTATAAGGATAGTTGAACCTAAGTTTCAATCGAGTACAAAGTTTTCAAAAGGAAAGGAAATAGAAGTAGATATAGATCTAGATGAGGAAATAGAAATTCCCAAATGGGATTTCTATAATTTTTTTGTAGATCGAATGCAAATGGTTGGCGAACTTCTTCAGAAAAAAGCTAAGCAACAAAAAATGAGAGAAGAAAGGGACAGAGAATATAAGATATTAAATGATGCTACTAACATTTTGACTGAGGCTATTGGAGTTGAGGTTGATTCTTCTCAACCAATTTCATTCCATCTTGAAGAGGCAGTTCAAAAGTTTAAAGAGGACATCGAGGGACAAGAGAAATTGATTGAAAAAGTAGAAAAGAAGTTCAATAATAAAGTGTTGGAGCACATTGCTATTAACCAAGTTGAATTATCAACAATTTTGGTTAATCTTGAGGTGTCCTATTTAATGTGTCCTCTCTTTTTGCTAAGCTATGTGATGTCATTGAGTACACTAAAGAAGTTAAGGAAAAATTGTCCAAAAATGATACTGATGAATACGTAGAGCAAATGAGAGCCAATTTTGAAACCTTCATGACTAGTTATTTTTAATATTTTAAGAAATCAATGAAGCAAAGGCTTAGAATTCTAGTTTCTTTAGTGGAGAAACATGTAAATGAAGTTTTTTTTTCTTGTAGATATTGATTACACATACATACAAGTGGCCATACCAAGAGTGAGATGGTTGAGACCTCTTGGGTATGAGATAAATATAGATGAAGCATTAGCAGCAATAATGACACTACTTGTAGAAGAAATTGACAAGGATGCACCACATTTTGGAACCTATGACGTGGTGAGGTCCAAAGTGGATATGGAATTGAAGACTACCTCCACATTAAAGAAGAAGGGCAAGATTATAAAGAAGCTAAAAGTCAAATTTGGAGAAGGAACTACAAAAGAAGCAGAGGAAGAAGGTGACGATGTCGAGGGTGATGAAGAAGAACAAGATCAAGGGCCACTTGCCCTAACCCAAGGTATGGGAGAAGATATAGATGAAGAAGAAGGTGTTGAGCAAGAAGCTCCAAAGGCTAAGCCACTGAAAAGGAAAGCTCAAAAGCAGCCAATTGGAAAGCCCCAAGGGAAGAAGAAGAAACTTGCAAAGCCAAGCCCAACCAAGCCAACTACAAGAGCTAACACCAAGGCTACAACACAAGGGGCAAAGGTGTAGGAGAAAAAAAAAGCAATAGAACAAGGAGGCCCTGCAGAGCATAAAAAGAGGAGAAAATTTGTTGCACCTCTAGAATCAGATGAAGAGAGAATAGATTCTGATGGAGAACAATTTAGATTGGTAAGATGCTCTACCACATCTAGATTGGAAAACATTTGCAATAATATTAGAGATAATGAAGATTTATTTGGTCTAAAGACCATAGATTTTAATAAGTTGTCAAAAGAACAACAAAGCATAGTGGAAGAATCCATCTACATTATGATGGCTAAGTTCAAGACTACTCCACTTGAACTAAACACTTCAATGCCTAAGGAGCTAAGTTCATTAATTGAGAATATGTGACATTACTATCTTAAGATGGAGAAAGAAATAAGAGAGTCTACATTGGCTCATGTAATGCCATACCTTACTAAAGGTCAAATAACTAAGGCTAGTAAGAAGCATGGGAGAAAATTTGCACCAAAATACAAAGCCTTCAGTATGTTGCAAAATCAAATTGAGGATGTTGTCCAAAAGTCCACACAAATGTGGAAACTAATATATGAATTGACAATTGTAAAGGAAGGACATGAAGACCCATTTGAGGGTAGGAATGATGATGAAGAAGAAGAGAATGAGAAAGAGGAAGAAAAAGAGAAAGAGAAAGATAAAGGAGAGAAGGAAACAACAAAAGAGACAATGGAGGAGACACTTGGTGAAGAGGGAACAACTAAGGAACAACAGGAAGAATAGAGTGTCCAAGATACCCAACTGCCACCACCAAGCCCTCCACACACAACACCTATAGAAACAATAATAGTTAAGGATGTTCTTAACACTTCAGCTCAAAACATCAATCCTTTAATTGTAGAGGATCTCAAGAAGATCCTTCAGCAATCAACACTACAAGCACAACTTTGCACAGACCCAATATCGATGAGTGTTGATGAGCTACAAAAAGTTGTAGTAGAAATAAAAAGGGAGAAGGAAACCATACAAGAAAAACCTTCACAACCTCCCAAAGCTACAATAGATCAACCCAAAGAGCAAGAGGTACAAGAGGAAATTGCTAAGGTTGATTCTATAGTTAGAATGACAACTACTACTGAGAAAACAAAGGAACAAACATGACAAGATGTTCCTGCAACACAAACCCAAGATGCACCTCCACAAATTGTCATCATTAATCAAGGCAGTAGAAGAGAGGAGCAAGAAGTAGAGAAAACCCCTAAGGAGCAGGAGGCAATACAAACATTGGTAAACTTTCCCACCTCAGGGACTCCCAATAAGAAGCTGAGCACTGATGTAGTACCATT
This sequence comes from Cupressus sempervirens, assembly GCA_028749045.1. NCBI lineage: Eukaryota > Viridiplantae > Streptophyta > Pinopsida > Cupressales > Cupressaceae > Cupressus > Cupressus sempervirens. Next base: position 126,405,718 of record CM053784.1, read on the forward strand.
GCAAATTTTAGCACCAGGCTCGAGCACTACCAAGGTTGCAAGGGTACTTCACTATGGAGACCCTGCACTTGATGAAGAAATAGTCATACCAAGCTATGAGTCAAGAACCATGAACCTATAGTAAATAAATGAAGTGCAAGAGGCACTAGAAAGGAGGACGAGATAGGAGATACTTAGAAATGAGTATAGGCAGAAGCAAGCACTAGTAGAAATCAAAGAGATGTTTCTTGATACATTCAGCTTGCAAGTACCTGATGAAACTCAGCCCATAATGGAGCAGTTATCCAATATTGTGGACCAGGTACAAAATGAGGACCTAGAGACTAATGTAAAATTATTGGAATGACCAAAAAAGAAATTTTAGATGAAAGTAAATGAGAAAATATCAAGTGAAATAACACTTTCATAGGTTGAATTGGCAAAGAAAATTGAAAAAGTGAAGAAAGTACTTGAGAATGTATTCTCATTGTACACCAAGTTGTGTGATTCCTCATATTTCACACAGGAGACAAGCCAAAGGATACTAAGCTTGGAGCAAAATCTAAAGATTTCTAGTACTCAATTACCAAAAGATCTAGCTAAGAGTGAGAAGCATTTTGCAGCAACGCTTCACACACAAAAAGAGTTAGCTGTGTTGACAACAGAGGAGGCCAATGTTAAGGCAAAATTGATGCAGATTCAATCCTCCATAACTCTACATCTTGAAGTACTTCATAAGGAGTAGGCCCATGCAGAAAATGTACTAAAGAAAGACCCTAATCTTTCTACTTTAGAAGGCCTTGTTCATCTTGTAGTAGAGACAAAAATCTAGCACAAGTCATTGGAGATAGCTTTAGACAATTGGGATGCTTCTATCAAGATGATTATGGAGGTAAATAATTTTTTTTTGGCAAAGTATTCTATTCATCCTTAGGACCCTTTGACATAAGTGTCAAAAAGGGGGAGAATATACTTAAGGGGGAGATATAAAGTTTTGAGGAAGATGTAAATAAGAATATTTGCATAATACATTCTTTGATGGAAGCAATAAAGAATATCCAAAGGAGGAGATATTCACATTCAAACTACAAGCAAATATGACAAGAACAAATACAGAGTATAGGATTCAAAAACAGGGTATGCAGATACAAATAAAGGCAAATAAGGCAAAAGAGTATCACATATATCATCATGAGACATATTCAACATTAGAATTCTGGTTATAGGGATGGAAATGGCACAACAACTCAGGGGGAGTTACAAGATTTTGAGGTATACAAAATTTTGAATAAGTTTTTGAAGTCTTGTACATATGCTGAACAAGAATATGTAGTATACTCATAGAAATTATATTTATAATGACTAGTTAAATGTTTTTGCCACTCATGTCAAAGGGGGAGATTGTTGGTCTCAGAATGGTTTTTACATTTGAGTGTCAACACACTTAACCAATTCTTTAGTTAGTGCCAAGTATAATACAAAAGTCAAGCTATAGTGTATGCCGAGCTAGAGAATTCAATAAGTGCTGAGTGAATTTCAGGTGTTGAGTCACTATAAATGCCGAGTGAAACAAAATTGCTATAGGAGTTGAGTGAGCCATTTTTTCTATATGTGCCAAGCATCAACAACTAGTATATGCCAAGTAACACAGAATCAACATATGAGTTTGTGCCTTTAAAAACTTAGATGTAAACCATTTTTGGAGCTGACATGAGATGAATCTTGAAGGATCTTGAAGATAAGGTCGAATCTTTCACATTACCTATGCAATCAACACGTAACCAATAAGAAAAATGCAAAAAGCATGCAATAAATAAGAAAAGTGCAAGGAATGAGCGAAAAATGGAGATTTAATATTGATCATAGATTCATACCTAATCCTAAGTCTTTGAAATCTTTAAAAGGAGGATGAAACCCCATTGTATATGTGGATGAAAGAAGTGTATGGGTGAAATATAGCAAAATTCAAAGGGGAGTTTGAAAGACTTAGCGAAGAATAGAGTAGCATTGCAGAATCTAGTTATTGAAGAAAAAAGTATCAAAACCACACAGAGTGACATATTAGATCAAGCAAGGATCAGATCAGCAAGAGTAGAACAAGGATCTGGAATCAACAATTGAAGATTCCAAAGCTATTAGGTCAAAAAGGTTCTCTAATACTCTCTAACAATTGTATTAGATATGGAAATCCTATGGACTTAGGTTGGCCTAGCAACCATTTGTAAATCCTTTAACAGGGTGGCATTCCAAGTGAATGTACAAAAGTCCTTTAACCAAGCCTACTTTTAGTAGGGTAGTGTAATCCTTTAACTTGGTCACTTTTGATAGAGTGTAAAGTCTTTAACAGGACAGGCCTTTCATAGGGCAAACTATTGGAAGTGGTCAACCATTGTAACCTTGAATAGTTACACATTGTTGCAATGATATTTTGTGGGTGTCATCCCCACCCCAATTTTACCTTCTCATTTTTGGAGGGTTTTTGGGTTTCCAAATTTGTGTATTGTCTATTCTCATGCATGTCTTTACTGTCAAGTTTATTAGATAAATTAGATGCATGTGATTGGTTTTAGTTAAAAGGATTTAAAAGGATTAAAGTTTGTTACTTCTGATTTACCCACCCCTCCCCCCTCAGAAGTAAATCTTCCCACTTGTTAATTCCAACATGTATATATCTTACAAAGATCAATTTTGAAAATCTAAAAAAAATACCAAGCTAGTATCACATGGTGATGAATACAAGGTATTCGGTTTTGGGCTAATAAGTTTTTTTATCACTAATCCCAAAGGGGGAGATTGTTGACATATTAGTCAAGTTTGTTATTAATGACACACACTTATTCAGATTCTGTATAGCTACTAAGCTCATTGAATAGTTTATAGTGTTTGCCATGTAATTTAGTAGCCACCAAGCTTCTATAGTTGCTACCGAGTCCTTTAAACTATTTCCAGTGATTATCAAGCAAATTTAGCTAGTGTGAAGTTTAGCAGTGCAAACCAAGCAATTCAGTGTATACCAAGTTTATCATTGGTTACCAAGTTCACAGTTCATGTGATGCAAAGCTAGTGGTTATTGAGCATTGCAGTATCTACCGAGTTCTTAGTTCATGCAATGTGAAGGCAATGTTGACTGAGCTAGTCCATAGTAACCAAGTGATTCAGTGTTTGCCAAGTTGCACAATATCTATCGAGTCACCAATATAGATCGAGTTCAAGACTACTTGAAAGTTACTAGTATGGACCTAGCTTCTAAGTTCACCAAGAGCATGACGATGCCAATTAGTGACAGTGGATGCTGAGTATCAAAACCTCAATGAGTTAGTCTTCAAAACTTGAGTATCTTAATATTGGCCGACTTTGTCATATTTGTGTTAACTTGTGTCTTGGCCGACTTTGTAATTTTTAAAATTGGTTTGATATATATATATATATATATATATATATATATATATATGTGATGTATTCTATCATATCGAGGTGGTATGAAATGTAATGTCTATGTAATGCAAGTGGAAGAATGCAAATGTAAGCAACATATAAAGATTTATGAAGGCCATATCAGCATAAGGAGCAATAGTGACAAATCTATCACAAAAAGGTGATCAGTACATCATGGAATCTCTATTAGCAAACTCAATTGCAAATTCAGAGATCTACTGCTTCATCCTAATAGGTAAATTGGTCAAAATCCTTTAACAAGGTAGACCTAACAATATTTTCTAAATCTCTTTACCAAGTGTATATTTCATTGTATGTTTGTAAATCCTCTCACAAGGTGGACCTAGCAGTCCTATTTGCTCCTAATAGGGTAGATCATCAGAAATGATCAATGTAAGCCTTAACGGGCCAACTTTATACTACAGTAGTAAAGTTTGTGGGTTTCATCCCCACCCCAAGTTTACTTTCTATTTGGAAGGTTTTTGGGTCAAAAAATCATTCTGTTCAAGTGTTATGGATGCTTTTATATTTTTAGTTTCTCATGCATGCAATTAGATCAGATGTGGTGAATTGAATGGTTATTGGTCTATTAAAATTGGTAGAAGTTTTAGAGGTTACTAATTCACCCCTCCCCTCTCAGTAACTTAGCATAGTCTTGAATATTTCCAACACCTTTAACAAGGTAGAACCTAATAGTTCTTTTCACCTTTAACAGGGCATACCCCTCACAAGGTAGATCACCAAAATTTATCAAATCATTGTATCCTTAACATGCACAACTTTACTACTACAGTAGTGAAGATTTTCTGGGCATTATCCCCACCATAATTTTACCTTCACCTTGGAAGGTTTTTACATTACCAAATCTCTGTGTTGATATATTACGTGTTTATGAGTTTACATTGATGAAGTTAGAAGATAGATATGATATTATGTTGATGTGAATGGTTACATTAATATGAGATAAAAATTTTAATGAGAGTTTATGTGATGATATCAAATATGTTTCATGCTTGAAATAAGAAAAATATTATAGATCCTAATTCACCCGTCCCCTCTCAGTATCACACTTTTGTTAATAGATTTCCAATGGCAGAAGTCTCACCACTTAGAGTTAAAGATGTTGAAGATGGAGGCCCATGAACTTGGAAAGATTATTGAGAACCAGAAGATTGATTTTCAACTTGCATATGAACAAGTAAAGGTTGCAAAGGAAACATTAAGGAAATCCTTGAAGAGAAGGAATGAGTTGGAAATACAATAGAATGACACCCAATATAAAGAAGAGATTGTTGAAGAAATATTTGAGAAAGAGAACTATAGTGAATTTGATGCAGCAATAGAAAATCTATAAGAGGGGAATAATACCCTAAATGAAGAAGTCAAAGTATTGAAAAGAGAGCATGAAATTCAAGTAGTAAGACGATGTGAAGTGACTAGACAAAAGAAAAGGGCTGAGGAAGATAAAGAAAATGTTGAAGATGACAAGGCAATGGCTGATGAAGACAAGAGATGGTTGGTTACATGAATTGATGAAAGGATCAAAGAGGTACATAAGCTTACCCACTGTTGAGCTATTATTTTGCACAATGCTTACTAACAGGAATCCTTTTGAACTCGTCTCTTGAAAATCCAATCTAGGATTAACTCCAAGGTTCCAAGTGATCTTGCGACCTATTGGAATCCACTGAATAGAAGATAAATGTGTTTTTTTACGGGGAGGCTTTTGCTAGTTCTGACCAATTTTGGATAAGATTTTGAATGTACTGAGTGGATTCTAGTAGGTTACAAGATTGCCCAAAACCTTGGAGTTAATCCTAGATTATCTTTTCAAGAGAGGAGTTTGAAAGGATTCCTACCATTAAGCATCATGCAAAATGATAGCTCAATAGAAGTGACACTAGAAGGAGAGCTCCAACCATTCAAAATAGAAGTAACAACTTACAGTTTCAAATTTTTTGCATTTTTTTACAGGTTTTTAAAATTTTCTGAGCTGTCAAGGTTTCGAGGTGCACTAGCTTCTAAGGTGCACTAGATTTTGAGGTGCATAAGGTGCGCAAGGTTCCAAGGTGTGCCATATTTTTTGAGAAAGTGTACTTCTATAGAGGTGCAATTTTCTAGAATTGATGCAAACTGGAAGATCTTGATCCATCATCTCTATTTTAGCAAGCTTTAAGATCTTCACCTAGTGCACACAAATTTCTCAAACTTAGCCATTTTTGTAAGCCTTGCAGTGACAAGGATTCCCTTGAATTCTACCACTTCCATTCAACATTTTGTCATTTCCTCAGTTCTTCCTCCACAACAACCACTCGTTATTCCACTAAATTCTCCAATGGCCTTTTGCACAAATGTTGTAGACTCACCAATCAACTTGACAGGTGTACTCAATGATCTTCCTAAGAATCTTGAGAGGATTTTCCCAAGGTTCATCTATGAAGAGATGAGAACTACTAAAGATCACATCAAGGTACTCAAGAAAATTTACAACAAAAGTATATTACTAATGAGAATATGGTTCTCTATTTATTCTCTTATTCTTTGGGAGATGTTACCTTTAATTGGTATGTTAATTTTTCACCTAGATGTATTAGAGACTGGGATACTTTCAAAAAATTATTCTTGGAACAATTTAAAACTTTTTTCAACGCAACTGTGATACATCAAAAATTCATATGAATCAAAAGGGACCTAGCTAAGATGGTTTCACGCTTCAGCTATCACTTTCATACGGCATACCGCAAATGGAAATGCCATATACTATACCAGTTGAAGTTGCTATTTAGATTTATCTAAATGCTATGGACCATCTTACTACTATTTTCCTAAGAAGACTTCCTCCAACAAATATTGACACATGGGACAAATTCTTCTCAGATGCAATTACTTTTACAAAGCAAGCCAATCCTAATGGAGGAGGATTAATGCTTCTAGCTCAAGCTATTACAAAAATGTCAACACATCCTATTGGAGCACCCACGATGCCTAGCCAATTCATACCAATGAATCTAGTTCCATTACAATAGGTGCCCGCTCCACAAACCTTGGCTATAACATACATAGGATATGAACCTCCAAAAGTTGCTTCCTTTGAACAAAAGGTAATAATATCTGCTGAAGCAGACAATAGTTTTGCCTGTAAGTTTAGTGAAATGAAGAAGATCGTGTCACAAATTAATAATGAGCTAACTCACTTGAGCTTTTCGTGAGGAAATAATAACAAATTTTAGAGAAACAATGCTTGTCCTTACAACAACAACAATTATGGTCAAGATTACAATAGGAATTTCAGTGGAAGAAATGATGATGGGAAAAACAATACAAGAAACAATAATGGAGGAAACAATTTCAATCCTTTTGATTGTAACAACGTCTTCCAAAGATAGAATCAACAATAGAACACTCGTCTGAACAATGGGAGCATTCTTGTAGATAAGAATAACAACAATGTTTAGTATGTGGACATCAATCAATATGATGATTGTCAAAACATAGCTAACAATGATGGTTCATATTACAATGGAAATTAAGAAATGAACTATAATTTACAAACAGATGATAATCTGTCTCCTATGCAATTTAATGCTATGCTACTAGAATCCTACAATTGTATATAGAACACATAGGTGGAACAACTAGCCAATGAAGAATTATTTTTTCCATTCAATTAGGAACTAGATATTCAACCAGAAGAGATGCTTGCTTTTCAAAATGACAATGGAAATACTTACAATCTGTGAAAGAAAAGAACCTACAATAGATGGGATTCCTCTAGTATTACAACCAACTCCTCCAGATCCAAGATAAAGTAACAATTTGGTACCAATAAGACCCTCGTATGGAGGACAACAAAATCAAAATCAAGGAAATGTGCCAACAATCTTTAAAATGCCACCTAGCCTATCGAAAAGTATAGTGTGGTGGAAGATTTGAAACAAACAAAGGCCAACATATCCATGTTTGAAGTGCTACATAATTATCCTTATCAATGATATGCACTAATGAAAACTCTTGATCATACAGAGGCACCCCATAATACGAGTGTTGTTCCTCAAAAGATAGCATTTCAACAAGTTAATGCTTGAGAGGCAATACCAACTATGTTTAAAGGCAAGGCTGAGGTACCCCCATTTTTGCTTAACATCAGGATATATGGGAAGAATCTTCATAATTGCCTAATTGATTCGGGAGCTTCTTGTAATGTTATGCCACTATCGATAACACAAAGGTTGGGAGTCACTCCTCAGTCCTCTAATAAAATAGTGATACAATTGGATAAAACAAAGGGAATAGTTATTGTTGTGTTGAAAGATGTTCAAATATAGTTGGCAGTTGACCCTCAAATTCAAGACATCATTGATATACATGTGGTCGAGATTCCTAAGACATATAGATTGCTACTAAGTATAGAATGGACAAAATGCCTAAGAGGATGGTTTTGTATGGATTTTACTCAATTATGGTTACCATGGAAAGGGTTGAATAATTAGATCAAGATAGATACAGAGCCAAAGTTAAAAATAATGATTACAGAATACAATGCACCAAATAAGGTTGTATTCTTACAATCAAATTTGGGCTCTTGCAAAGTGATGGCTTTTAACACAACTTCAACCAAAATATCATATGATCAAGATGAAAAATCTAGGATTTCAATCCTAAAGCAAGAGATCGTAATGTAGTTCATAGACAATATGGTGGCTAACTTACAATGTTTAGGAGAAGAAGCTGACTCCAGTATTCTACTTCTTCCTAGATTTTGTAGATTGCATAAAGTTCATCATTCAGAGTTTGAATGTTTACTTTGCCAAGAAGTAGTTGCTAAAGTACTAACATAGATGATGGACAAAGTTGAAGAGGAAATTGAAGAGCTAAATGCATCATATAGCGATACCTCTTCAGATGGTGGAGGTTTGTCTTCTCCTCCATGAGGAATGGTCAAGGTCCAAATAAGGAGATCATGCATAAAAGATCAAGGATGGACTTTAGTATTCATTCATCCTAAACCAAAGTGGATGAAATTACAAAATTAATTGGGGAAATTCAGGACAAACAAGGAAAACATACACTTCCCGTATCAAGGGTAACAATAGAAAATCATCAAGTCCACCCTGCAAAATACTACAATGGATCCCCAAGAAAAAATTGTTTGAAGCCCAAGTAAAGGAAAATCTAAGGACAAATAAGCATAAGTTTAGAAAGCCCAAAGAAGATCCAATCTAGACACTCCACTTCAATGGTTCCAAATGCAAATTAGGAGCTGGCACAGGTATTGAGTTAATCAACCCAAAAGTTAAGTCTTTATATACAAAATATTAATTGCTATTCAAATGTACTAATAATGTTGCAAAGTACAAACCATTGATCCAAGGACTTCTTTTTGCATTGGAGAAAGGAATCATAGCTCTCATAATCGAGGGAGATTCTCAGTTGGTTATAAGACAAGTGAAATTGGTATACTCTTGCAATGATAGGAGGTTACTTGCTTATAGGAAAAAAGTATGGGATCTAATGGATGATTTTGAAGCCTTGAATATAAAGTCAATTCCAAGGAGAAAAAATATGGTTGTAGATGCCCTTTCCATTTTGGCTAGGACATTGCAACCAGTTGAGAGAACAAAATTGAAAAGATTTTCAATAAAATTGGTCACTGCTCCATCTATCCCAAACAATATTACAAACTTCCATGTCTTTCAGGATGATCAACATATACTCAAATTTATCATGTGCAATGGCCACTTTAAGGGTCAAGAGAATGGTAACACTCTAGATGAAAAGCTTGAGGATGTTGAACTTGAATATGAAGATGGGATCTTGAACTTAAAAAACAACACTATTCCTAAGGGAATGGTTGAGTTGGAGTGTATTTTTGATCATGATGAATCAATGTTTAACAAAAGAATGGTCAAAGAAAAGGGGATCAAGGAATGTGATTCATATAATTTGGGTACTGTTACCCATTTTTTCTCCCGTAGCCAAAAGTTTGAATTTTGAATGTTGCCCCATCTAATGGCTACCCGCCATTTTTATAATATTTTAATGCCCGAGGTATTTTAATGTTTTGCCTCACCGACGTGCAATTTTCCTCGCCTTCAGATCTTCCCAGATCGATGATCACTACATTCTTGCATTATGAAGATGCGAGATGTTTAAATAATGCAGGAATGCCCCTTTCTAACGTGTGGACAGGTGACATCACACGGGGTCTTTGCCAAGTTTCAACGCACAAGTTATTGGCATTTTTGGGTCGAGATAGATCAATGGATGGCGCTACGTCACTATGGAAAGTTGCACGGTCCTTTACCATAGTTACATAGCACCTCGGTGATGCATGGAAAGTGGGTCTATTTTCGTCTTGTGGGTTGCAGGATGAATAGGTGGTGGCTAAGCTGGCAGATTGGTTGGTGCCCGCTTCCCCACATTCTGAGCTTTGTTAGACCTTTTAACAATGCGGGAAAGTGGGTTGTTGACATGCATCCAGGTGATGTCACAGTGGATGGTTGCAAAGGTTTAGGATGCACATGTTACGAGCACCGTCAGATCTTCACAGATCAAGGGTTGGCACATACCCGCAATATAGAGTTGCAAGATCTTTAAATAATGTGGGGAAGCAGTTTGGCGACACCTGTCTTAGTTGACGTCATGGACCCACTTTCTCAGGATAAGCATTGTCTTCTGTGGCAGTTGTCAGACAAGTCAGAGTATGATGGGAGCGTCTCATTGGTTAGTCCAACTGACTTGGCTTACAACCCTACTATTAGGAATAAGGTGTCTCAACCTTGTATAATTCCTATTCTTATTATTTTGTTTTGTAAAATGTATTTCTTGCAAACAATGTTAATGTGTCGACATCTTGAATTGTGTGTAAGGAGATCATGACTAAAATGGTTATGACAGATTCCTATGACATGTAAGAGCTATGTTACGAAGATTCAATGATAGGTGAAAACATGTGGCAACTAAGAAATTTGAGTATTGTACACTCTACCCCAATAGTGGGGTTCGAAGCACCGCCCCGAAATTTTTTTGGGGTTCCTATTTTCTCAGAGAATGGTAAAACCCTAAGACACTTTACCTTTGGGAGTAGCCCTAAAGTGGAGCACATGTTATAAGCATTTTTTAGGGTTGCTAAGAGATGTGATGCGAAAAAGGTGTATTGTTGGTACTGCGAGTAGCTACTAGAGTCTTCTGTTGTCGATGTTGAACTTGCATTACAAGTGTATTGTAACCTTGTGTTGAAGATAATACATTGTGCAGGTTTTGAAGGGGTGGGGTTATTTTACCGAAAGGTTCTTTCCCACCAGCAAATCTTTATGTTATGTGTTTCTTTCTCTGTCTATTTTTTGTATGCATGGTTGGCTACAATATTATTGTTTACATGATATTGAATCTGTAAGTGAAGAAGATTTTAATAATATTTGCATCATACTTTCCTTATGAGATTAGTGTAGGAAGCTGTTTTCGAACCTAAGTTTCCTTACAAGTGGTATCAGAGCTTGATCAACTTTTGATCCTAGTTGTTGGGTAGGGTTTTTTGAGCTAATCTCAAGTTGAGTGGGAGTCTTGTGCAGAGCATCCTGAATCTTATTTGTAGATTGAGATGGTGAGTTCATCATATGAAAGAATGGAGGTGGAGAAATTTAATGGCACTAATTTCGAGTTGTGGAAACTCAAGATGAAAGACATGTTGGAAGATCGTGACCTATGGGAAGTGACTACAAGTGCCACAAGACTAGCAACTATAGCCCAAGCAGATTGGGATATCAAAGACCATAAAGCTAAGGGTCTCATAAGACTCTGTTTAACCGATGCAGTCCTTCTGAATGTTCTAGATGGGAAAACCGCATATAGTTTGTGGGAGAGACTTGGGGCCGTGTATCAAGCCAAATCTTTGGTGAACAAGTTATTCCTGAGGAAGAAGTTGTATTCTCCATGAATGGATGAAGGTGGATCCTTAACAGATCATTTAAATGCATTTAATCTGCTGGCTGCATAGTTGACATCAGCTGGTGTTAAGTTAGAGGAGGAGGATCGTTGCTACACACTTTTGTGTTCTTTACCAGATTCATGGGACCATCTTTTGATGGCTCTTGGAAGCACATTAGTCACCTTCAAAATGGATGATGTGGTGTCTTCATTGCTATCAGAGGAGATGCGAAGAAATGCTTCCATTTTGGAAAAAGAAGCCCTTGTTGTTCATGGGAGATCCACGGAAAGAGGGAAGAAAAATGACAATAAGTCTGATAATAAGGGTAGATCCAAATCTCATGGGAAGTCAAAGACTTCCAATAAGTCCAAGGCAAAATGTTGGAACTGTGATAAGACTGGGCACTTCCGTAAAGACTGTAAAGAGCCTAAGAAGAAGAAGAAAGCCTCAAATTTTGGTTCTAAAAAGTCTCAAGAAGATGGTGATGCATTCATCGTAGCTTTGGCATCCCATGCATCTGATGATGTGTGGTTGGTTGACTCGGGTGCATCTTTTCAAATGACCTCTCATCAAAACTGGTTCTCAAGATATGAAGAGTTTGATGGTGGAAAGATGTACTTGGGTGATGATTCTCACCTAAAGATAGTTGGACGCAGAAGGGTCACTATCAAATTTCATGATGAACAAGTAAAGGGAATCAATGGAGTTATGCACATTCTAGGTTTGGCACGAAACCTATTATCTGTAAGTATGTTGAATGATGTAGGTGTACAAGTTGTTTTTTCTAAAGATGGATGTAAGATGATGAGAGGAGCTATGGTGCTTGCTAAGGGTACTAGGAGAGGTACTTTGTTTCAGCTTGATGCATACATTTCTCAGTGTAATAGTTCTTTTGTTTCAAAGAAGAGAGCAGCTATCACTTCATCCCCACCATCTGAACGAGCAGTAAAGAAGACTGTGGTTAGTGGTTTTGATGGTAGTGCAACAAGTGTACCTAAGGGTGCAAACACTTTGGAAGGAAAGCTTCTTGCAGAAAAGACAATGTTGTGGCATTTGAGATTTGGTCACATTGGTGAGAAGGGTCTCAGAACCCTGAAAAATAAAAATCTCGTTGAGGGGTTAAATGATTGCAATCTCGAGTTTGACTTCTATGAACACTTTCTATATGGTAAACAAAATCATCTTCAATTTTACTCTAGTTCTCACAAATCTTCTGATGTTTTGGATCTTATTCATTTTGATGTATTTGGTCCTGTAAAAGTTCCTTCAATCTCCAAGTCTGTATTTTTTGTATCTTTCATAGATGATCACAGTAGAAGGACATGGATTTATTTTCTTAAAAGTAAGACACAAGTCTTTATTCGATTCAAGGAATTTAAAGCCCTTGTAGAGAATCAGACTAGTAAGAAGATTAAGTGTGTGAGAACTGACAATGGTGGTGAGTTTTTCTCAGGAGAGTTTGAACAGTTATGTAAAGAACAAGGTATCGAGAGGCATAAGACAACTCCGTATACCCTACAGTAAAATGGAGTTGCAGAAAGAATGAACAGGACACTAATGGAGAAGGCTAGGAGTATGCTTAGTGGAGCTGGTTTAGAACAAAGGTTTTGGGCTGAAGCTATGGCCACTGCTTGCTATCTGGTTAACAGATCTCCTACATCAGCCCTTGTTGGTAAGACACCCATGGAGGTGTGGTTTGGTAAGAATCCTTCAATTAGACATCTTCATGTTTTTGGTTGTGAAGCTTATACACATGTTCCAATGGAGAAAAGATCTAAGTTGGAAAGCAAAGCTGTTAAATGTATTTTCATCGGGTACAGTGCTGGTGTGAAAGGATACAAGCTTTGGGATCCTGTGACTAGTAAGGTTTTGTATAGAGGAAATGTTATTTTTAGAGAGCTAAAATCTTCTCCTATTGTGCTACAACCAGATGAAAAAGAAAAGGAAAAAGATGTTGTTTAGTTGCCTCCTACCCCTGAGAAGACTGAATAGAGAGACCATGTTGGGTCTAATGACGAGGATAGCTGTAGCAGCTCTGATAGTTCAGAAGAAGAGGAAGAACAACCTCAACCTCAGCCCTTGAGGAGATCCACAAGAGAAAGAAAGCAACCAGAAAGGTTTGGTTATTCTATGTTAGATTCTAGTTGTGCTTTTGCTTTGATTACTAACACTGATGAGCCTAGATCTATGAAAGAGGCTTTGGGCATGGAAGATGCAGGTTCTTGGATTGAGGCTATGGATGATGAGATGGCTTCATTAGAGAAAAACAAAACAGGGGACCTTGTACCTTTGCCTAAAGGGAGAAAATCTGTTGGCTGTAAATGGGTGTTCAAGAAGAAATTCTGTGCAGATGGCAGTGTTGAAAGGTACAAAGCTAGATTGGTTGCAAAGGGGTATTCACAGGTAGAGGGAATAGATTATGGTGAAATATTCTCTCCTATTGCAAAGTTGACATCCATTAGATTTTTGTTATCTCTTGCTGCATCATATGATTTAGAGATAGAACAGATGGATGTGAAGACAACTTTCCTTCATGGTGATTTGGAGGAAGAGATTTATATGTCACAGCCTGAGCACTACATTGTTAAAGGTAAAGAATCCTTAGTTTGCAGATTAAAGAAATCTCTATATGGTTTGAAGCAATCTCCTAGGATGTGGTACCTTAAGTTTGATGCCTTTGTGTTGTCAATTGGATTTGTAAGATTGAAATCATATCATTGTGTTTATTTCAGAGTTGAAAATGATCTCCTTCTTATTGTTGCATTATATGTTGATGATATGTTGTTGTTTGGGAAGGGTAAGGGCATGATTTTTTATTTTAAATCTCAGTTGTCAGCACAGTTTGAGATGAAAGATCTTGGGGCAGCTAGGTACATCTTGGGTATGGAAATCAGTAGAGACAGGTCTAACAAAAAACTTTGGTTAAGTCAGAGTAAGTATGTGAAGTTTGTGTTGGACAGGTTTAGCATGGCAGATTGTAGACCACTATGTGTTCCTATTCCTGTGGGAACAAAGTTATCTATAGATGATTGTCCAAAATCTCCTAGTGAGGTGGAGGACATGAGTATAGTGCCTTATGCTAATGCAGTTGGCAGTCTTATGTATGCTATGGTCTGTACTAGACCAGACATTGCCCAAGTAGTGGGAGTCCTAAGTCAATTTATGGCTAATCCTGGATGGATACATTGGGATGCAGTTAAGCGAGTATTCAGATATTTGAGGGGCACATCAGATTACTCCATATGTTATCATGGTAACTCTTCTGAATCTCAGCATTAAGTTTGTATTCATGGGTTTGTGGATTCAAATTGGGCAAGTGATATTGACTGCAGGAGATCCACCAGTGCTTATGTGTTCACTATGTTTGGTGGTGCCATCAGTTGGATGAGAAAGAAACAACCTGTGGTTGCTTTGTCCACTACAGAAGCCGAGTACATGGCTGCTACTCATGCTTGTAAGGAAGCCATTTGGCTTAAGAGATTGTGTTCTGATGTTGGTGTTGATGCAGAACAGATTACTATTTGGTGTGATAGTTAGAGTGCTATTTGCCTTGCAAAGAATCCAACTTTCCATGCCAGAATGAAGCACATTGATGTGTAGTTTCACTTTTTGAGAGATATGGTGGAAGATGGAAAGGTAAATTTGGAGAAAGTAGATACTGTGAAGAATGTTGCAGATGCATTAACGAAACCAGTGGGCACTAAGAAGTTCAGATGGTGTTTGGAGTCTATGGGCCTTTTGGCCCATAGCGGTTAGTTCTTGTTAAGTTCTTGTTGCTCTTACAAGGTGTTCGACAAGTGGGAGATTGTTAGGAATAAGGTGTCTCAACCTTGTATAATTCCTATTCTTATTATTTGTTTTGTAAAATGTATTTCTTGCAAATAATGTTGATGTGTTGACATCTTGAATTGTGTGTAAGGAGATCATGACTAAAATGGTTATGACGGATTCCTATGACACATAAGAGCTATGTTAGGAAGATTCAATGATAGGTGAAGACATGTGGCAACTAAGATATTTGAGTACTGTACACTCTACCCCAATAGTGAGGTTCGGGGAATCGCCCCAAAAAAATTTTTGGGGTTCCTATTTTCTCAGAGAATGGTAAAACCCTAATATGATTTACCTTTGGGAGTAGCCCTAAAGTGAAGCGCATGTTATAAGCATTTTTTAGGGTTGCGAAGAGATGTGATGCGAAAAAGGTGTATTGTTGGTACTGCGAGTAGCTACTGGAGTCTTCTGTTGTTGATGTTGAACTTGCATTGCATGTGTATTGTAACCTTGTGTTGAAGATAATACATTGTGCAGGTTTTGAAGGGGTGGGGTTGTTTTACCAAAAGGTTTTTCCCCACCAGAAAATCTTTGTGTTATGTGTTTCTTTCTCTGTCTATTTTCTATATGCATGGTTGGCTGCAATATTGTTGTTTACATGATATTGAATTTGTAAGTGAAGAAGATTTTAATAGGATTTGCATCATACTTTCCTTATGAGATTAGTGTAGGAAGCTATTTCCGCACTTGAGTTTCCTTACACCTATAGATCTCTAAGAACCGTCTGATGTAGGCCGATCTTTAGTTCCTCGCTTCCCTGCATTTTCCAAATACATGACCTTTAAATAATGCGAGAAAGCGGGTAGCTGCCACGTGTCTCTACGGGACCAGTTTCTCTATGAATTGCCAGTTAGATGCCAAGTATGCTGAGGGTGTTTCATGGGATCAAAAGTTTAAAGAGATAGCACAAGAAATAGTGAGTCTTCACAATCGTCAAATTAAGAAAGATCCACGCTGGGCGCTATCTCAGAGGATACCTATAACGACATAGCACCTAGATGACGTGTGTCCTTGCGAGCCTGGCCAAGATTGACAGTTAAGGGGCTAGCACTTATGTTGTAGGCGATCGTGGTCAGAGTTTGAAAGGAAGATGGCACAGTTAGTGATGAAAGACATGGTCAACTTGTAAAGACCTGCAAGGTGGCATAAAGAAATAAGCTCGTTGGTCCGTGTAGCTTGTCCTGCTTGCAAAGTTTAGTTGACTTGCTAACTCTGCTAATTCAGGTGCTTAAGTACAGAGAAAGCCAAGATTTTTACATGAGTCTGATCTTCATGATCGATTCCAACCACCAAAAGTGAATGCGAGACAAGGAAGAACACTCCACCACCCACAGTTGATCCATCTACTTAGTTAGAGCACAGTTATGGCATTATCTCTGTCTTCTGAAGGCTTTGTTTTAGTTAACAATCAGATTTCATGGTACCAAAAGGCTATACTTAGATCAAATTTCTTCAGATCCCCATGATTGTTCCTTACAGGACTTAATGGCTGTGGTTGCAGGATAGTTTTGGAGGGAAAATCTCACTTATGCCTGAACTATAAAGGCAAATTTTGTAGATTTTGTTCAGGTTGATCCTTCTCTGACTTTTCTCTACTATTGCTTTGCAATTTCAGTGTAAAAAATCCCTTTGCCTTTGAACTATATGATTCTCTACTTTATCTCCTTCAGCCATTGGTATGAAAGTGCAAGAACTCTTTGCCTTTGCCATTATTTTGTGAAAGTCTGTAATCTGCATGATTGTATCTCTTCCGGCCTGTGAATGGTAATATAAGTGAATCTCTCTTTCCTTGTGACATTCATCTCGATCTTCTAATCTACATGTGGTTATTAGATTAAAAGCAAGTCTGAATGTGTATATCCTTAGTTTCATTCTGGTTCAATAATGCATATATGGGTAGAGATTGGTCTGAACACTCTATTTTGGTGCATCACCTCTTTAGATTAGAATAGGTAGATTTTATATCATTCTCTCCTTCTCCCTTTTCCTCTCCAAGAGTAGTTAGCTGCATCCTAATAGTAAGAGGAAGCCGGCCTTCTCCGGAGACTTAACCTCACAGTTCAAGTCCCACAGCTTGGAGGTTGTTTCCATGTTTCACTAGGTTGTCCTCACACATAGGCTTTGGACAAGTGTGCAAACCTAAGTGACAATAGGTATTGATGAAGATCCTAAAATGGTAAGGTTTGGAAAGGCATGCAATGCATAAGAAAGGGAAGATATGCTCAAATTTCTTACAAAGTATACAGATGTCATTGCTTGGAGCTATAAAGAGCTCAAAACATATGATCTTAAAATTATTATGCACAACATTCTGCTAAAACCAAATGCCAAACCCTTCCATCAAAGGCAAAGACCTGGTAATCCTATTATCAAACTGTTGATATTGAAGGAAGTCAAGAAGTTGCTTGATGCAAAGATCATCTTTCCCATTCACCATTCTACATGGGTGGCTAACTTGGTTCCTATGCAGAAAAAGACTGGAGAGATTTTTCTTTGTGTGGATTTTTGTAATTTGAACCTTGCATCTCAAAAGGACAACTACCCTTTTCCCTCATTGGATGAAGTTTTTCAAATTGTTAATGGTTCCAAGATGATGTCTATATTGGATGGATATTCCAGATATAATTAGGTAATGGTTGATGAAGAGGATAGGTTAAAGATGGCCTTCACAGTTAAATGGGGAAATTTTTCTTATAGAAGAATGCATGTTGTGCTGATTAATGCAGGGGCTACATTTTAATGAGCCATGGATGAAGCTTTTAAGGGGTTAATAAACAAGTGTATAGTCATCTACATGGATGACTTAACTAAATTTTCAAAGGATCAAAGCACTCACATTGGTGATTTAAGATAGGTATTCAATAGATGTCATAAATATGACATATCACTCAATCCCAAGAAGTGTTCGTTTAGGGTTACTAAAGGAAAGCTCCTTGGCCACATCATCTTTAAAGCTAGAATCTACATTGATCATGATAGAATTGAAGCCATTTTGAAGTTGTCACCTCCTCACAGTAAAAAAGAACTTAAGTTTTTCTTTGAAAGGATAAATATTATGTGAAAGTTTATAAGAAGATTTTGTAGAGATAGTTTGTCCCCTTGATGATTTACTCAAAAAGGGATAAAAAATAGATGGGTTCTGAAGATTAAGAAATCATTTGAGGAAATCAAAGTGGCCATCTCCATGGCCCCAATACTAGCAAGTCCAGATTATGGACTACCTTTCAAAATATACTCTTTTTCTTCAGAACATTCATGTGCTAGGATTCTTACTCAGAAGAAGGAAAAAAAAGATGAAAGGCCCATTGCCTTTATGAGTTTCCCTCTAAAAAATGCTTAGTTAAATTATTCTAACCTTGATAAGTAGTCTTTTTCTTTAATCAAAGTGGTAAAGAAATTCTTCCATCATATACTAAGGAGCAAGGTACATGTGATTGTGCTTGATCATGCAGTTAAGACATTATTGATGCAAAATGAACTAGGTGAAAGGCAAGGAAAATGGATGACAATCCTTCAAGAATTTGATTCGAAGATTCAACCCATGAAGTTGGTAAGAGGCCAAGGATTATAAAAAATGACAGTGGATAACCAAATCGAGGATGAAAAGAAATTTAGATTTGATGGAAAAACAAATGTGGAAGATCAGAAGAAGATTGTAGTATCTCAAGTTGATATTGACCAAGGTATAATAACAGATGTTTGGTACCGAGATATTTTTTATGATCTTTTAGAAAATTAGTACTTCAATTGGATGAATAGTTTATAGCACAGGGGACTCAAAATGAAGTGCAAAACCTGCATGCTACATGATAGAAAATTATACAAAATGAACTATAAAGGAATTTACCTAAAGTGCTTGGGATGCGAAAAAGTGAAAGAAGTATTGGAACAATTCACAATAAGTATGGTACAGGGCATGGTTCAATAGAGGCTACAACCCATATAATTTTAAGATCAAGTTATTTTTGGCCTATGATATTCAAAGATACTTTTGAACATGTGCACACTTGCCACACTTGTCAAACTAGTGCTAACAAAGAAAGACATCTTGCAATGCCATCACAACTAGTGTTTGAGGTGCACCCCTTTGCAAAGTGGGGGTTGGATTTCATTGGCCTGATAAACCCATCATTGTCAACTGGACATACTTTTTTTCACACAACTATGGATTATTGTACGTGCTAGACAGAAGCAAAAACTTTAAGAAATTGCATGGCCAAGGTGGTTATAGACTTCTTGGAAGAACACATTGTAACTAGATTTGGGATGCCATTCTTTCTAGTGTGTGATAATGGATCAGCTTTTGCATTGATATTGCTTACTCAATGGGCACTAGAAAATTAGGTTATTGTCAAGTTCTCTTCAAATTATTATCCAAAAGGAAATGGTGTAGCCAAATCTACAAATAAGAACTTAATCATGGGAATAAGACATTTGTTGAAGGAAAATCCTAAATATTGGCATACTCAACTTAAATATGCGCTATGGATAGACTGAGTCAAGGTCAAGAATGCTTTAGGAACATCTCCATACTTGCTCATCTATAGACAAGAACCAGTATTCCCACTTAACCTCAAGATTCCTATTTTGAGATTCATGAGTGGGTATCTTGAAGATGTTGATAGGGTACAAATCAAACTAATGAATCTTTTGGAGATGGATGAAAATGGATAGCTGCTTTGGAGCATATGGAAAAACATCAAGCTGTCATCAAGAGGTTGTTCGACAAGAGGGCCACAATAGAGTCTTTTAGAATATATGACCTTGTTCTACTCTGGGATAAGGCAAAAGAAAAGTGAGGCAGCCACACTAGGTTTCAACGCTTGTGGATCGGTCCTTATTAGATCATGAAAATTTTGGGAGAAAATACTTTTAGGCTAAGTTCCTTACAAGATTAATTGGTTCTGTTACTAGTCAATGGGAAATTCCTAAAGCATTACTTTGAGGCCTAAAAGGACAAAATAAAAATAAAAAAATTCATTTCTGCAAGTGTGTTTATTTCTGCAAGTGTGTTTGTTTTCGGTTGTGTGTTTTCTTTTAGTTGTGTGTTTTTTTCAAATTTGTGTTAGTCTAGGGGTTAGGTGCACTCACAATTTTATCTTGATGTATCTCATTAAACCAATTTTTGGTTTCAGCTTTTGGGAAGAGGTATTTATTTGTCAAAATATTTTAATGATTTTGTTTCTTATACCAACTGAAGAATGGATGTTACTTGTAATAATAGAGGGCTTTTGGTCTTGATCTCAGAATTGAAGATTAACAAGTTTTCAACACTTTGAAAATTTAAAGATCGACTATCTTAGGTGTTTTTGAACCAAGGTCAATGGCATCAAGCGATAGTCCAAACCCTACCAATTGAAACAAAAGGGTCATCTCAAAGGAATTGCTAAGATCATTGTTTGGCGTGAGAGTTTTCAAAAAGTTCTTAAAAGAGAAATGCAAGGGATGTTCACTAAAAGATTGAATCTAAAAAATGACATCAATATCTTGGCCACATAGTCTAAGCATGATCAGGGTACAGAAAGAAAAAGAAAAAAAGTGGTGTTAAGAATGAAAAATTCTACAAAGTTTGAGAAAGGTGATCTAACTATGGGGATATGCACTCCAAATAAGCTATCCAGTTTCAGAATAATTACTTCATCGAAGAATCAAATGATGACATGCGAGCTATGTGAAGCAAATATTCACAAGATTACTTAGGGCTTCAAGTAAAAATGATAACCTATTAAGAGCTCTCATAATTGATTCTCTTATCTGGTCAGACAAGGGATTGACAAACAACTTTCATGAGGATTCCCAATGAATGGATTAGAAGGGTGGAAGATTGTTTCTCAGTTGTTAGAAGCCTTTGATATATTACATTATGAGATACATAAGGAAATGGATACGTTGAACACACACTGAACTTGGAGATTCAAGATTCTAATGTTTTGACAACAAAGTGACTCAAAATACACTTGGAATATTTAGGATTCAGTTGGTGTTTGACACATATTAGAGGAATGTTTGCTGATGAAGAAATGTCCTTGTCATTTCTTCCCTTTTCGTTAGTGATATTTGTTGTGGTTTCACAATGCATGCCCCATTTCACTAAGAAATGGGAACCCCCTACTTTAATTTTTTATCTTTTTTTAGATCCCTAGTTTGGGGTCTGAGTCTTTTTTAGGGTTTTACCTAGTGTTTTTGCTTGAATCTAGGTCTCTATCTAGAAACCCAGTTGTGGAAATTGTGTTTTTGAAGGAGAAAATGAAAATTTTCAATAAAGAGGTGCACTAGCACACCTAGTGCACCTCACCGAGTGTGCTAGTGCACTAGTCATTAAGGAAAAGTGCATTCCTCTTGGAAATGTGCAATTATACATCTCCAAGAGGTGCACTCAATCCCAAGCCTATAAAACCCAGGACCCTGCCCCCTTTCCTCATAATTCTCTCCTGTGAGCTCCTACCTACCACACCTCTATAGATTTCAAGGTCCACCACTACACCTAATTTACCTCCATCACCTGCACACACAAGTAAAATGTTGAAAAAAAAGAAAAGAAGGTGCACATGAGGGTGTGCAAGGTGCACACCTTTTTTGCACAAAACCTTACAAACCAAACTTAAAAAAATTAAAACCTAAGCTAAAACTAAGCTCCACCTAAGATAAAGGTGCACAAGTGTGCAACTATACAAGGTGCACACATGCACACCTTTACCAAGGAAAACTCCCTAATAAAGTATGGATAAGGGTGCACACCTAGCACAGCCAGAAGGTGCACTAAGTGCACACCTCTTTTCAAAACCTTCAATATTTTGCACTATAAGGGTACACACCTGGCGCTGCCTTAGTATTAAGGTTTTGGTGTAGGAAGGCGCACTTGGCACACCTCCAAGGTGTGCAAGGTGTGCCCTTTTTTGTTTTCTAGAGTTTTTTTTTTCCAGGTTTCTAGGCATTTTAACAGTTTTTTAGTAATTAGAGTTTCTAGGTTGTACATTTGGGTTTGTTTAATTAAGGTTTTTTGCCTTTCAAACGAATAGATATTGGTTTTGTGTAGATTAAATGGATTCTTCCTCATCTTCCCTCACTTCAAAGATGGAACTAGTAGTCGCCAAATTTCAAGGTGTTCTAACAAAGTCACGCTTCCAGGATGAATATTCAGAGATCCAGGATACTGAGCTAGGTCATATTGAGTGGAACGTGTTCTTATTTTCATGCAACAAACCAACTAAGTAGTCTCCAATGGTATCTACTCTTACAAATTAGGGCTAGTTAATGCAGTGTCACACCCGGTATCAGTACAGTCTTCAAAATTGATCATGGTATTAGTGGAGAACTATGTTTCAGAAGAAAGGGTTGTGAAAAGTATAACTAGAGAGATCATCCTAGATCTGAGACCTAAGAATATAGAGAAGGTATTCCATCTTCTAAGAGAAAATCAGTATATCGGATTGACATATCATCAGGTAGAAAGGTGGTATAGAGAGCATGGAGAGGAAGCATAAAAAATCATCCAATCTTTGTATCTCGTCGATAAGACTTCTCTTGGACACAAATCAAACAAAGTGGACATGAAAAGGGGCTATATGAAAGATGATATCAAATATTCTATAGTAATTTTGAGTAGATTCATGGATTACCAACAATTAGACACCTAAATATATGGATGGTACACTTCATTGAGACCATCAAAACAACAAAGATGCCAATTGACTGGGCTTCAATTCTTAGTGAGAATTTAGATGAGCAACTAGTGGTAGTCAATGCTAAACAAAAGTTCTATATGACATCCTATTTGATGTATCTGTTTGCTGCAAGAGCAAAAAATTATTTGGGATTGTTCAAAAAGGGCAACATGCAATATGCAAATGCATGGCCTTACATGGTATACCCTCAATTGATAAAGAAAAAGATTTTAAAACATAGTAAGGAGTAGAAAATAGTGAATAATGCCTTTATTTTTGCAATTATTTGATTCATTGAGGAAGATTATGTGAAAAGGATGTTAGATGAGCTAGTGGCAAAGATTATAGAAATTTGTGCCTATTACATCCAATTTAAAACATTCACTTATTTAAGGGTAGTAGGTATGACCATCAATCCAAAGAAGTTCCCCAAATATCTATGAGATAGACTCATATTGATAGATATTGCATGAAAACTCTTGTCTGCAACACAAGAAAACTTGGGTATGGCCCATCACTATAGGTCCATTTAGTGTTGTTCGAAAAAAAGATATTGCAACTTTTGAATCTGAGTAGGATTAGTATCCCTTGGAGGAATATAACTCTCCTTGTCCCTATTTTGATAACATTTAAAGAGTGTAATACATGGTAGGGAAACAATTCCAACATGAAGATGCCATAGAGGATCATTGGATGAATGCAGTAGATGACTATGAAATCTAAATAAGGAATTATTGTAGGACGACTCTCTATTTGGCAAGCCATGACTTGAAGATAAAGGTCCCTTTAAAGATAGTATAGCAAGACATTGAAGAGGTCTTAGATCCATTATACAATAGAAATAAAATATTGGATTGACCTATTATGAATGTAGAGACCGATAAAGAGGAAAATGCAGATATTAATCATAGGGCAAGTCATGTCATCCAATTGACCAAGAATTGGATTAAAAGACCATTCAAGCTAGACCCAATTCCTTAAACTATAGTTTTCCAAGCTATAGGCCACCTAGTGATATGTAGGGGAGAAAAGGTGATAGTGCCTACTTTCACAGCTCAGTCCTCGATGAGGCTAGAAACAGTGCATCAACTAGATAGAGAAGTTGGATACTTTAGGGCTTAGAAGGGTAAAGGAAAGAGGAAAAGAATTTCCCCTCAGCAAGCTGAGCCTAGAGAAGAGGCAACTCAAGCATCAAAACAACAAGGGACAAAGAATATGCAAAGAGTAGAAAATGTAGAAGCTATCCAGACTTAGGATAATTCTCAAATGCCACCGCCTAAACAAGGGCAATGAGCAAAAGTAGAAACACAGGAAGTGTCTCAGTCTACACAAGAGGTAGAAGTATCCCCATTGGTTTCCAAGAGAAGAAAGATGAAAAATCTAGTTAAAAGGAGATGAAAGGTGATAAGAAAGGTTATTCCTTTTCCATCAATTCCAAAAGTTATTCTAGAAGAGGATGATGAAGATGAAGAAGATAACCATCCCTTGAGTCAAAGGACTCATCTTGCTAGGGCTACAGAGGTAGAATAGAGAAGAAGCTCTAATATTATTCTACCATCCTTTCGTACACAACCTATTCAGGCTACAACTTTGGAGGATGAATTGCAAAAATGGATTGATGAGAAAGAGGAAGAAGAGGTTGATGTCTTTTAGATGTTAGATTTTGATTTCATGCCAGTAGGCACTAAGTTGGTAGGTGATAAGGTAAGGGATACTCCAACAAATCAACCTCCACAAGAGGACTGGAGTCAATTTCCACCTCAATCACTAGGGCCTTCAAGTGCTTTGCCATCATCAAGTCAAGATTTATCTTTCTTGGATAAAGGTTCAAATACTCCTCTCCCTTTGGGTAATGAAGAATAGGTGCAACTTGAATAGGAAGAAGAGACACAAAAAGTACCTACCGATGAAGTGTCAAAGGAAAGGAAAATATATGAACCCCAAAATACTTCCAAAGATACAAAGGTGAGGACTATGGACTCGAAAAACATAAAGATGCTTGATGTGGATTTCTCACAAAAGAAGAAGGCTCTAGAGAGGAGTGACAAGGGAAAAAGTATAATAGTACAAGCTCCATCTTCATCTAAGGATAAATCTCTGATGGAAGATGCTCCAAGATGGTTGAGGAAAAAAGTGATGGTTAGAAACAAAAGGTAGTTGTATTCCACCAAGGAAGAGGGAATGGGAGAATTAATTGAAGCTCTCAAGAAGCCTAGTCACCTACAAGTGATGCATAAAAACTGGCCTTTGTCATGAGTGATCAAAATCAGGACTTGTTTTCCCACTTTTCTATCCCTCCTCCACATGTAGATATTGAGGATTTGACTCCAAAAGATTATCAAATTAGGGAGGTCATGCTTGGTAAAACCACTGTGGATATTGCCAAATTAATAGTTACAATGGGAATCAAAGAAGTGTTTAGGCACTTAGAACAGGATGAGTATAAATTGATAACCCTTCAAAAGTAGAATGTGATCCTAAGGGGATATCTAAATGAAGTAGTTGGTATGTTGGATCCTGAAAATCCCAAAGGGACTCTAAATGTGACACTTGAGAAAAGGGATAAGGATACAATGCAATTAGATCCATTTTTGAAGGCTTGTCAGCAATGGTGGGAAAGTTTTTAAAAGAAAGGTGTGTAGATCATACAAGGAAATCTTAAATTGCTAAACCATATGTAGAAGAATGTAGATGAATTTGTTGCTATATTGAACAAGGATTTTTGGTGAATGGATGAAGTACATACCTGGGGTAAGGACTTGCAACTGTCACAATCAATAAAGGGTCAAAGGTATCAGATGTTAATGGATGTATATACAATAGATGAGTTAGATAAAATAGATCATTGGATAGAGAAAATTGTAGATGGTAATAAAGTAACAGAAACATTACACATGGATATTCGTAAGCTCAAGGATCAAACCCAAGAGCAAATTTTGGAGGTAGAAAGACATTATAGTGATGCTTGCTTAGACATTTTTGAAGATGATTCAAGGGATAAACTAATGAATGTACAAGTAGTTGTTTAACAATTTCATAACACTTTTAAAGAAGCTTCCACTGATGAATATATTAGACAAGCATTTAAGACCGAAGAGGCATTGCTAGATTTAGATGTGAAATTGGGAGATTTTGCAGAGACTCACATAGAGGTGGGAAACTATAGGTAAAAAGTAAAGGAAAAATATGAAGCTTTATATTTTTTGGATATAACCGAAGTCATGAAGATTATAGATAAATTCAAGAGCAAATACCTAGACATAGCTTTGGTATGAAGGGGAACAAAACCCATAAGCTAGAATTTCAATTTTAAGACTTGGTAAAATTTTGCATTTTTGGATAGAGCTTCCAAGGTGCGCCAAAAGTTTTTGAAGAATTCAAAAGTGCACCGATAGTTCCAAATTTATAGCTTTCCATGCACTAGAAATACATTCTAATGACATTTTAACTCTTACAAACATCCACTGATGAATGAGCTTTTATTTTTGGCACCTCCAGAGACTCCTACATTATTTGATAGCTTTCTTCTTCTTATTTTCTCATGCTTTCTTTGTTTTAAGACATGTAAAGGCTCATGCATCCATTAAATGATATAAATAAGGATGGAGTCCTACTTAGCACCAGTTAGATAGTCAGTTTGTACATAAATAGGTTTGTTTAATTAGTTTAGAAGCATTTATTTGCATAAAGAGATCTCTCACTCTGAAAAAAAATTGAGGAGATGATTTCTTATAAATTTAGGAATGTAGTATGTATTATGGGCCATTATTTTGATGCAATAATATATGCTTTTGATGTTCTCTTTTGGAGTGTAGTTATTCTTGCTTGAGTGTATTATATTTGTGAATGTATGTTCATGGGGTGTAATGGAGCCAATAGTTTTATTGCATTATTTTGATTGAGCAATCTTTTAATTTTGGTGTTTGCTACGATTTTACAAATTTCATTTATGTACTTAGTTTGAGAAGAGATCACCTCCTTGTTCCTATATAGTTGTTTGTCTCGCATGAGCACACTTTTTGCAGCCTTGCAATCTGATGAAAAGTAAAACATCTTATGGCTAATGAATTTCCATTGATGATTGCATCAATAGAATTAAGGAAGCGCTACTCTTATTTTCATTGGTTACCTATTGATCTTTTCAAAGGCTTAATTCATAGATGTGTTGTTTCCATAGCTTATGTCCATTAGGAATTTACATTTCAAGTCATTTTCTTAAACTTCTTGTTACCCTATCTTGGTTATTTACTTTTACAAACACTTGGTTAAATTAGGATTTCATATAGTTGCATTCATTAAAAATAGAAAAATAGAAAAATAAAATAAAATTCTTTTGTATGGTTATTCTTTTGAGATAGCAAGTAGATTCAAGATCTTATCTAAAATTGGTTAGAACCAGCAAGTGCTTCCTTATGAACAAATACATTTATCTTCTACTGAGTGGATTCCAATAGGTTGCAAGATCACTCAAAACCTTGGAGTTGATCCCAAATTAGCTTTTAAAGAGAGGAGTTCAAAAGAATTCCTATCATTAAGCATCATGCAAAATGATAGCTTAACACCCATAATCAATTTGACATGGTTAATCAATTACTAAGTGCAAAATCTTGAGATTACAAATTTGAAATCTAAAAATGGTAGACTAGAAAATGAGTTGAAATTTGAAAATGAATTTGTTGAGAGGTTGAATAAACCTAAATAGGCTATGAGATTTTTGAATGAACAGATGAATGCACCAAGGAGACCTCATTCCACCTTTGGACTATGCTACATCGAATTCCTATCAAATTCCAAGCAAGGAGAATCATCAAAGCAAGGAGAACAACGAAATGTGAATACAAAGACAAAGAACAAGCCTACATGCTATTATCATGGAAAACCAAACCACACAATAAATGTTTGTAGGAGCACAATTGGTAAGTCAAACCCTAAACCTAAATTCAATTGTTATTGCTTCACTTGAGACCAACAAGGTTATCAAGTATATGAGTGTAGATCAAAAGTTAATAAAGCACCAACTACTAGATTTAAAAGTTATTGTTATACATGTTAGAAGAATGATCATAAGCCACAAGATTACAAATCCAAAGAAAATAACAATTAGATAACTAAAGGTCAAGGCAAATAAACTAAAAAGGTAATAACATAAATTGATATTACAATACTTGGGTAAATTATCAATATTATGGAAAGTATGGACACATTGCAACAAGTTATGCTAGGCTACATCTCAAAGGAAGATTTGGTAACTAGAGTAATTTTGGACCAGTATGTTTCAACTATTAGAAGGTAAGTCTGTTGGAAATATAGATGGAGTAACTGAGAGGGGGGTGAATCAGTTACCACAAAAAAAAATCGATAGATCCCTTAGATGTCTAATAAAACTATTTACTGCTATCACTTGATAAACATACATAAATTGCTGTAACTTGGTAAATACAATGTATGTTAACTTTAACAGGTCTTAAACATTCACAATGATTGATCATGCAAGCATAAAAGAAATAACATGAACACATGAGACACCAGATTTAATGTGGAAACCCAATATGGAAAAAACCACCAACTAACTAGCTATTGATTTTCACTCTTTTGAAGTGAGCCCTCTTAGGAGCCAAATTAGTTAAAGGTTACAAAACACACTATTAGGTGTGACCTTTTTAGAGGATTTAATCACTCTGTTAAGAGTGGCCTTGTAAGAGGACTTTAGAATAGTTCAATGGAACTATCACCTTGTTAGAGGATTTACAAATGGCTATTAAACCAACTTTGCTAAGAGATTTTGGAAATACTGCTACAATGGTAAGAAAGTAACAATGAAATGACCTGAATGAGATGCAACTAAATTACTAATTACAAATCTTTGTTCTACTTCACACTAGATCCTTCCTGATCAAATAAAACTTTGCTGCTCCTCAAGGATATCTAACCATCCTTCAAATTCACTCACACTTTCTTCTTCAAACAATCAATACACTTGCATACTCGCTCATACTTTTAGAATTCTCAACTTGACCTTTCATATATACCATTCAGATTATCAAATCAGCCCAATTAAAATTCATAATTACCAATAATCATTAGCTCAATTGGCTAGAATCAATACTTCAAATAATTAAACTTTATTTCTCAAATTAACAAAATCCTTCATTAACTGACCCTACTCGATAAAAACTGTTCCTAAAATGATTTCCTGTGTTAATCGACAGAAGCTTAGTTAACACATCAATTCTTGCAAAATCCTTTGGTAACCAAGTGAACTCGGTAGGCACTAACTTTCCTTTGTTAACCATGAGAGCTTGGTTAACACTACTTTCTGCCAGATTTCCCTTTGATGCCCAAGTGAGCTTAGTAGACACTGTCTACATAGAGTAATTTCAAAGAATTCTTAGTAGACACAAAAAATTGCTTTGTTGACCAACTGAGATCGATAAGCACTGATTGCCAACTGATATGACATTTGTGTAACATCAAAGACAACACACAATTAGACAATTGTATCCAACAATCTCCCTCTTTGGCATTGATGGAAACACAACATGTCATAGCACAATGAAATTTGAAAACAAGTCTTTCTCTGATAGAAATTTTCTCCCTCTTAGATTTTATGCCACAAACTTCTCTAATGTAGTAATCTCCCTCTCTGAAGGAATTCCATAGCTTCTTTTCCAAACAACAAACTTTTCCTCAAACAAATTTTAGAAAGACATGATAGTAAACTCTCCCTCTTTGAAAACACATGCAAAAGACAACACATACCAAATGAGTAACAATGTATCTTGAGTACCGATTCATATGCAATGTTCCCTTGACTATGCTGCATCAACTATTAGATCTTCAACTCGATTCCTATTGATGCATCACTAAAACTTTATTTTAGTGAGCTTTAAATAGGAGAATGACCCCTAACTTACCTCTTAGATACAAGAATGCATCTTTAGGTAATGGCTTGGTGAATATATTTGCAATTTTTTCTTTTGTATGGACATATTCTAGTCTGATTTTCTTATCTTGCACCAATTCTTTGACAAAGTGGTATTTTATAGCAATGTACTTGGTTTTGGAGTGCATCACTGGATTCTTTGATATGTTAATTGCACTTATGTTATCACAAAACATAACAACTAGTTCTTTGATCTCAACCTTCATACCTTCCAACAACTGTTTAAACCAAACAATATTAGAGTAGTTCACTACTACTGCAACATACTCTGCTTCTGCTGTTTATTGGGATGTGCAATTTTTCTTTTTGCTTTTCCAAGATACTAATATTTTGCCAAGAAAGAATGCTCCACCACTTGTACTCTTTCTGTCATCAATGTTTCCTACTCAATCAGTATCAGTAAACACTTTTAAGTCCAGATTTCCTCCAAGTTTATACCATAATCCGTAATCTTCAGTGCCTTTCAAGTATCTCAAGATCCTTTTGATTGCCATCATATGATTTTCTCTGGGTTTTGCTGAGAATCTTGCCACTATACCAACTGCAAGAGCAATATCAGGCCTTGCGTGAACTACATACTATAATTTTACAATCATTGATCTATATAAGGTCTGATCTACCTCTTTTGAATCATCATCTTTAGTAAGCTTTAGTCTAGTACACATGGGAGTTCCAACTAGTTTTGAATCTTCCATACCAAACTTTTTAAGTATCTCCTTGATATACTTAAATTGAGTGATGTAGATACCATTCCTGCTCTACTAAATCTGAAGACCAACAAAGAACTTAATCTCACCAAACATAGGCATTTCGAATTCTTTGTTCATTTTCTCTAAAAATTCTTTGCATAGATCATCATTCCCTGTAAAAAAAGTGTCATCCACAAATATTTCTTCCAAAACAATCTTGTTATCTGGTCCTTCCTTAATTTACAAAATACTATTATCATTAATTCTCTAGAAACCAATATGAATAAGATAGTTATGCAATCTCTCATACCATGCTTTATGAGCCTGTTTCAAACCATACAATGCTTTGTATAATTTGTAGACCATGTCCCTTTTGTTTGGATCAACAAAACCTTTAGCTTGCTCAATGTAGATTTCTTCATCAAGAATACCATTGAGAAATATTGATTTAACATCCATCTGATATGCCTTAAATCCTTTATGTGTTGCATATGCAAGTAAAGTCCTAACACCATCCAATCTTGCAATAGGAGTGTTAGGAACCTGTGTGTTCCTTCTGTTTATTTTGTTAGAGTAGTGTTGTTGGACGCATATGCTTTGTAAGTCATCCCGTGAGTATATTTTATTATCCCACATGCATAGGTAGTATTACTTTTCTAGATCGTACTCAGTATATAAGAATAGGTTGAGGCCCTTGATGGACACGGACGAATTTATTGTATTGAGCTTGCTCAAAGGAGGTTACCCCCTCGAAGTGGCCTGCGATCAGTAGATTCATTCTGAGTTCTGATATCACTTTGTATTCTGTTATTTCGAGCATTCTCACGATATTGCTATAAGGAGGTTCATCACATCTGGTATCAGAGCACTCTCTTGGGCTCGCTGGGTGGAAATTACATCAAATTTTTTTTTCTGTCGTGGCCTTCAGGTTCCTCTCACTTCTAATATCTCTTGTTATTGCAATAACTCTTTTCAGTTGTTCTGTCTGTGAGTGAATTTTTTCTAAGTCGACTGTTCCAAAAAAAAAAAAAAAAAAAAAAAAAAAAAAAAAAGAGTAAAAATTTTTCTGTTTTTTAGTCGTAGCTTCCTTGTTTGCTTTCTGTTTCTGCTCATACTTCCGCAGAACGTCTGCAATATCATTTCGCATACTTCCTTCCTTGGCGACCCAACCCCAAATTTTACATATCAAAGCCCTAAATCCCTCATTTATCTAATTTTAGGGTTTGCCCTAACTTTTTCACCTCTCATCCAATCGCCACCAAACTGAGCCACAAGATTCAATTCCTCATTTTGCTCCCTTATCCCTCTTGGACTGTTCACCTCATTTCGCCTCCCTACCCTTGAAACCCTCATTTTTCTGTTTCCCTTGTCCCCAGATAGTCTCCCACCACCCGTCGAACACCCATTTCCTATCTGAGTTTTACCCAAATCCAAGTTTGCCGTAACTAAAAAAGTTTTTGTTTCTCATCTTCTACCCATTCCAAAAAAAAAAAAAAAAAAAAAAAAAAAAAAAAAGAAGTCTTACCGCAATGAATTCTTTCTTCTTGAGAGTATCCTTTACATATCAATCTAGCTTTGTTTCTTGATAACTTACCATCTTCATTCAACTTATTTTTGAATAACCACTTTATTCCTATCACATTTTTATCTTTAGACCTAGGTACAAGAGTCTAGGTTTTGTTTTTCTATATTTTCTCTATCTCTTCATTCATAGCCTCAATCCACCTTTCATTCTCCAATGCATCTTTGACATTTCTAGGTTCAAAATCAGCAAGTAAACAAGTACCTTTTAGCTTACTTCTTGTCACAGTACCTTCTAATTTATCTCTAATAATCTGATTTGGTGCATGATGGCTCCTAAAATACTTGGCCAATATAGGTTCCTTGCCCCTTGAATGAATTATATTGTCATCCTCTTGAATTCAACTTCAGGTTCTGGCTACTCAGACTTGGTAGGCATTGGCTCGGTAGCTTCAAAATGTGACTCGAGTCCTTGTGACTCGGTTTGAACTTCTTGCAACTCGGTGACTGAAGAAGACTCTAGAGTAGAAGTCTCCTGATTGACAGATGTGTCTGGCAATGTATTAGGTTCAATGTAAAAAAATCTCTTGTAATCTTTTGATTCCTTTTTGTTTTCTTCTTCAGTCCTTTCTACAAACTCATCAACTTTCACATGTCCACTTTCTATGATTTTGTGAGTAGACAAATTCAAACATCTATATGCCTTACTCTTGCAAGAATATCCTAAAAATATACCTTCATCACCCTTCACATCAAATTTTCCTTTTCTAGATTCTTTCAAAATGTAACATTTACTTCGAAATACTTTTAGGTAACTTATATTGGGTTTATAGCCATAGCATAACTCATAGGGGGTTTTGAATGAGTCCTTCTTCAACTGTACTTAGTTTAAGGTATGAACTATAGTGCTAATAGCTTCCTTCCAGTATTTGATAGCAATATTCTTTTCAATCATTAGAGTCCTTGCACAATCCATGATAGATCTGTTCCTCCTTTCAGTTATTCCATTTTGCTTAGGAGTTCCAGCGCTGATATCTATCTTTTGATTCCTCTTTCAATGCAAAAGTTATTGAATTCATATGAGATGAATTCACCACCTCTGTCTGATCTTAAGCATTTCAATATTTTCCCTATTTATTTTTCTACTCTAGCCAAATACTATTTGAAATTTTCAAATGCTTCTAACTTCTCTCTTAGATAGATAACTGTCATCATTCTAGAGTAGTCATCAACAAAAAAAATAAGGAACTTTTCTCCAGTATAGCTTTCAATTCAAATAGGTCTATACAAATCAGTATGCACAATTACCAAAATATCTTCAGACTGATAGTTTTTACTTTTAAAGCTAGTCTTTCCCATCTTAAGAATTTGACAATTCTTGCATAAACCAACATCAGGTTTCTTCAAACTAGGAATGCCTCTTACTTTCCTAAATTTGCTTATTTTCACCATGTTACCAAAATTCACATGACATAACCTTCTCTTCCATATCCAAATTTCTTCAACTTGAGTAATAAAATATGAGCACTCACCAAGATCAAGATAAAACAAGTTACCTTTTGTTTGTTTGCTTGATCCAATCAGCTTTCCTTTGTTATCTAATAGTCTTTCCTTTCCATGCATGAATTCCACCTTGAATCCAATATTGATTAGTTGTGCCATACTCAAAAAATTATGTTTTAGTTCTTCAACCCAATAGGCATTATTACATGCAAGTTCTTTGGTTTGTGAGATTCGTCCTCTTCCTTTTATGCAACAAGGTTCATTGTTTCCAAATCTTACACTACCAACATCATAGTCTTCAAAGTGTTCAAACTTAGTTTTGTCACTAGTCATATGATGTGAACATCCACTATCTATGATCCAGGTATCATTTTTTCTCACATGAGAGATAAGTGCCATCTTATTTTCTTCATCATCAGATTCATCTTTCACAGTAATTTAAAAAATTTCATCTTCACTATTATTAGGATCCTTAGAGTCTTTAGCCATAAAACATGTTTTCTTACTTTTTTCCTTGAATGATTTGAAATATTTCTTGCCATTGCACTTGTGACCTTTCTTCCCATCCTTGCTTGCTTTGTTTGGTCACCTGGTTGCAATATGACCAATTTTTTTACATTAAAAATAGATTAGGGAAATTTTACCTTTGTATTTTCCTCTACCTCTAGAATATTTCATTGTAAGTAGAGCTTCAACAACTTCAAGATCACTGTCAGAAATTTCCTCTGATTCTTCTTCACTTTTTGAATGAGAGTCCTTTATTTAAGTGAAAGCTTGGCTTCAAATGTTGATTCAATGTTCTTGGAAGCTGAGACATAATTGTCATAGTTATCTAGCTCAAAGGCTATCAATCTTCCTATTAGGATATCCAAGGTTATCTTATGATTTGTCTCACATCTTCTTTCTTGGATTGCAGATACTCTAATTGCATAAATGGGAAGCAATGTTCTAAGAACTTTAATTACAACTATTTCCTCCTTGATCTCTCCTTTAGAAGCCTTGATTGCACTGACACTTGCTTTGATCCTTTCAACATATTTGGAAATTTTTTCATCCTCTCTCATTCTCATATGATCAAATTTTCCTTTGAGACTTTCCACTTTAGCTCTCCTTACATTGTCATCACCACCATAGATATACTTCAACTTTTTCCACATAGCAAAGGTAGTTTTGTAGTGCTTGATATCATCAAATTCTTCATAGCTTAGAGTAGATGCAATGTCTATCATCATGATGTTATGAGTCTTTTTCTTAGAAATGTCATTAAGAGATCATGTACTAGGAGTTGTGTATTCTTCATCAAGGTATTTCAATCTTTATCTCCAATGGAAACTAGATGAAGCCTCATGAGACCCTACCATGCTAAAAAGTTATCTTTGTTAAACCTTAGAATTTCTCTCTTGTAAGACATCTTGATCTTTAGCTTAGGTCCTTGAAACCTTCCCTATAAGCACAAAAAGCTCTGATACCAATTGCTGGAAATATAGATAGAGTAATTGAGGGGGGGGTGAATTAGTTACCAAAAAAAAAATCTATAGATCCTTTAGATGCCTAGTAAAACTATTTACTGTTGTCACTCAGTAAACACACAGAAATTGTTGTAACTCGGTAGATACAGTGTATGTTAACTTTAACAGATCTTAAACATTCACAGTGATTAATCATGCAAGATAAAAGAAATAACATGAACACATGAGACACCATATTTAACGTGGAAACCCAATATGGAAAAAACCACCAAGTAACTAGCTACCAATTTTCACTCTTCTGAAGTGAGCCTTGTTAGGAGCCAACTTGGTTAAAGGTTACAAAACACACAGTTAGGTGTGACCTTGTTAGAGGATTTAATCACCCTATTAAGAGTGGCCTTGCAAGAGGACTTTAGAAAAATTCAATGGTACTGTCACCTTTTTAGAGGATTTACAAATGTTGTTAAACCAACTCTACTAAGATATTTTGGAATCACTGCTACAATGGTAAGAAAGTAACAATGAAATGACCTGAATGAGATGCAACTGAATTGTTGATTACAGATCTCTATTCTGCTTCACACTAGATCCTTCTCGATCAAATAAAACTTTGTTTCTCCTCAAGTATATCTGACCATCCTTCAAATTCGCTCACACTTTCTTCTTCAAACAATCAATACACTTGCATACTCGCTCATACTTTTAGAATTCTCAACTTGACCTTTCATATATACCATTCAGATTATCAAGTCAACCTAATTACAAGTCACAGTTACCAATAATCATTACCTCAGTCAGCTAGAATCAATACTTCAAATAATTAAACTTTATTTCTCAACTTAACAAAATCGTACATTAGCTAACCCTACTTGGTAAACACTATTCCTGAAATGATTTCCTATGTTAACCAACAAAAGCTTGGTTAACACAATAATTCCTGCAAAATCCTTTGGAAACTAAGTGAACTTAGTAGACACTAACTTTCCTTTGTTAACCATGAGAGCTTGGTTAGCACTACCTTATGCCACATTTCCATTTGACGCCTAAGTGAGATTGGTAGACACTGTCTATGTAGAGTAATTTCCAAGAATGCTTGGTAGACATAGAAAATTGCTTTGTTGACCAACTGAGCTTAGTAAGCACTAACTTCAACCTGATATGACATTTTTTTAACATCAAAGACAACACAAAATTAGACAATTGTATCCAACACGGTCATCTAAGCAAGGATTGTATGAACCGAGCACCAATGCCAAATATTGAGGTAAACAATAGAAAGACAAAGGTCAATGCTGAAGAAGTAAGGAAAGAAATGAATCAAACATGGAGAAAGAATTCAGATGGAGGAAATAGTGAAAATAGATAAGTTGTGATCATCGAATCCAATGAATTAGGTGATTCCCCCACCTCAAGCTAGATGATAAGGTACGTATGGAACTATGTTTCAAATCGCTATAACATACATTAGTTCCTAATACTACATGAATGTAAGTCTAAATCAATATGATTGAAGATGCATAAGGAAAAATGTAAATTTTTGAGCTAAAGATGAATTGTGGTACCAAGTTGAAAAATTGTTAGAGACTGAGTGCCAACTTTGAATGTTAGTATAAATTGAGTCTTGATGCTGACCGAGTGAAGTTGAAGGATGTGTGTGCATTGAGTTTCATTGAGTAAATTGAGAAAATTGTCATGCACCTTGTGTACACCTAATAATTGTACAAATCATTCAATAGAGTTTCTCTTCAACCATTTTAACCTATATAGTGGATTTTGAGGCTCATTTTGACTCACTAGATTTTTGAGTTTACAGAATGAAGAATTCAAGGGATTTTTAGAAGTGATTTGTGTAAAGTTGCACAATGATTCAAGTATGTATCATCATCTTAACAAGTAAGTTGTATTTGAACTGAGTTGTAAAGTTTTTTAATTTTGAAAACCTAGATTTCAAAGATGGTATCATCCACATCTGCTAATGACGAGGTGCTAAAGGATAACAGTGCACATATTGTTCAAAATGATGCATGCCCTCCATCAAAGTTCAAGGCATATCCAAATATTGTGTTGACAATAGATTATTTAGTGGTGTTGTCTACAATTCCACCTAGAGCAATCATGGTACATGATGTCAAATTGTGTTATATGTCTACAATTAGAGAGGTTGGCAATTTTGAGCTGAGAAATGCCTAGGACAAGTTGTGTGAGAATGGGAGATTGAGAGATGTGAACAAGGTGGTGGTTGAGAAAGGGTTAACTCGTGCCCTAGCATTTCCAAAAGTCTTTAAAGTTGAATGGATAAAGATTGTGTTGAGCTAAATAAATGACATGAAATTATGGTTGGAGAATGAACCTATTATAATCACAAGGTCTATTGTTCATCACGTGACTAGATACCTTATTTTGGATAGAGTGAAGACTGCCAATGTCAAGTAAGGGATGTAATTGAAATGTCATGCCCAAAATATCAGGGCAAAAACACAAGGATTTTTTTAAAATGTTAATTAATTCACTATGTTATCAAAAATTACATTAATTAGTTAATGGAAAGTCGAGAAAGGATTAAAAGTGAGTTCTATTTATTCTCAATAAAATGCAAAGTTGTCATTTTAACCATATAGTACGAGTTCAAAATACTTAAGTCAAGGTGCTATGGGAACACTGAGTTTGGGTTTACTAAACCCTAATTGTTTACTAAGCCAAGGTTAGTTTGACCATTTTGTAAGTAACATTATTAAGTTCATAAAGTTTTGTATGTTTTATTTGGTTATTAGGTTATTTCATATTCATTTGGTGTGCCAGTTCTATCTCCTAGGTGAACTAGTTTCATCATTTTAGAAAGTTTGTCTAATTACCTTAACACTTAATTTCCACTATTTAAATAAACTTTTAAACTAGTTAAAATCATTAAATATTGATTATTAAGTTATTCATGACATTCATTTCATCCTTAAATCATATTCCTAATCACTATCAAGTTAACAACCTATGACTCTTTGAATGCCCCTTAGATCCTGTAACCTTACCAATTTGAGTTTATCAACCCTATAATTAAATCCATAATATAATT
Organism: Cupressus sempervirens; assembly: GCA_028749045.1. Taxonomy (NCBI): domain Eukaryota; kingdom Viridiplantae; phylum Streptophyta; class Pinopsida; order Cupressales; family Cupressaceae; genus Cupressus; species Cupressus sempervirens. The sequence goes on from CM053784.1 coordinate 126,443,746, forward strand.
ATGAAATCATTATAATCCATAATATACCAAATATTATTTATATTAAATAACATGATTTTCATTTCAAATATCGTATGTATGTATTGATAAATTATATAGATAAAATGTAACTATATTGTTGGCATTATTTTATATTTGTCATTAGTGACAACACTTATTCAATTCTGAATGGTTATCGAACTCATCACTCAATCTATAGTTTATACCTAGCATTTAGTGGTTGCCGAGTAAGTTCATCACTTAAGCAATTCACACCGAGCATTCTTGAAGCTACCAAGTGAGTGTGTAGTCCAACAGTGTTCACCAAGCTTATAGTGTTCACCAAGTAGGTAGTAGTCACCAAGCTTCATAGTGTCTACCAAGTCATCAATTTGTATGATGTGAAGCTAGTGTCTACCAAGTGATGGATGTGTAGTGTTTACCGAGTGAAAGCAAGGTAAACAAAGGATTTCATATCTATCAAGTGACACTATATCTACCGAGTCTCCAATGGTTATCGAGTTCAAAGCTACATTATGTGATTAGTATGGACCAAGCTTCTACTTCTACCAAGTGCATGATGATGCTGAGTAATGTAGTGGATGCCAAGTATTAGAAGTTCACCAAGTCAGCTTTTAGAACCTGAGTTTCTACTATTTGGCTGACTCAGTAATATTTTGTTTACTTGTCTTTTAGTCGACCTTGTAATTATAAATATTGGAATGGTATATATGTAATGTATTGTATCATTTACAATATGTATGAGTATGTCAATGGAATAGACATGCAATTTTTGATAAGAGTGAATGCAAATTAGTAGCATAGCAGAGTATTCAACAAGGTCTACAAGGAGCAATAAAGATATATTAGTCACTAGAGGTGATCTATATTTCTAAGATCTATTTAGCAATCAAGTTGTAAGTAAGATCTATTCTTTCATCCTGACAGGTGAATCAATTTTCTAAATCCTTTAACAGGGTAGACTTAACAGTCTTTGTATAAATCTCCTAACATAGTGCATACTTCATTGTATGTTTATAAAACCTCTAACAAGGTGGATCTAGCAGTCCAAATTGCTCTTAATAGGGTAGATCATCAGAAGTGGTTAATGTAAGCCCTAACAGGCCAACTTTATACTACAGTAGTGAAATTTTGTGGGTATCATCCCCACCCTAGTTTTACTATCTATTTGAAAGGTTTTTTTGTCACCAAAATACTATGTTCATGTGTTATTAATGTTTATCTTTTCTCATGCATGTAGTAGAATAGATGAATGAATGGTGAATGATTTATATTGTTAAGTGCTAAATTGATTTAAAGCTTTTGAGGTTACTGATTCACCCCTCCCGTCTAAATAACCTAGCTAGTCTTGATTATTTTCAACAATTGGTATCAGAGCTTTGTGGTTCTTAGGATAAAGTTTGATAGCTTGAGCAAAGATCAAGGGCAATGGAGATATTCAGACTTGATAAAGCTATGGAGAATGAGAAGCTAGATCTGGAAATGGCCATAGCTCAGCTCAAGGAAGCAAAAGAGCATCTTTCCCTATCCTTGAAAAGAAGAAAGGAACTTGCAAGATAGATGAATGACCATCAGTATGTTGAAGAAAAGATTGAAGACTTTTTTCCTTCAAGCAGTTTAGATGAAGCAAATGAGGCAATCAAAGAACTTCTATAAAAGAATGGCTCTCTGCAAGAAGAGGTAAGAAAATTGAAAAGAGAATAAGAAATTATGTCAATGAGAATGTGTGAAATCTTGGAACAAAGGAATAAGGCAAGTGAAGACTTGGAGACAAGAAATAATGAAACTCAAAGTGAATCCCTTCAGCAAGAAAGTCTTATCAATCAGCTCTCCGATGCAAATGAGGAAATCATGAATCTAAGATCTGAAAATGAAAGTTTAAGGAATGATTTAATCACTGAAAGATAGATCAATGAAAGATTGAGAGCTGATCTAATTTCTGAAAAGCAACTCAATGAAAGGATGATGAAATCTCAAGTAGATACAAATCAATTGAATCACCAAAGTGAGCAAAATCTTCATAGGAAAAAAGGTAAAGCAGGGCTTGGTTACAAAGAATAAGGTGAATCTTCCAAGAAAGGTGCCCAAAGGAATCAAAGACCTACTTACAATCATTGCGGTAAGTTAGGTCATACATCAAACAAATGTTGGAGCAATGGAAAGGCAAAATTCAATGGAAAATGCTACAATGGTAGTAAACATGGTCATAAAGCTAATGAATGCAAGGAGAAACCAAAATTTGAAGGAAAATGTCACAAATGCAAGAAACAAGATCACAAGGCATCTGAATGTAGATCCAAATCATTCAATCCAACTAAACAAATTGTCAAAGCAATATTTGGTTGGGACTACAATACTTGGTTTAGGTGTCACTATTTTGGAGAATATGGACACATTGGCATAGACTATACAAGGCATCACTTGAAAAAGAGAGATTCAACAGTAAGATGTTATACATGAATTGAACTTGGTCATATAGCTAAAAACTACATGAATATAGGAAGAGTTGAAGATGAAAAAGAAGCTAGAGCTAATAATATCAAGAAGCAAATGAGACAACAGTGGATTCCCAAATCTACTGAGAAAAATAGTTCAAATGTTGGCCATGTCACTCAAGAAATGGGTGACTCCACCATTTCCAATTAGATTCATGAAGGAGGAATTGGAATTGTATCATTAAGTCATATCTCAAGCAGTTCCAAATGAAAGAAAGTAGAAGATCCAAATCAATATTTTAGATACAATGGGATCACATGAGATCAGGTCTTACTAAGCAAGGTTGGTCATAGACTCAACCGAGCTAGGTCAAGAGTAATGAAAGTTTTGTTCGATCACTGAATCACAAGTTTCTATCGAGCTAGTGAGTGGATGATAGTTTGTCACGCACTACGTCATTATGGTACCAAGCATTAATAGAGAAATTTTCATCAAAATTGGCAGAATTTGACTTTATTTTCACGATGACTTTAGAATTCACAGAGTAGAGAGATTTCCAAGTGCACACAAGCAATTTCGAGCAAATTTGCAGCAAAAAAAATTGTTTGAAAATTTTCTATCATTTACCGGGCTACCATGGCATCCGAGAGTAGTAACAGCAGCAAGGCAAAAAGAGGATCCAAAATGTTGGTTAAAGGTGTATAATGGAAAGCGCCTAACTTCAAGCTAGTTTTAGTAGTTATGAAATCACTAGACCCTAATGGTTCATAATATCAAATTCCATCAAAGGTACTTCTAATTAATGACATTAACACTCATTTTAAGTGTTCTATTCAAGAGATTGGAACCCCAAAGATGGATAGTGCCTTAGAAGAAATGTGTGTTGATGGTTTGCTAAAACCCGAGCATAAGCACTTAGAAACCAAAGGATTAACCCATATGACCCACATGCCAAGGAGCTTTCAGATTAAGTGGATTAAGTACATTCTCAGTCCTATGCACAATGGATAATTATGGTTAGAGCAGCCAATGTTAATCACAAATAAAATGATTCATAAGATTACAGATCTTCCCATGCTTAGCAAAGCCAAAACTACAAAAACCCTAGGTCAAGATGAACTCCAAAAGAAAAACCTAGCCGAGTGGAATGGTGGAGGTGTAAAGATTAGCACTGTTTCTGACATTGAATTAAGATTTGGTATTCATGTCATTGCCCATAAGATTTATAGCTCTAGTCATTTGAATAGTGTGCCATGTGAGGTAGTGGATTTAGCATTTAAGGTTGTGAAGAAAAATATGGAATTTGATTTGTCAGAGTTACTGTTGAAACAATTGAATAAAAATATGGACAGTATTCAAACATCAAAGAACAATCCTTTCAAATTTGGTTCTTTGTTGACATGCCTATTCTTTTATGTACAAATTTTTTTCCCATCTAAAGGTTATGTAGTATGGAGAAAATATGTTGCTATTTTGTATTAGATAAATGAATTTATTGTGGAAATGGGTATAAATTTTGATAGACTTATGGATAACTACTTTGAAGATTTCAAAGAAAAGATGAACAACAGGTTCAGGATTCCTCCCAAACTTGTTGAGGATTACAAAGATGATGTATGTTTTATGGTTGACTATGATAGAGTGTATATTCAAGTAGTCAAGCCTCGAGTTGCTTGGGTGAAACCTCTTCCTTATGAGTTCAATATTGATGAAACTAGAGATATCATTGAAGCACTAGTGAATGAGCCAGTAGATCCTAAGAAACCAATTTTTGATACATATGATGAGGCAAAAGCTAGAATTGAGCTTGAAATCAAGCTACCCCAGGCAATCAACAAAGGAAAGAGGAAGATATCCATGTTGAAAACTGCTAGTGGCCCTCTTATGCTTATAGAAGGAAAAGGAGAGGAAGAAGAAGAAGAAGAAGAAGAAGGAGAAGAATAAGAATCTAAGAAGGAGGCAGAGAAAACAAAGAAGAAGGGTAGGGTAATCATTACCAAGCCACCAAAGGCCCCCATAGTTGTATTTACAAGGAGATCAAAGAAGAAAGGTGAGACTAAAGTTATTCTCAGTAAGCCCCCACTCACCTTCCAGTAAAGGTTAAAATAGATGGAAAAAGGAGCAGGCATCACAAACTTCAAGGCCCTAAATTTTGAGACAAGGACTGATGCTAAAAAGATGCAAATTGAGGAGTTGGTACTCAATAACATGGGAAAATGGAAATATTTTGCGGATTAGATTGCTCCTTATATTTTAAAAGAATTGTTGGCAAGATTACAACCAAGGTGGGAATCAACTGTACAGATAGCTAAAGATATATATGAGCAATCTTTGAGAAAGTTACTACCTAATCTTATAGATGTAGAAGTCAAGGCAACAATGAAAAACAATGAAGGTAAAATGATGATTAGATTCCATACATGTTTGATTTTGATCAAAGACATTGAGCATGTTGTTAGAGATGCAACAAACATGTGGAAGAACATCTATCATCTACATAAGCCCAACGAAGATCTAATAGAGATTAATGATGATGATGATGACAGTGATGATGAGGAAGAAGATAACACTCCATGTGTTACCATTGGTGCTGAAGATTATCAGGAAGTGATGAAGGATGATGAAGAGAAAGAGGAAGAAGCTGATGAGGAAGACAAGGAAGAAGATGAAGAAAGTGATCCAATAAGAATAGCAGTAGAATTCATTGCTTCCCTTCCTCATTCTCCACCTAAAACTACTACATCATCAGGGTTGGAGTCAGTTTCAACAAGTATGATTGCAACTACCTTAGATATATCATCTGCACAATCACTATTTTCTACCTCACAGCTCCAAGTATTTGTAATGGAAGTGTCTATCACTTCATCTACCAAGCTGTAGCCCTCTTCATCAACTTTTGAGCCATCTACAACATCAGCAGTGTGTGAAGCACTCAGTTCTACAATTGTACCAACTTCATCAACAAAATGTACAATAAGTTTGCCATCATATTCTATAGTTTTATCCACTACAGCTTTGATAGCATCAACTTTTGTTCTAGTTAGTTCTTCAGTTGTAAGTACTCCAGTTTGTGCTCCACCTTTTGTTACTTCATTTTTGGATAGCACATCAGTTTTGGATATAGTTAGCACTTCTTTTAGTTTTCCTTTAGTTGGACCAATTCATGTTTTTACTGCAAGTCCAACAATTTCTACTATTGTTTCCATTTCTAAGTCCAAGGAAGTAAGCTCATAAGTAAAACCAAAGACTCCTCTAAAACTTCTGCTTACTGGTAAAGAAATTGATGAAGACATTGATTTGGACAAGGAAATTGTCATTCCCAAGTTGGATCTGGACACTGCCATAGCTGATGAAATGATATTGGTTAGTCAACTTTTGGAGCGAAAGGCAAGATAGAAGAAACTTAGAGATGAAAGAGATAAAGAATTTACAATAATTGAAAATGCTAAAAATATAATAATTGAGGCTATAGGTGTTGATGTGGACTCATCACATCACATCTTGTTGCAATCGGAAGAAGCTATAAATAAGTTCAATGAAGATACTTTTGGCCAAGAAAAGCAAATTGAAAAAGCAGAGAAGAAGTTTGATAATAAGGTGCTTGAGCACATTGCTCAACACATTGCCATTAACCAGATAGAGCTATCTACAATTTTGAGCAATCTTGAACAATCTTTCACCAATGTGACATCACTTTTTGACAAGCTTTGTGATGTTACCGAGTTCACCAAGGATGTAAAGGAGAAATTGAGTAAGATTGATGTTGATATGAAGGCAAGCACTCAAAGGCTACAACTTGACCCTAGTTCAAGCTTAGTACATGACATCAAGGTGAGATTTTTGTTAGAAATGTAGGCATAATTGCTAAGAGAGGAAGCCAAGATCAAGTCTACACTGATTGATATACAAAAGATGATCCTTCCAGTTATGAACTTAATGCAAAAACACATTGCATATTCAAAAACATTGGTCTAGGATAACAATTTTTCCATAGCAGATCATATGATTGAACTTTTGTGTAGAAGTTCAAGCGACACTCTCCACCTAAAAAATTTTACAAGATAATTGGGATAAGACATTGGCTCTTATTCTCTATTTGAATATTTTGCATATCTCTTTGGCATTATTGTCAAAAAGGGGGAGTAAGAGATGATAAGAGACTTGTGGAGAAAATAAGGGAGAAAATAGATTGATTTATGTATAGAATAAAAAGGATGAAAGCCTATGTATATATTGTGCCATATGTATGAGGTAGATATGTAAGATATGTACATACAATAGCTTTACAAAGATCAATTTTGAAAAATCAAAAATTAGTATGTCAGTGTACATAAGTCTTGGCTCATAAGTGTTTTTGTCATTGATGCCAAAGGGGGAGATTGTTGGCATTATATTATATTTTTCATTAGTGACAACACTTATTCAATTCTGAATGGTTACCGAACTCAACACTTAGTCTACAGTTTACATCGAGCATTCAGTGGTTGCCAAGTAAGTTCATCACTTAAGTAGTTCACACCGAGCATTCCTGAAGCTATCGAGTGAGTGTGCAATCCAACAGTGTTCACCAAGTAGGTAGTAGTCACCAAGCTTCACAGTGTCTATCGAGTCATTAGTTTGTGGGATGTGAAACTAGTGTCTACTGAGTGATGGATGTGTAGTGTTTACCAAGTGAAAGCAAGGTAAAAAAATGATTTAGTATCTACCAAGTGACACTATATCTACTGATCTCTAATGGTTACCAAGTTCAAAGCTACATTGTGTGATTAGTATGGACCAAGCTTCTACTTCTACCAAGTGCATGACGATGCTAAGTAATGCAGTGGATCTTGAGTATCAGAAGTTCACCAAGTCAGCTTTTAGAACTCGAGTTTCTTCTATTTGGCTGACTCGGTAATATTTTGTTTACTTGTGTTTTAGCCAACCTTGTAATTGTAAATATTGGAATGGTATATATGTAATGTATTGTATCATTTGCAATATGTATGAGTATTTCAATAGAATGGAAATGTAATGTTTTGAGAAGAGTGAATGTGAATCACCAGTAGAGCAGAGTATTTAGCAAGGTCTACAAGGAGCAGTAAAGATTTATCAGTCACTAGAGGTGATTTGTATTTCTAAGATCTATTCAGTAATCAAGTTGTAAGTAAGATCTACTATTTCATCCTGACAGGTGAATCAATTTTCTAAATCCTTTAACAGGGTATACTTAACAATCTTTGTATAAATCTCTTAACAGAGTGCATACTTCATTGTATGTTTGTAAAACCTCTAACAAGGTGGATCTAGCAGTCCAAATTGCTCTTAATAGGGTAGATCATCAAAAGTGGTTAATGTAAGCCCTCATAGGCCAACTTTATACTATAGTAGTGAAATTTTGTGGGTATCATCCCCACCCTAGTTTTACTATCTATTTGGAAGGTTTATGGGTCACCAAAATATGATGTTCATGTGTTATTAATGTTTATCTTTTCTCATGCATGTAGTATATTAGATGAATGAATGGTGAATGATTTATATTGTTAAGTGCTAAATTGATTTAAATCTTTTGAGGTTGCTGATTCACCCCTCACCTCTAAATAACCTAGCTAGTCTTGATTATTTCCAACAATTATTTAGTACTAACATTGACTAACAACTAAATAAATATAACCCACCCTTGATACTAATTAAATTAAATTTACTAACTACTAAGTTAAATCCACTTACCATCTAATTATATTTACTTCCTAATAAGATTAATACATTTAATATCTAATTTAAATTTACTCTAATTACTAATTAATAAAGGAAATATTTTAATTAAATCTAAACTAAAAATAAATAAATAAAAAATAATTTAAAACTACTTACTAAATAAAATGAACCATTTACTAACTTAATTAGAAGCATTAACTACTAATTTAATTTACTTTGTTTTAACCCATACTAATTTAAATTTAATTTCATTAGTCACTATCTAAATTAATTTATCCATTTACTAAACTTTCTAAATAAATTACCAAACTTACTAAGTACACTAATTTATCTCTACCCCTACTCCCTATTTTCTAGTGTGAAGCATAATAAAGTTTGGAGCTGCATTAAATAAAAATGCAAGACTGCATTAAATAAATAGCCTAACATGGCTTTTTGTGGGGAAATAATTAATAAAGTTTGAATGGCCAACCATGTGCCATTAAAACGAAACTCTTTGTCATCTTTTTATTTTATTTTATGTGTGTCCCATCCAAGCAAGGTAAGTCAAAAAGGAGGGAAGAAAAGACAGAAAAGGTGGAGTCCTTTTAATTTAAAAGTTTAAACTTCAAAATGCCTCCCTTCTCCTCAAAACCAATGACCACTTATTCCATAAGGCTCAGGAAGGACATGGACACATGGCATAAGATGTGTAGCATCATTGCTATCTCCAATGCATGGACAAGTGGGGGAGGGAGTAAATGTTTAAAGTTTTATAGGTGGGTAAAAAATATAGAATATTTTAGAGGTTAAATTAAAAGGTTTTTTATAGTATATATATTTAATTTGCCTTAGGATTTTAGGAATACAATAATAACTTTTAAAGTATGGATTGTCTTAAGTTTTGAAATTTTAATTATTTTTCTCATACAAAAAAGTGTTTTTTTTGGCCTTTAAGAAACTGTCATTTTATTAAAAATCTGATTCAAAGACTCAACCAGGAAAGAATTAGGGAAGAAAACTTGGTATCATTGTCGTTACATATATAAAGTTAGCAATGAATTATGAAACACTATGTTTCTACATTCATCCTAAACCAATCTATTTTCAAGGGATTTACAATGAAATCTATTTAACATGTTTTCGTTTCTACTACCAAATTTTATACATCAAGATCATATTTCTCGAGGAGAAGTCTCCATAAAAATGGACTCAAGTTCACAAAAATAAAAGAAATTGAATCCAATTTTGCTTCATATCAAGGTATCAACTAAGCAATCTACAAATTTACATAAAGATAGCCATGGAGAACTTAAATTGATTGGGTGATAGTCAGACTCAAACGTATTGATATAATTAACAACTAATCCCATTCAACACTTGCACAATAGGTTCCATATAGAACCAAGACTAGGGAGAAGGTGGATTTTTCTAGGTAGGAGATGTCAATCATGAACACAAAATTGTATGCCTCTTTCGAGGCTAACAAATCACAACAGAATTTTGTTCTTTCTCTCCTTATCTCCCCTAACACAAAAATTAGTTTGTATTGATAGGTAAGGGCCCATAACACCTTACTTTCTCCCTTCTCATCATGAGGAGAGACTTTGCACTGACTTGGAGTCCAACTAAGGCCCTCCTCCCATACATGACCACTTTTGTCCTATTTGAGGGTGAGTAATGTCAACACACCCTTAATAGTTTTCGCCACAAAACAAAAAGGAAAACATGAAATAAAAGCAAATGGAAAACCAACAATAACCCATCCCTCACATGTTTTATCACACACACAAAATACACACACATGCAAGAGATTTACATAAGCAAACAAAAGAAAATCATGAAGAACAAGGCCATGAAGAATCCTACCTTCACAAAGGTTATGCCAATGGAGTTTTGAGATGAGTTAATCCTTCTTCCTCTTCAATTCCAAGCTCAACTTTCTGTAAATGTAGAAAATGGGTGAACAACCTTCAACCCTCAAAATGACAACTAAATAGGCTTCTAAACTCACCCAGCTAAAATAACAATAACTATAGACTTGACTTAAGCCTTCTAGGGTCTTCCCACTTGATCTCACCATTAAGGAAACTTTTTAGGAGAAGTGTAAACTTGACTAACCTCATGGAGATGTTCAATTTTCATACTAAAGAGTGGAAAAGGTTCCCAACCCATACACATACCCCTTGGTTACTTGGATTACATTAAATTTTTCCTCTATGATCATTTTAGGACCTAGATAAATGGCTTGAAATATTTGATCTTTTAAAACCCTAGGAATGTAACATTTCCACAAAACCCTAGGATAATTAATCTAGGTTACCAAATAATTAGTCTTAGATTACTAACTTGATCAATCTTTGGGTAATGGATTACATTGTCAATCCTAATTAACATGCTGATACACATATACATATTACGAGTGTCAAGTGACACCATAAAATTTATTGTTATATAAAATTCAACACCTTACAAAATACAAAATGCTACACACATTCAGATTATGATACAAATAAAATATGAGACAACGAGGTTTGAATCACTTTATTGGATTCAACCTTACTTTCACATTTTGAACATAGGGTCAATTACCAATTCTCTGATAAATTCCTTGGTTAATAATCCTACATACTCAATTTGTACATCAGTAGTTTGATAACATCATATTCATATATTTAAACCAAATTGCATAATAATATTGATCAGAACATCAAACTTTCATTTAAATAATTCTTTCTCATTTTTGCACACATTTAATCATCAATAACAATATAATCAATATAATATACCCTATTCATCAATTCAAATTAAAATACTAGAATAATCATCATTAGACATGCATATACCCAAACATCATAAACATCATCACTAGGGCATATTGAACTATCTAAATGCATATAACCTAATCATCAAGGTGCCATAATCAACATCATCATCATAAGGTGAAACACCTTGTATCATCCTTTGTGCAAATTATTGTTTAAACAGTCAAGATAATGTAGTAAGTCTCAAATCATGGAGTATTAAAACATGAACATATAAATTGATCTCAATTTCCATTAGGATACCTAAACCATAAAACATTAATTCAAATTTAAATAAGTACATACAAGGAGGGGTCTTACATGAAAAACTTATGGAGACAAAATGGAATGGTCAAGATATGTTGATCAACACTATTGAAGACCCTCTGATTAAGTTTGGAGATCGAGTAATTGCTCACAAGATTTACCAGTCAAGCTAACTAAATAATATATCATGTGTAGTAGTTGACATGGGGTACTAACTTGTCAAAAAGGATCACAATTATGATCTAGCCAAGTTGCAACTAATTCAAGTCATAGAGAACCTAGGAGTTATAAGGAAGGTGAAGGATATATCTTTTAAGTTTGGTTCTCTATTTGTATGCATATTTTTCTATGTAGAAAATGTGTTTCCCACTATTGGAGATGTAGTTTGGGATTAAAAGTGAACAATCACTTAGAAAATAACTGATTTCATCAAATAGATAGGTGAAAAATTTGAAAGCATAATGGATAGTTATTTTTAGGATTTCAAACAAAAAATGAAGAATAGGTTCAAGATCCCTATGTCAGTTGTGGACCAATACTATGATGGAATATGTTTTCTTGATGATATAGATTACATATATGTATAGGCTATAATACCTAGAATGGCATGGCTAAGACCTTTATATTATAAGGTGAATATTGATGAAGTTTTAGTCACCTTCAAAATGATGTTAGTTGAACAGATTGACAAGAATGTCAAAAACCCTTTGGCACATATCAAACATCTAAAATCAAAATGATGATGCAAAAATAGGTCCCCAAAATGGACATAAAAATAAAGAAAATGATGTTGGACTATTTAGAGTGATTGGGGGAGTGAATCAGTTACTCAAGCTCCTTTTGTATTAATTTGAACAATAATAAACTTAAACATATCACACAAAACTTTATCCTGTAGCTTAGTATCTACTGTATACTAATAAACAAAAGTACTAGTAGTTCACTATCCTAATATAATAGACTTGTTGAATGCAAAAATTTAATTTGTAAAACACCATAAGACATTCAACACAAGTTTAACACTAGGATTTAACGTGGAAACCTAATTTGGGAAAAATCACTAGCAACATGTCACCACTTTTTCACTCTTTTGTAGTGAGCCATGTTAGGAGCTAGCCCTATTAAAGGTTACAATATTCACTATTAAATGTGACCTAGTTATAGGGTTTAATCAACCTATTAGGAGTGGCCTTGTCTAAGGACTTTAGAACATTCCATTAGAATGTCACCCAATTAAAGGATTAATGTAGACTGTTAAGTCCTTCAATGATTGTTAGATCAACCTTTGATTAAAATAATTTGTATACAAACTATTTACTATGATTAGAAAGAAAACAATAGGGTTTGATCTGTATGATTACAACTCATTTTTTAATTTTAGATCATAGTTCAGTTCATGTGTTGATTCCCTAATAAGCCTTCCTTATCACCTCTATCCTTGACTTTCTTGGCAACCCTTCAAGAAATCATCCTTTGTTATAAATGCTTTAGAATAACTGAGAGAGGGGGGTGAATCAGTTATTCAAGGTCCAACATGTCCAATTCAAACTTTTTCACTACATGTTGTGAGCCCATTTAACCCTTCATTCATCCAAGCATTAACTTTTCAATTCAACAAGTTACTGTAAATCAACATGCAAGCATAACACATAAAAGATCAACACATAACACAGTGATTTACATGGAAACCCAATTTAGGAAAAACCAATAGTAACATGCTACTCAATTCTCACTCTTCTGAAGTGATGCCCTGTGAAAGGCCTACCCTATTAAAGGCTTACAACACACTGTTAAATGTGACCTTGTTAAAGGATTTATCCACCCTATTAGAAGTGGGCCTCATTAGAGGACTTTAGAATATTCACTTGGAATGCCACCCTATTAAAGGATTTACAAATGGTTGTTAGGCCAACCTAAGTCCATAGGATTTTTATATCTAATACAATTGCTAGAGAGTATTAGAAAGTCTTTAACCTTATTACAACATACAACTTAACTTGTAGATCTTTGATCACTCTTCATCTCTTCACATTGCCTGGCCTTCAATCTCTACAACTCTTGATAGCTTGCCCTCCTTTCAAACTTAGTCTCCTTGAGTCTTCATGCTCATTATACCAGTGCAATAATCTCTTCTTGACCACTTATAGAAGTAGAGTCTCTGTGCTTTGTTCTTCTCCTAGATGCCTTCTCCTTGACACACTTCTAATCACTTCATAATTTGGCACTTCAATAGCAGTAGCATTACAACATTTGCTTCTTGGTCTATGAATCCCTAAATAGAAGTCTTGGAGTTCCTTTCTCGCTCAATTCTTCTAGTCTTTAATTTCAATTTGTATGGATTAGGTAGGATTCATTATATCTAACCCATATTTTGTTTCCTCTAGAAACTTCTTGAATAATCCTTTTGAATTCACCCAAAAATGGTTTACATAGAATTCTATGCCACCAGCTCATCATCCTTATCCTCCAACTAGTTCACAAAATTCAAGGCAACAACTTTGTCGGCTCATATTTGGCAAATATTTTTTATTTAAAATAATGCAATAGCTCAACACTATTGAAATACTAGTGCTCAACACATACTGAGTTACTTGACATCAACTACATTTTTACTGATGCTCGACATCTGAAGTTCACTCGGCACCAAGTAAGATTTTTTGATGCTCAGCACTTGATACTTTGCTTGACACTTGAACTTCACGTAACATTTGAAAGATCACTCAGCACACACTATATTTTTCCTTTTACTCAGCTCCAACTGAGAATTTTCTCGGCTTGAACTAGCTTGCATGACACCCACTAATGAACTTAGTTTAAGCTTTGCAATCAACGTTGTTACAACTTCTTCCCCCAATGTTTCTAAGTGCGACCAACCTCTGTATCTTTGAATATGTTACCAATGCATCATCTCACCATTGTTTTAACTGATCCTTGTACTTCATTACAACATCAGAACTCAACCTTTCCCTTAGGTGCTCTTGTTACATCTTGTTGATCAAATCCTCTTCATCAATCAACTAAGTGATAGTACTTGGATCTTATAAGCAATTGTCATTCCTACAAATAGTAGGTCTGACATCAATGAAAAAATAATGATTGAAAACATTCTTTTAACAAAAAACTTTCTTCTTTGCAACAATCTCCCTCTTTGATCTTCAACAATGAGCTTTTCAATCAGATTTCCAATAATCTTCCTTTTGGCATTGATGGAAAACCAAACTGATCAACCATCAAACTAAACTATTCAACCACAAGCTAACTAGGTTAGAACCATAAGTCAAATGCCAAAAAGAAAATTGTGTTACTGAAATATCCATTTTCTGATTTTGTATGATATTTCCAACCTCTAATCAGATTTTCAATATCAAACAACTAATATCACAAAGATCCACCAAATTTCTCAAGAAACCCCAAATCGGGTATGCCAGAAATTGTGCCAAAAGCTTCATAGCTTCACCTATTATTAATAAATCTGAAAGTGGAAATTTTAACAGAAATTTAAGCAGCATAATAGCCTAAAAAATGAAATTTCAAGATCTGTATAGCCTTTACACAACAGTTCTCAAATGTAGGACAAAAACTATGCTCATCAGGCTCTCGAAATTAACACAAAAATGCCCGAAAACACCACAAAAACACTAATAATCTATCTCAAAAGTTTAATCAAATCAAAATACATATATTCAGCTCTATTTTAACACCTTAAAGTCTTAAATACAGCAGCAACCCAAAATGATATGAAATACTTAACTGAAAACACCAAACTCATACAAAAAACACACCCGAAAACCCACAAATCTGCACTGTTCAGCACAAAGGCAAACTCTGTATGAGCATGCACATGGAATGGCTTCAAAATCCCATCCTTAGCCTTCCTAGAAACCTACAAAATCTCATTCTTGGGTCTCCTTGGAAACCTACAAACTCTCGTTCTTGGGTCTCCTTCTCCATAGGTTTGGCAGCCTCTGAAGAATAACAAAGAATGAGCAAAAATCAAGTTCTAGAATCCCCAAAATGCCTCCAAACCCCTTAAAAGAGGGCATAACCATAACTCACATCCAAGAGAGGTTAATGAAACATATTTTAATAATAATTTTCATTTATTAGTCCAACGGTTTCCAAAGATTAACCCCCTTTTTCCGAAACTTCACTTTCTTGGGCCTGCCTGCCTTAGCAAAGATTATTATTTTTTAATTATTTGAAAAGGGGACATGACAAGTCCTCCCCTCCCAAGAATTGCTTGTCCTCAAGCAATGGCTGGACAATAAACCAATCAATCCACCTGGATCCCAAATGTAGTCATGAACTATACTACTACCAATTAGCATAGGCTTCTGCAATATCCTTTGCAATATGACCAAGAGGAATCCATAATCAAACTGAAAATTATAGCTCAACCAAACTCCAAAATCACCACTACCACAGTCAAAAACCCATGAGACACAAACTCTTAGAACATTAGAACCCAAGTAAAGTGGACAAATCAAACTACCAACATAGTAAATACCATCAACGCATCCCACTGGCCTATACAAAATGTACAATCCAACTCTGCAACAATGGTGAACGCTCTCGAATGAAACTATACCAAGTATGGAGAATCCACACACTGTACAACTCCTGCAGTCAACACAACTCTGCAAATCACCGACCACTATCTCATAACCATAACTCCCATGCACTGCTGATGGTGAAAAGACATTACAAGATAAAGAGTAAGAAATGGAATCCAAACCAAATTTGCCTGCCATCAACTCCTCAAAAAAAGGATCAAATGCTAACTGATGTACATACCCTGCAATATAATGTTGATTAAAAAAACCAACCTCAGTCAACAGCTCACCATGAACAAGTGATACAACCCACTGTGACTGATCACTAGCTAAGTCAAGAGATGTCATAGCCAAAGGAGTAGAATCAATAACAACACCCACTAAAGCATCACTCCCAAACTCCTGCTCTAAGTCACATATTATCAAGCTGTCAACTGCAGAACCTATCACCATGTCATGCCCATCACAACTCTCATCTTGAGGCATCAAACTGTCCCATAATTGATGATAAGCACTAGGAACCAAAGTACATCTCTGTATCATCATCTCATCAACATGGTCATCAAAGGTAAATTGATGAGCGTACCTCACAATGTAATGCTGATAGAATTTGCCAATCTAAGTCAGTGGCTCAAACTGTAATCTAGATGAAACTAACTACAATTAATCATTAACCATGTTGGAACTGACTACTACCTCTGAAGATATCACCAAGGGAGTAGTATTACTAGTAGGAACCATGCCAACTGCTGACTCACCAACATCACACATGATCTTTGATACATCTCTAGTCTTCGTGCCATCAGTACTAGAGGCCACGACCATGTCAGGAATACAACAATCTGCTACAACACCCAACTCAACTGAACCTAACTCTAGTGGGAATGAACCTGATATGCCAATGTTAGTATCAAGGATGGATGCATCCCCATCTCCACTATCTCTGACAATCTCGGCCATGGACATCCTCGGATCACCAAACACCACAACTTGTGACTGTATAGAATCAGGTAAAGACTGTAGTCACTCTAACTCCATGGTCACCTTAGCCGAATGAAATTGTGACTCCTTGAAAGCCAACTATGTACTCTCAAGAATCTCAGAAGTCACCTCAAGCTGCTCAGTAAGCTCACTCACCTCATCTTCCTTCACCAACAATGCATCATATGTTGCACTGCCCCACTCCATAAGATAATCTCTGTCGGCTACCAACTGTATATAATTCTATCTCAAAATCTGAATAGCCTCCCATAAAGAGTGGAACTCTATCAAGGAAAGATAACTGCCTCCCTGCTCATCACTAGTAGGAGAACCCCATCCATAAACTGCTAACAATTGACGAGCAACATCGAAATGCTCGCAAGTGATAGCAATGTCTCAGTCACTAACTCTCAACTGATTAGACACATGATGGCACTGGCTTGACTGTCTCCTACAAACCTCCTCTGATGCACTGTCTAAAGGAGTATCCTCAAAGTTACTAGTCTTTAGAGTATTACCATCCATATCCTGTGAATCAAATCTAAAGCTCATATCAACATACAAAGTATCAAAAACATTAGCATTGCTGTCCAACTCCTCTATACCCAAGGAAACTAAGTCTTCAAAACTGCCCACTGCATCCTCCTGGATGTCATCAATGCCAATATGATCTTGGGACTCATCTATGCACACTGCCAAATATGAAATATCATCAACACATTCCAGCAAGTATGGTCGACTGGATATATGACCAAAGCCCAAAATCAGTGTATAAAAACTAATACCAACATCAGATAAGATACTGGCACAAGAAAAGACAACACCGTGTAATTTGCTAATCAAATCCATGATAGCACCCAAACAAACACTACTACCAAAAAGTGTTAAAGATCTCCAGTCAACTGAATCCCAAATGCCAATATAACAATCTCTAGTCCATATTCGTAAACTAGAATCAACTGGTAACTCAAGAAAACTCCTCACCTGAGTAATATGACCAATACCAACTAACTCCACATACCTATCATGATGAGATAATGAAGTCACAATACTATCTTTGTTCACCTTTAGCTGGCTGGACAAATCATGTGAAGTACTACTAGCCTCAACCTCATGTGATGAAGCATCTAACTGTGCCTAGTACTCTTTCTCAGCAAAATCATGAATGCTCAATGTCTGCTCATCTCTACCAGGTATCTCACCATCCTGGACAACAACATCCTCATAATCATCATCTGAACCCACTACACTGTAGTCACTGCCTGTTGTAACTATACCATCTTGAATACCTATGGCATCACCCTTTGACGACCTGTAAACAATTGTCTCAATTTGAGTATCAAGTTGACCGTTACTATCAATCTGTGTAATATCCTTTCCCACCACATCCTGTGGCAGAGTAGAATCTGAGACCTCTACCTGGCTATCAGCTAGTTTCTCAAACTCCTCATGCAAGTTCTTGGTAATTGTGTCATCTGCCCTGTGAGAAAATCTGCCAAATAGAAATCCAGTCAACTTATCCACCTTAGCTGGGTCGGACAACATGTCATTCATTATATGGTGGTGCTCAACCAACTGTTCAGACATGTCATGGCTTATTTTTATAAGTTTATCTCGAATGTCTAAATAACCATCCTTTCTACTGTTTTGACTCTGGATATTAATTGTCCAAGATCATGTCCTCTGAGACTCTGTACTATACCTGTCCATTCTAGATAAAGTAGAGTGTAACCCCAATAGGATATAACTTCTTCAAACACCAAGAACTAACATGCAAATGATTAGAAGTAGCATGCAACCATAGATTTTGACATACAACTGATTAGAAGCAACATGCAACCACCAAATTCACCAAGAACTAACATGCAAATGATTAGAAGTAGCATGCAACCATAAATTTTGACATGCAACTGATTAGAAGCAACATGCAATCATAAATTATGACATGCAAGATCTGGGTAGTTGTCAAAACTGACATGCAAACTTCTACAACCACAAAATTCACTAAGAACTAACATGAAAATGATTAGAAGTAGCATGCAACCATAAATTTTGACATGCATCTGATTAGAAGCAACATGCAATCATAAATTATGACATGCAAGATCTGGGTAGTTGTCAAAACTGACATGTAAGCTTCTACAAACCCTCAGGCTGGCAAGATCATGGCTCTGATACCACTAAAATGTCCCTTTTCTGATTTTGTATGATATTTCCAACCTCTAATCATATTTTCAAGATCAAACAACTAATATCACAAAGATCCACCAAATTTCTCAAGAAACCCCAAATCGGGTATGCCAGAAATTGTGCCAAAAGCTTCACAGCTTCACCTATTATTAATAAATCTGAAAGTGGAAATTTTTACAGAAATTTCAGCAGCATAATAGCCTACAAAATGAAATTTCAAGATCTGTATAGCCTTTACACAATAGTTCTCAAATGTAGGACAAAAACTATGCTCATCGGGCTCTCGAAATTAACACAAAAATGCCCGGAAACACCACAAAAACACTAATAATCTATCTCAGAAGTTTAATCACATCCCAATAAATATATTCAGCTCTATTTTAACACCTTAAAGTCTGAAATACAGCAGCAAACCAAACTGATATGAAATACTCAACTGAAAACACCAAACTCATACAAAAAACACACCCGAAAACCCACAAATCTGCATTGTTCAACACAAAGGAAAACTCTGTATGAGCATGCACGTGGAATGGCTTCAAACTCCTATCCTTAGCCTTCCTAGAAACCTAAAAAATCCTGTTCTTGGGTCTCCCTGGAAACCTACAAACTCCCGTTCTTGGGTCTCCTTCTCCATAGGTTTGGCAGCCTCTGAAGAATAACAAAGAATGAGCAAAAATCAAGTTTTGGAATCCCCAAAATGCCTCCAAACCCCTTAAAAGAGGGCATAACCATAACTCACGTCCAAGAGAGGTTAATGAAACATATTTTAATAATAATTTTCATTTATTAGTCCAACGGTTTCCAAAGATTAACCCCCTTTTTCCGAAACTTCACTTTCTTGGGCCTGCCTGCCTTAGCAAAGATTATTATTTTTTAATTATTTGAAAAGGGGACATGACAGTTACCATTATTTTTCACATCTCCCTCTTAGCTGATGTATCCTCTTTCTTTCCTTTCTACCCTTCTTGCATTTTCTGCATCTATATGCATTGTTCTTCTTTTGATATTCTCTATTCTAATTAGATTATTCATCTTTTCTATTGTTGATCATTTCTGTCTACTTCTCCCTCTATCTTCATTTGATCAGTTTCTGCATTTTCTTAACATTTTTCCTTTTGCTTTTGATCAAATGTTGTTGATTAGTTTCTTGTTACTTCTTTCTCTTTCAAAACAATGCCAAATACATATTAGAATCTTATCATGCAAGTGTAACAATTGCAAGTTCATTCAATTTCCCTTGTGACTGATTTGGAACTTCAGCACTTCAATTACTTTAGGCATAAATCCTAATGTAAATATCCTCTACATCAATGTGTAATATTTCAACAAGCAACTCATTTGATGTAGGGCAATCTTGCTTCTACTTAGGTAGCCTTGGCTAGGGTTATCACCCCTAACTTACTTCTAAGATACTCAAAAGCATCTTTAGGTAGTGCTTTTGTGAAGATGTCAGCAATCTATTCCTTTGAGCTAACATATTCCATCTTCACTTGTTTATCTTCCACCAATTCTCTTACATAGTGATACTTGATTGCAATATGCTTGGTTTTAGCATGCATTACAAGGTTCCTTGATATGTTGATAGCACTTGTAATGTCACAATAAAGTATCATAGGCTCATTTACCTCTTCCTTCATACCTTACAACAAATGTTTGATCCATACAATATTGGTGCAATTTATAGCAGTTGCAACATATTTAGCTTCAGTAGTGGATTGTGAGATACAACTTTTCTTTTTATCGGTCCATGTAATCAATCTTTTCATAAGAAAAGTGCTCCTCCACTAGTGCTTTTTCTATCATCAATGTTACCTCCCCAACCTGCATCAGTGTAGGCTTTTAGCTCAAACTTTTCACTTCTCTTGTAATACAAACCAAAGTCATAAGTTCCTTTTAGATACCTTAGTATTCTCTTTGCTACCATCAGGTGATTTTCTCTTGGATTTGCAAAATATCTTGCCACTATTGTAATAGCTAATGCAATATCTAGCCTACTATGTACAACATATTGCAGCTTTCCAATCATCGATCTATACAATGTCTAATTCACTTCAGCTGATTCATCATTCTTAGATAACTTATGTCCTGATGCCACTGGTGTGTTGACTAGTTTTGACTTTTCTAATCGAAATGTCTTGAGTATCTCCTTGATGTATTTATATTGGGTCACAATTATGCCATTATTTAATTGATGTACTTGCAATCCAACAAAGAATTTGATTTCTCCAAACATTGATATTTCAAACTCATGTTTCATTTGATCAGCAAAATCTTTGCACATAACATCTTTTCCTCCAAATATTATATCATCAACAAATATTTTTGATATCAAAATGTCTTTTCCTTTTTTAAGTTTGATGTACAAGTTGCTATTGTCATCCATTCTCTCAAATCCTATCTTCACAAGATATTTGTGTAGTCTCTCATACCATGCTCTAGGTGCTTGCTTCAATCCATAAAGTGCCTTGTGTAGTTTGTAGACCATGTCTTTGTTCTTTTTGTCAAAAAATCCCTCAATTTTTTCTATGGAGACTTCCTCTTCTAGTATACCATTTAGAAAAGTAGATTTCACATCCATTTGGTAGACTTTGAAACCTTTGTATGTAGCATATGCAAGTAGTGTTCTTACTCCTTCCATTCTTACAATAGGGGAAAATGTTTTCCCATAATCCAATCCTTCTTCTTGTGCATAGCCTTTGTAGACTAATCTGGCCTTATTTCTTGTTATCTCACCATTCTTATCGAGTTTGTTCCTAAACACCCATTTGATAACAATTACATTCTTGTCAGCTCGTCTAGGAACTAGGGTCTAGGTTTTGTTCTTCTCAATCTTCTCAATCTCTTCTTTCATAGCTTTATACCAGTCATCATCTTGTAGTGCATCATTCACTATTTTGGGCTCAACTTTTCTTAGCAGACATGATTTATTCCTTAGTCTATTCCTTTTCATTGGTCTTGCATTCTTGTCACCAATGATTCGATTTGCAAAGTGATGTCTTCTTACATACTTGGCTAATCTTGGTTTTGTCCTTCTTTCCATGTTTGATCATTTAGCTTTAGAGTCATTTTGATCTTCTCCATCTGGTACTTCATCATTTCTTTCATGTATACTATTTTTGGAATCAGAATGCATATTTTCTACATTCTACAACTTGCTTCTGAATGTAGCTCGGCATTCACTAGATGTGACTCAGCTGATACTAAAATTTGTTGTTGATTCCCAACTTGATTTGTAACATTTTCTTCAATAGTCATTCCTTCATAGAAGTATAAAAAGGATCTATAATCTTCTGATTGTTTAGTTCCATCAACTTAAACTTCTGCATGATCATCAAAATTTACGTTTTCACTCTTCACAACCTTGTTAGTGTTAATATTCAAACATTTATATGCCTTACTTCTAGTGGACTATCTAAGGAATATGCCCTTATCACTCTTTGCATCAAACTTGCCATTTCTAGTGTCTTTAAGAATATAACATTTGTAACCAAAGATTTGAAATGTTTTACATTAGGTGAGTGACCATACCATAGTTCAAAAGGTGTTGCATTTGTACCTTTCTTGACTTGGATTATATTCAGTGTGTAGACTGCAATACTTACAGCTTCTCTCTAGTACTTTAGAGCAACATTTTTCTCCATAATCAAGGTTCTAGCACAGTCTATCATTGATCTATTCCTTCTTTCAGCAATACCATTATGTGGTGGAGTTCTTGGTGCTAATGTTTTCCTTTTGATGCCTTTGTCATTGTAGAATATATCAAACTCCTTTGATGTAAACTCACCTCCCTTGTCTGATCTTAGGCATTTTAGATTCTTACCTATTTCCTTCTCAACTCTAGCCAAGTACCACTTAAACATTTGAAATGCATTAGATTTTTGCTTCAAAAACATAGCATTCATCATCCTTGAATAGTAGTCTGCAAATAGCATCATGTATCTGTCTCTTGGGTAACTTTGTACTTCTATTGGACCACATAATGAACTAACTCCAGTACTTCTTTGGAAGTGTATGTTTTGCTTTTGAAGCTAGACTTGGTGATCTTCCCTAGTTGACATTGTTTGCACATTGTGTTTTTAGGTTTCTTCAATTTGGGTAACCTTCTGACCTTCTTTTTGCTAATGCTGATCAGACTTTCAAAGTTGATATGACACAATCTCTTATGCCACAACCACACATCATCAAGTCTAACAGAAAGAAAAGTTGTATCTTCCATATTTAGGTAAAATAGATTACTCCTAGTTTGTTCACCTTTTCCTATCAGATTTCCATCAGTGTCATAGATCTTGGCAGTTTTGTTTCCAAATTCTACTTTGCAACTTACATTTCCTAATTGTGATACACTCAACAAGTTGTAGTTCAATCCTTCAAAATAGTATGCATTATCACATGAAATTTTCTCTATAATTTTAATTGAGCCTTTTCCTTTAATTTGACATGGAGCATCATTACCAAATCTAACACTATTTCAATCATATTGAGTAAAGGTAATGAACTTACTTTTATCTCCTATCATGTGATGTGAGCAACCACTGTATATGATCCACTTGTCATTCTTGTTCACATAGGTAACCAATTTTGTTTCTTCATCTTCATCTTTTTCTAATTCATCCTTCATGGCCACATAGACTACTTCATCATCATTATCATTAGAATCTTCTTCAACAATGTAGCATCTTTTGCCTTTTTCCTTGTACTCTCTACTATCATCTTTTGTTTTCTTCTTGTACTTATTTCCTTCTTTGTAGTTCTTCTTTTGTGTACACCTTACAGCAATATGACCTACTTCATTATAATTGAAACATATGATAGGGGGCTTATCTTTGAATTGTCCTTTGCCTCTATGGAGACTCCTAGCCAGTAGTGCTTCTAACTATTCCACATCTTCCTCATCTATGCTACTATCACTGGATGCATGATTTTCTTTTCTTCTCTTCTTGTTTGATGTCTCCTCCTTAGTGTCTTTTATTATCATCTTGACCTTGAAAGTAGATTCAAGGCTCTTGAGTTTGTAGTTGGACAAGTCAAATGCAGTAAGTCTTTCCACTATACCTTCAAAGGTTAGTGTGTTTCCTTCTACACACCTTAGCTCTTGGATGGCTAAAACTCTAATAGCATAGATAGGGAGTAGATTTCTCAAGTATTTGTTGTTGATAGTTTCTTCTTCCAATTGACCACCTAGACTTCTTATTGCACTTACCACTCCTTTCATTCTAGCAGTATATTGAGTAGCATTTTCTCCTTCCTCCATTTTCATGTCATCAAACTTTCCTCTTAGGCTTTCTCTCTTTTCTCTTTGGACATTCTGATCTCTTCTGTAGATATCTATTAGGGCTTTCCACATCTTGAATGCAATGTCACAATCTTTGATGTCATCATATTCTGCATAGTTGAATGCAGAGGCAATCTCCAACATTGCTTGATTGTGCTTCTTCCTTTTTCTCAAATCATCTACAATAAGAGGTCCAACTGGATTTACATGTTCTATTCCAATTGAGGTTTGTGCATAGTCACCTATTGATCCAAGGTGCAATTTCATTAGACTCTGCCATGCAGTGAAGTTATCTTTGTTGAGCTTGGGAACTTCTCTCTTGGACATCTTGATCTTCCTACTTCTAGTACCTTGAAACTAAATTAGTGGATGGCTCTGATACCAATTATTAGAAATTCTTTAGAATAACTGAGTGAGGAGTGGGGGGGTGAATTAGTTATTCAAGGTCCAACATTTCCAATTCAAACTTTTTCACTAAATGTTGTGAGCCCAATCAACCCTTCATTCATCCAAGCATTAACTTTTCAATTTAGCAAGTTACTGTAAATCAACATGCAAGCATAATACATAAAAGATCAACACATAACACAATGATTTATGTGGAAACCCAATTTGGGAAAAACAACCAGTAACATGCTACTCAATTCTCACTCTTCTAAAGTGATGCCCTATGAAAGGCCTGCCCTATTAAAGGCTTACAACACTTTGTTAAATGTGACCTTGTTAAACAATTTATCCACCTTGTTAGAGGACTTTAGAACATTCACTTGGAATGCCATTCACTTTAGAACATTCACTTGGAATGCCATGCTAGAGATTATTAGAAAGTCTTTGACTTGATTACAACATACAAGTTAACTTGCAGATCTCAGATCACTCTTCAGCTCTTCACATTGCCTAGCCCTCAATCTTTGCAACTCTTGATAGCTTGCCCTCATTTCAAGCTTAGTCTCCTTGAGTCTTCATGCTCATTGTACTAGTGCAATCATCTCTTCTTGACCACTTGTAGAAGTAGAGTCTCTATGCTCTATTCTTCTCCTAGATGCCTTCTCCTTGACACCCTTCTAATCACTTCATAATTTGGCACTTCAATAGCAGCAACATTAGCAACATTTGCTTCTTGGTTTATGACTCCTTAAATAGAAGTCTTGGAGTTCCTTTCTCGCTCAATTCTTCTATTCCTTAATTTTATTTCATATGGATTAGGTAGGATTCATTGTATCTAACCCATATTTTGTTTCCTCTAGAAACTTCTTGAATAATCCTTTTGAATTTGCCCAAAAACAATTTACATAGAATTTTGTGCCCCTAAATCATCATCGTTATCCTCCAACTAGTTCACAAAATTCAAGGAAACAACTTTGTCATCTTAGATTTGACAAATCTTCATCATTTAAAATAATGCAGTAGCTCAAAACTATTGAAATACTGGTGCTTGGCACATATTGAGTTACTCGGCATCAACTATATTTTTACTGATGCTCGGCACCTGAAGTTCACTCAGCACCAACTAAGATTTTTTGATGCTCGACACTTGAACTTCACTTAGCACCTGAAAGATCACTCGACACACACTAATTTTTTCCTTTTTCTCGGCTCCAACTAAGAATTTGCTCGACTTCAACTAGCTTGCTCAACACCCACTAATGAACTCAGTTCAAGCTTTGCAATCAACCTTGTTACAACTTCTTCCCCCAATGTTTCTAAGTGTGACCAACCTATGTATCTTTGAATATGTTACCAATACATCATCTCACCATTTTCTTAACTGATCCTTGCACTTCATTAGAACATCATAACTCAACCTTTCCCTTAGGTTCTCTTGTTACATCTTGTTGATCAAATCCTCTTCATCAATCAACTAAGTGATAGTACTTGGATCTTATAAGCAATTGTCATTCCTACAAATAGTAGGTTTGAGATCACTAACAAAAGAATTATTGAAAACATTCTTTTAACAATAAACTTTCTTCTTTGCAACAATCTCCCTCTTTGATCTTCAATAATGAGCTTTTTAATTAGATTTCCAACATCCTTCTCTTCACAAAAAACTTAAGCCTTCTTCTCAAATTCACATATTAACCTCCACAACCTTTCTCCATTTCACACCCACAACTTCTCTATTCAGTCTCTTTTTGTCTTCACACTTTACGCTCTTATCATCTCCTTGTGCTTCTCTTGTTAAGTTCATCTCTATACCTCCTTAAATAGGTAATTCTAGTCCTTTTCCATTTTCCATGATCACCATAATTCTTAGGGTTTATAATATAATCCAACAGATTCATTGTTTATGTTCATCTCCATCTCTTTTCTAGAAACTTCTCATAGAATTTACTCAGTAGGTATGTTACCTGATGCTTTCCTTGAATTAAATGACCCAACATGTGAATCCTTATCTTCAACATATTTTCCATATCTGAAGAAATCAACTGAGTTAGCTAGAAATCATGATTTATCATATGCATTCAAAATATTGTCAAAACCATTACTAAGTTTTGACACTCAGTCATCACTAAATTACTCAATCTCTATAATACTTCTAGCTCAACATCTATACTATCACTTAGTCAATATTGATGCTCGATCAATACTAATCTTCCCTTGGCTTGTACTGGAGCTTGGTCAACACTAGCACCCCTTGACATAAACTTCAAGTTCCTTAATCTTTTTTTGTATTTCTTGGTCTAGCTTATGTAGTTTGTTTGTGACTTTACATGTCTTCATATTGTAAAAAATCATATTATCTTGCCATAGTCTAATTAATCAAATGTCTATTGTAGTTTCGTTTTCATAACTCAACTTTTCCTTTAGGTGCTTTTGTTATGAGAAATTTCTTAAATCCTCTTCATCAATGAAATGGACATGACATTTAGATAAGATAGAAACATGTCTCTTTAGTATATTTGACATCAATGACAATATAACAATTGTTTCAATTGTAGTTTCAACAATCTCCCTCTTTGGCACTGATGGAAACACCTTAAAATACCTCAAGTATATGAATACATTCTCCCTATTTATTACCATGCAGTCCAAAATATTTCTCTTTCATGAGTTAATAATGTTCGTAATTTCATTTTGATTCTCATCCATACAATTTTAAAAATTCCCTCTAAGTTCAGAGTTCAAACATTCTCTTGTATACATAGTCTCTAGTTCTATTCAGATCACTCCCTTTTACATTATGTATCTCTCAAATATCTCTTGTATCTCTCTCCCTTTAGTAATTCTCTCCCTCTTTGAAAACAACACCAAAGACACTAGCTTTATTAGCTTCATTTTTTTTCATACATCTTGATTATGTTAATCACATGTTAGAGCTAAATACTATCTTCTACAAATGACTGATCTATTATGTTTTCCTTATTCTTCTTTCTTTGACTTGACTACCTTAGGCATCTCTTAAGATAGAACAATCTGCATCAATATGTAAGATATTTTGATTCACACATTTGGTGCATAACACCATCTTGTCTTAAGTTGCTTTGCTTTGGGCAATCACCCCCAATTTACCTCTAAGATATTCAAGAGTATCTTTAGGAAAGGCTTTAGTGAATATGTCAAAAATTTGTTCTTTGGTGTATACATATTCTTACTTCACTTCCTTGTCTTGAATTATTTCTCTCAAGTAGTGATACTTGATAGCAATGTGCTTTGTTTTAGCATGCCTCACATGGCTCTTTGATATGTTGATAGAACTTGTGTTATCACAATTTATAGCCACTAGATCTGTAACTTCTTCTTTCATTCCCTTCAGTAATTTCTTGATCCACATAATGTTTGAATAGTTCACTAGAGCTACTACATACTTAGCCTCAACTATTGATGGAAAAAATAGTTCTGTCTCTTGCTTGTCCATGAAACCAATCTTTTTCCTAGAAAGAATGGACCTCAAAAGTTTCTCTCTCTACCATCAATATTTCCTACCCAATGAAATTTAGTGAATACCTTTATTTCAAATCTATCACTCCTTTTGTAATACAATCCATAGTCTTTTATACCTTTTAGATATCTCAATATCCTTTTCACTACCATTATGTGGTTCTCTTTATGATTTTCTTGGTTCCTAAATACAACTCAACATTCATAGTATGTGATGTGGTAGTCACTAAAACTTGTTGTTGATTTGCAACTTGATTTACAACATCTTCATCAGTAGGCATACCTTCATAAAAGTATACAAATTATTTTAATTCCTCTAGTTCCTTCAGAGGTTCAGCCTCATGTACTTCTATATATTCATCAAATTTCACATTTGTAATTTCCATGACTTTGTTAGTGTTAGTATTTAAATACTTATAAGCATTACTTCTTATGGAATAGCTAAGGAATATACCTTCTTCACTTTTTGCATCTAATTTACCATTTTGAAATCCTTGAGAATATAACACTTGCTTCCAAATACCTTAAAATATTTTACATTGGGTGAGTATCCATACCATATTTCAAAAGGTGTTGAATGAGTACCTTTCTTGACTTGCACACTATTCAAGGTATAGACAACTATATTTATAGCTTCTCTCTAGTATTTCAAAGCAACATTTTTCTCCATCATGAGTGTCCTTGCACAATCCACTACAGATCTATTTCTCCTTTCAACAATTCTATTTTGTGGAGGGATCCTAGGAGTAGATGTATGTCTTTTGATTCCTCTATCATTAAAAAATTCTCAAACTCATTTGATGTAAATTCTCCTCCACTGTCAAATCTTAAACATTTAAGACTTTTACTTGTTTCCTTCTTAACTCTTGTTAAGTACCACTTAAACATTCAGAAAGCATCAGATTTCTATTTTAGAAATATAACTATCATCATTCTAGAATAATCAACAAGAAATAGCATAATATATTTATCTCTTTTGTAGCTTTGCACATCAATTGGTCCACACAAGTCAGTATGAACAATCTCTAATATTCTTTTAGAGGTATGAGTCTTACTATTAAAACTTGACTTTGTCATCTTGCCTAACTGACATTGTTTACAAACTATATTGTCAGTTTTCTTCAACTTAGGAAAACCTCTAACTCTTCTCATGTTACTAATATTGACCAAATTATCAAAATTAACATGACATAACCTCTTATTCCATAGCCACACAACATCAAATTCTACAAATAAATAAGTAGCATCCTCTATATTAAGGTAGAATAGATTACCTCTAGTTTGATCACCTTTTCCAATTAGTTTTCCATCAGTATCATATATCCTAGCAATCTTGTTCTCAAACTCAACTTTACAACCTAAACTATTTAGTTGTAACACACTCTACAAATTATAGTTAAATCCTTCAACATAATAAGCATTATCACATAAAATCTTTTCTATGAGTTTGATAGAATCTTTTTCTTTTATCAGATAGGGTGCATCAACCTTACACTATTTCCATTATAATAATTCAAGGTAATGAACTTACTTTTATCTCTAGTCATGTGATGTGAACACCCACTATCAATGATCCATCTATCAATCTTGTCCACACAAGACACTAGTGTAATTGCCTCATCCTCATTAGATTCATCCTTCATTGCAACATACACCACTTCATCATCATAATCATCAGATCCATCTTTTGTCTACTCTTTAGCAATGTAGCAAGACTTCTTGCCTTTATCTTTGTAATCTTTGTTGTCTTCATCTCTTCTACTTTTGTACTTGTCTACAACTCTATAATTTTTCTTCTCTAGACATCTAGTAGCAATATGATAAAACTCATTGCAATTGAAACACATGATAGGTAACTTAACTTTGAACTTGCCTTTACCTCTATTAAATCTCCTTGCGGTAGTGCTTCAAGTTGTTCTACATCCTCCTCATCTGAATCACTGTCATTGGAAACATATTTTACCTTTTTCTTCTTCTCCTCATTAGGTTCTTTCAATGGTAGATTGGCTTTGAAAGCATATTCAACATTGTTAGATTTGAAGTTATCAAAATTAGATAGTTCAAAAGTAGTGAGCCTACCTACCAGACATTCAAGAGTTAGATTAGAACTTGGTACACATCTCAATTCTTGTATTGCAGAAACTTAATAGCATAAATGGGTAGCAGTGTTCTCAAAACTTTTCTTAGTATAATCTCATCATCTATCTTACCAGTAGATCCCCTTATTGCATTAATGACATCCTTTATCTTAAAGCAATATTGAGCAATGTTCACACCTTCTAACATTCTCATATCATCAAACTTACCTCTAAGACTTTTGGAATTGGCTCTCAAAACATTTGTATCATCTCCATAGATGATGTGTAGAGCATCCCACATTTTCTTTGCATTGTTACAATGCTTGATATCATCAAACTCATCATAACTTAGGGTAGAGGAAATCTCCAACATTGCCTGGTTGTGTTCTTTCTTCTTTTTTAGATCTTCAACAGTTAGGACTCCAGTAGGATTGACATGCTGAATAGAAATGGTAGATTGTGTATGATATCTTCATTAGAATTTTCCATGTAGGAAAGTTATCTCTATTAAGATTCAGTACCTCTCTTTTTAACATCTTGATCTTTTTGCTTCTAGTACCTTCAAACTAGTCCTCTTAAGCAGATGGCTTTGATACCAATTGTTGGAATTATTTAGAATAACTGAGGGGGGTGAATCAGTTATCCAAGGTCCATATGTACAAACAATTTTTTTCACAACTTAGTAAACCCATATCCATAAAAATTTTTCATCATGCATGCATCCATTAGATCATACAATCACTTAAACTTATAGGTTACTATCAAATCAACTTTGCAAAAATGTTAGCATGAAACATAACAGATTCAATAACACATTTGACACAATAATTTAACATGGAAACCTTACTTGGGAAAAACCACTAGTAACATGCTACTCATTCTCGCTCTTATGAAGTGATGCCCTATGACAAGCCAACCATGTTAAAGGTTATAATGCACACTGTTAAATGTGCCTTGGTTAGAAGATTTCAATCACCTTGTTAGGAGTGAGCCTTGTTAGAGGACCTTAGATCATTCACTTGGAATGTGACCTAGTTAAAGAATTTACAAATGACTGTTAGGTCAACCTTAATCTAATAAATTTACCCTAGACTAGTACAACAATTAGAAATTAACAGTAAGGCTTGATCTAATAACAACTTACAAGACACTTTCAGATTACATATCTCTATTTTCAATCCTCCATTCTACTTGGCTTTAACATACTTTAGCTCTAATAGCTTGGTCACCCTTCAAACATCCATACCCT
Source organism: Cupressus sempervirens (assembly GCA_028749045.1). Classification (NCBI taxonomy): domain Eukaryota; kingdom Viridiplantae; phylum Streptophyta; class Pinopsida; order Cupressales; family Cupressaceae; genus Cupressus; species Cupressus sempervirens. Next base: position 126,475,137 of record CM053784.1, read on the forward strand.
TAAGCCTTCTTGCTTTGCTTTCCAATAGCAGTCTCTTCTCTTAGGTCACTAAATGAAGCAATACCCTAGACTCCTTATCTTTCTTAGGTTCTTGCACATGACAACCTTTGCTTCTGACCAACCATCTCTATAAATAGAAAATTAAGATATTTTTTCATTCAACCTCCATCATCCATTTTAGGGTTAGGTTGGATTAGGTAGGATTTAATGAGTCTACCCATCTTTGCACTTTATTCTCTTCTAGAAACTTCTCCTTCAATCCTTTTTGAATTTGCCTCAAAATTGTTCATCTTGAATTCTATGCCACCAACTCATCAAGCTTATCTTCCACATGGTTCACACAATCCAAGAAATCAAAATTTTCAGCTTATATTCATCAAATTCATGATCTTCCTCATAATGTTGAAACTCGGCATTAACTTTCTTTTGATGCTTGACACATACTATGTTACTTGGCATCCACTATCAAAACACTTGTCATGAAATAAAGTTTACTAGTGCTTAGTATCAACTAAAATTTACTCAACTTATACTAACTTCGCTCGGCACCTACTATAAAAATTGTTAAGCTTGGCAGACACAATTTGTTTAACTTGTTCTTCTGAACTTAACCAGTGTATCCATCCTTTGCAACCTTAAGTAGATAATCAATGCACTATAATGTCACCATCTTAATTGATCCTTCTACTCATTTTCCATGTCATAACTTGACCTTTCTTCTAGGTGTTATTGTTACCTCATTTGATCAAATCCTCTTTATCAATCAAACAAATGATGTTACTCAAATCATCTAAGCAATTGTCTTACCAGTAAGTAGTAGGTTTGACATTAGTGACAAAAAAATGATTGAAACACATTTTCATACTTGTATCAATCCATTTTCAGCAACATTAAGTACAACGTGTCCAATATTTTTGCAGATATACATATTAATTACACCAAATATTTCTTTCAAAACAACATGTGTAGATTGTCCTATATTTTTATAGATATATATATTAATTACACCAAATGTTTCTTTCAAAACCATATGTGTAGATATAAACATTAAGTACAAAATGTCCAATATTTTGTAGATATACACATTAATTACACCAAATATCTCTTTCAAAACCATATGTTCAAATATATACATTAAGTACAACATGTCTAATATTTTTGCAGATATACACATTAATTACACCAAATTTTTATTTCAAAACCATGTGTAGATATAACATTAAGTACAATCAACTCAATAAGGGTACATGAATAAGTTAGTCCCATGAAGAAGGATCATGTTAGATAATACAAGGGAGTTTGATCAAAATAGGGAGACAATCGCTAGATTGTTGTCTAACTTTCAAAAAGTAGGTGATGAAAAATGTTATTGTCCTTGAAAGCATTGTAATGGCTTAAAGACAAGAAGAATCAAAATGAAAACAACTAAAAGACATTGTAGGCAGAATCGTCACACTAAAGGGAGGTTTGATTATCATCCATTACTAAGTTTTTGTTTATATTGTTTTCACAATTAATATACATAGGAACCATAGAACAAGGGTTTGATTATCATCATTTTTATATAGGTCGATCTCACTAGGGTAGTACGTGATATGGACCAACACATATAGAAGGAACATGGAGCTGTGAGTATGGAAGGAGAAGATAATTATCCCATGGAAGATGATGATCATGCAACATAAAACACATTTGAAGATAATGGTATGAATGCATTTATCCATGACACATTTGGTATTGGTGTTGTTGTTGCTGCTGTTGATGACGATGACAGTGATTATAATGAGGATGACATTGAGTTTGTACATGATATACCTCTACTTGAGAAGGTGAACATGGCCCTTTACGAAGGATCACAATCAATTATTCTCTCTGTTGTATTTTTGTTGATGAATTTGAAGGTTATGAATGGTTTATCCAACATAACAATGTCACGTATGCTAAGGTTTGTGATATACATCATTATAGTCTTTAAAATGTGAAATATGTACCATTAAGATTTTTTATGCTAATGGCTAATATTTTTTACTGTAGATTGATAGGTGGCTATTTTTTACCACCACCAAATGTTCTCCCTCACTCGTACTAAGAAAAATGTGCCACTATGAAACATATTAGAATGAAGTATCAATCAATGGATGCTTGTTCTAAAGATCATGTAATTTGTTATAAAGAACCCAAAAATGCAATAGAATACACCGAATGCCATATGAGTAGATATTGAGATGATCAAGTGACAAAAAAGGTGCCTTGTAAGGTTTTCCATTACATGCCCATTATTCCACATCTTAAATGATTATTTAGGTGCAGTAGCTTGGCACAATTTATGGATTACAATGCACATAATAGAAGTTGAGATGACATTATTCAAATTCCTATTGATGGTTCAACATTTATGGACATACAGGAAAAGTGGCCATACTTTAAAGAAGAACCTCAAAATCTGAGGCTTTCTTTAGCAACTGATAGTGCCAATCCATATGGAGAGATGGGATCCATTTACTCAATGTGGACTATTTTTGTTATCAACAATAACATTTGTGAGGCCTCGCCCTGACCCATCGTAGCATAGTGATACATTACCCTTATTTTGTTATTCACGACTCGAGATGTCGAGACATTATCTGATGCTTAGAACATATTTTATTATTTCATGTTGTGTGATGTTATTTCCAGATATATTTGATGATTGTCATTTAATGTTCATGTATATGTATGTTGACGAAATCAGTAGATGTAGGATTGAGATGTGATTTAAGATATTTCAAATGGTTAATAATTATAAAGGATGAAGAAACTTTATTGATTTATGTTTTAAATTATGAAAATTTCTGATACATATACGTTTATATACATGTGATTTTACGGGACTACTGATGGGTGCAATGAGTGTGCAGATATTTAGCCAAGGAACCCTACGGAGGAACAAAACTAATCTCCATGTGCAAAAAAATTGGAAACCCTATTGTTCGTAATTGTGTTCTTTCAATGTCGCTTGACACTCATAAAATGTTTATGTGCTTGATTTGCTAGTTAGAGTTGTTAGATGGACCTATTTTATTTCTAGATTTTATTTTGTCTCTAACCTCTTCCCTAAGGCTTTAAAACATGTTTTTTTTCTAACCTATGGGTGTGGGTATGGGTTAGGGGTCTTTTCCAACCCCTAAGCCCCTAGCTTTGACTTTTGAGGGCACTCAAAAAGTCCCTTTTTGCCTTTGTGCGAAAATTGCAAGTGGTTGTCATGAGTTGTCTTACTCCACCTCCTCTTAGGGTTTAACCATGGTGTAGGTTGAGTTAGGAGTTTCTAGTGTGGCTAGTGGGTGGAAATAGTTATTGCTCCTTTTGGGTGGTTGAGTTGGAGGCTTATTTAGAGGCCTTCCTTGGTCTAGTGGGTTGGTTACCCAATCTCTACATTTAGAGAAGATTTCTTGAAGCTTGAAGGAAGGAGGGATACTCTACTCAATTGGTTCATTGCCATTACCTCTTTGTGAAGGTAGGAAGCTCCCATCTCCCTTATTCAGTTTTTATGTTTTATTTCATGTTCTTGTTACCTTGTTGTTTTTTTACTATTATATGGTTGTGGGTATGTTGGGAAGATTTGTAAACCTTGTTATTTTGGTTGTTTTCCTTCTTGTTTGTGTTTGAAATTTTGAGTTTTCTTGCATGGGTGTTTTGGTATTACTCACCCTAGGAGAGGGCAGAAGTGACCAATTTTGGGAGAGGTCTATTTAGTTGGACTCCAACCTGTGTAGAGTCTCTTCTCAGGATGAGAAGAGGGATAAAGGGTAGGGTGTTATGGGCCCCTACCCGTCAGCACAAACTTGGTATGAGTATGGCAAGTTTAAATGGAAGAACGGAAGTTCTTGGTTATTGGCCCCGATTGGGCATCTGAATTGGTGTTGTGCTTGACTTCTCCAGTTGGAAGAATCCACCTCTCCCTAGTCTTGATTCACTGTGAATCTTATTGTGTAAACCATGTATGATTATGCATGCTTGATGTTCTTTTGGTTCTGCTTGGTTGTCACTCGATCAATATTGGTTTCCTCCATGGTTCTTGAGAAGAGATTCAGAAAACATTACATATTCCTTGATTTGATCATGAAGAAAAATTGAGAAAATTATTGAAAATTGGGGATTGAGATCCTATTGTAAATTATATATATATTTTTTAAACCTTAGTATGTATGGCAACGAAGCCGGGTTTTCTTCCTGATTCTTTCCCGGCTGAGCCTTGAATCAGGGTGATAATAAAATAAGTGATTGAGTAAATTTACTTCTCTTAAATTTTCGTATTCTATGTTGTCATATGAATGTGTATCAAAGATAAGATGCAACAGTGATGTTCAATTATACAAGATTCAATTTGTGATGTGTGGTGATGCCTCTATTCATATGGACTGTAGAGAGAGATGTTGCTAATCCATGTAAATGTATGGTGTCTTTATCAAGTTTGAAATGATTTAGTTTATGTAAGGTTGTGTTGAAAGTGAAATTGCAAGAGCATGAAGGAAAGAATTATGTCAAGATATCCAACTTAAATCTGCAAAATGATAGAGGAAAGAACTTGGTGTGTCTTGATACTCTCATCTAAACGAATAGAGAAATATCATTTTGATCTCTTATTTTCTCAAATTGCCATAAGACTAGTTTTGTCACTATGTTATTCAAATTATGTGCTCCATCAGTTACAATAGATAGATAAATATGAATATACGAGGTAACTTTGGTTTCATTGAATTGCATGGCCGTTTGAGGTTCATGGAAATAATAAATCAGAAATTTATAAGACAATGCATACACCTATTGTTGTAATATAGTTGCAAAGAAATGTACAATGAGTTTCAAGAAAGAGAGAGAAGACAAATTGTCAAATATCCACCTACAGGATGCTGGAAATTGTATGGGGGAAAAATCTATTCTCTTGTTGAACAGAGAATATTCCATTCCGATTCCCTTATTTCAAATTTAATTCATAATCAATAAATTAATTATGAGTAACTAAAGTAATACTATGCTATTTCCTAACATCCTAAATATCTACTTACCACCTAATAAACTTTATGACTTTATGTTTTAAACCAACTCTCCATCTTGGACGTCAGTTGAATAGGTTTTAAAATGGAATTTGTTTGGTCAAGTTTTTTTTTGCTTGTGGGAGGGTGACATCATACTGTCCCCACATCCCATCTTCCATCTACCCCCCCTCTCTTTTTGAGCACTCACCTTATGAAGGAAGGAGGTTGTGTTGTTTTAAAACATGTTTAAATCTTTTCCTTCTTACCTTCTTCCCCCCCACTTGGTTTGATCACCACCTTTTTTGGGTGATGCTTGCGCATGAATTTAAGCCTTAGGCCTGCGCTTTGTTGTGTTGGGTAGAGCGCTGTCCCAAGGACAGCGCTTGGGAAGCGCTGCCCATGGGAGTGTAGGGTGGTAGTTTGGGCTAGGGTTAGATTGTAGGGAGTTAGTAGGTTAGTTAGCTAGGTTAGTATTGTTGAGAGTTTTTTTTTTGTTGTTGTTTAAAGTTTAATTAATTAATTTTTAGTTCCTTATTAATATTTCCTCATAGTTAGTTTCATATGTAACCTTAATTTGTTAAGAAACTTAGTTAGCTTACTATTACATTGGTTTTAATGTAATATAGTTTAGATTTTAATTAGTTGATATTTGTAGATATATGTATATTCTAAGTTTAGCTATAATATAGTTTTAATTTTGGCATTAATAGAATGGTGATCTTATTAGAATTAAAAGGGTAAGTTAATTTTGTTATAAACTGTGTACCATGCCGAATTATAGGTTCTATCATCATTTAACTTGTAGAACTATAATTCTTTTATAATGTTTTCTTTTAACTAGTGTTAATGTATTAGTGATTTATATTTAGTCAGTGCGTATTAGATTTAGTTAGTTTGGTTCTTAGATTAATTTAGTTGTTTTTATCAAACGTTAGATAATTTTTTTTTAATTAGCATCGATTATGTTAGTTTGGTATTGTTTCCTTTTATATATGCTTTCATTATTAAAATGGTTATATAGCTAAGTGTTAATCGATTAAGCTTCAAAATCTTAACGATATAATCGCCTTCATGTTTATAACCTTAAGACATAAAGTAAAGAACCTGTACTAAAACTATTATCAATCTTTTCAAACCTAGGGCATGTTTAATTATTAAGTCAAATTTTTTTTTTTGTGTGTGTGTTTTTTTTTGCCCTCAAGTTTTGGGCATGACAACATTCCTCCATGGATGTCAATAAGAGAGAGCACATTATGTTGGAAATGATTGTTCCAAGTATTTTATTATTTTATTGTTACCTACATGTAATTATACATCTTGGAGTGAAATGACTAAAATAATTATCTGATGTTCATTCAACTAGGTAAATACCAAGTGAAACATATGAATGTATATATTGTGCCTCTTATTGATGTGTTGTTGGTGTTATGGAATGGTTTCACTATGTATGATATCTCGAGACCAATTGGACAAAAACAATTTGAATTCCATGCAATGCTTGTGTGGACAATTTGTGACGCCCTAGAGTTGACACGTTTTTGTGGCATGTTATGTTGAAATCTAGTTGTACAAATTAATACTAATTCTAAAAATGAACATATTTAATCCAATTGTATCATTATCTTGTAGGTCTTCAAATAAATGGAAAATTTTCATGTCCAATGTGTGGTCCAAAGATGAAATCCTATCATTCCAAAAGTTTAAGAAAGTAGGCGTTTGATGAGAATAGGCACTTCCTCCACAAAAAACATAAGAGAGTACATCAAATCCATGAAGAATGAAACCTCACCTATGGTAGTTGGAGAATAATAGAATTTGAGGTCATCAAGGAATCAGTACTGACCACCTTCCAAAGGGACTAAAATGTTATTCTAGAGAATTTAGTAAGTTGCCCTACTACAAGAAGCTACAAATTGTGCATTTTTTGATACTATGCATATTGGAAAGAATGTAATAGAGATATTGTGAAAATATTGGATGGAAGGTGTGACAAAGAAAAACTTGCCAAAATTTATAGTGACATTCATGATTCCAATCATGCAATGAAAAATATCATTGAATTAAATAGAAATGGAGATCAGATTAATGCATGTGCCCTTCCTTGGTTATTAAAAGAGCAACAAAGTAATACCATTAAAGAAGTCACACCAAAAAATTGATTTCCTATAGGATTTTTTGTGAATATAAGAAATCTCATACCAAAGAAAAGTGAATTTTGCCTAGGGTTGAAAATGTGTGATTGGGATACCTTCATCAAGGTGAGTCACAATCTTTCATATTTATAATATATTTGGTAAAGTGCATTCAATTTTCATTGTATTACATTAGAAAAGAATGAAATGATCAGTTCACAATTGCTGTAGTATGTGCTACCCCTATTGCTCCCAAACAACTTCAACAATAATTTCAAAAAAGTGATATATGATATTGGAAAATACATGAGGTAAGTGGTGATATTTGTTCAGTATATCAAACAAGTAATATATTGTAAAGTCTTGTATTTATATGTTTTCCTGTCTTGAATCCCTTGTAGGTGGTTTTCATTTAAAGAAATCCATAAAGAAGATATTAAACATTGGAAGAAAAGAATTCCTCTAGTAATGTGTGAAATGCAAAAGTGTTCACCTTCAAGTTTTTCAATGCACAAGAACAGTACCTCATAGACCAAGTTGAGGAGATTGAGTCATGTGGACCTATACGTCCTAGGTCAATGTGGATGGTTGAGAGTCACTTGAAATTTTTGAAGGGTTTGGTTTGACAAAGAGAATGTCCTAAGGCTTTTATGATTGAGGGATGTATGGCATACCGGATTATGTTGTATGTTACTCAATATCTTCCTAATATTGTAGCAAAGACCCATATAGATTGCATTTGGGATCTTAACTCAACTAAGAAATTCGAAGGGGAGTACTTGATGGGGAATGGTAGATTTAAGAAAGTGAAAGGTAATAAATTATGAGATGTTATTGTAGTTAATTAATTCTTAATCTTCAAAATAAATCTTTTGTAAGTCATCTATTTAACTTTGTACAGATGCTAAAGACAGGGATGTAATACATTTGTTTATTACAAACAATCAAAGATTAGATGACGGGATGGATTGAACGATGTCAAAATTCTAGTCATGGATTAAAATGAGAATCTGTGTCTTCATTGGCTAAACAAGCTCATTATAATGGAGATCCTAATGTTACACAAAAGAAAATAGATTTAGCATATGGTTTAAGAGATCTCTAGGCACTTATAAGTTTCTTAATCAACCGTATGTTTTTGAACTCATGATGGAATAATTTGTACATGTTTGACATTATTGTAGGTGAAACACCACAAGGCTATTTTTTACAATGGTTATAAATTTTGCATCAAATATTTAGATGACACAAAGAGAACTTGTGATTATGGGATAAGTGCAGTCTTCTAGGTGACCAATATTTCATCTAGAAATGACTTACATTGTTGAGAATCTCAAAATTGATACTATGGAATTTTGGTTGATATAATTAGTTGTGACTTTAATTCCTTGAAATTAGTTCTCTCCATTATCAAATGGTACATACTACGACTCAATCAAAATAATCCTAATAGAACTATTATTGAGCATGAGAATGGATTTCCAATGATTAATACAAGGTTGTTTGACCTAGTTGGGGATGAGCCCTATGTTCTTCCAAGCCAATGTGAGAAGGTATTTTACTTAGAGGTTCCACATAAATTGGGTTGGTCATTTATTGTTAAACAAAATCCAAGGGAAAGTCTGATAAAGTATAATGTGATGGAAGAAGAAGATACCAAGATCAAGAGTTAGTCGATGATGCTCCTGATGCAAATGATGTTGCTACTGATTATGATGATGATGTTTCTACTGATCACAATGATGAGGGTGGTGATGATGATGACGACTGATGATGAGATGGATAAAGAATAATATCAATGATAGGGGGGTGATTTCTTGAGGAGGGTTTGATTATCAATGAGAATAATGAAATGGACAGTTATGTGATCAATGCATATGCTATTCAATATTTAGTTCTTGATAGATCAATGATTGATTTGATTAACTTTTCATGTACCTTTTACTATTTATAATTCATATGTGATGCTAATATTCGATATAATTTAGAGTATATGAATCATGAATTTTTTAGCTAACATAAGATAATTGATTTAATATTGTAGAAACCCGAAGCCCTTTCATCAGAATCCCACACAGTCTCATGGATCATCAGGTATAAGTCAGTACACCCCATAGAGATTAATATCTTTTACCATTTGTAAAATATCTCTCCCATTTCCACCTATCTCTCTTATTTCATGGAGTGCTAGTACTAGTGAATAGGTATTTGTCAGATTTATCTTCCTTGAGTGAGGAAAATGTAGGAATGGAAGAAGAAAGTGAGATATTTAGTATGTGATCCAAATCAAGGAGATCGAATCAAGGTCAAAATATCATAAATAAATTCAATAAGCACATGAAATTTTTCATTGATCAAGTGAGGTCATGTTTTTATGATGATGAGAGTGAAGGAGATTTTGATGTGCCCTTTAGGTACAAACATCTATAGAAATAATGGGTCCCGAACGAACTTCGTCTTTGTGTTGGAGAGAGGATATATCACATAGCACCATCCTCATTACATGGTTTTGGCATATTTTCCATGGATGACATAAAGGTCTCTTACAAAAAGTTTGTTGAATTAATAGAGTACGTCAAACCTTGCTATGATTATAGTAGTTAGATGCATATTGTTAGATTAAAAAAAGGTATTTGTAGGTATGCACTTGTGGAAAATTATATAGAACAAAAATTTAGTGAACAAAGTAAAATAGTAGCTATATACATTAATGAAAGGCCAAAAGCATAAGGGAATATTATAGGTTTTATAAATAATACATGACTTGCGTCAACTAAGAGGCATCCTAATTGAATATTTGAGGTGTGCGAGGGAAATCATGTATTTATATGTGTGATCAAATCAATGCGTGGAGGTGAAGAGATTCTTATAGATTACAATTTGAATTGCATAGATACAAAAAAAGCCACTATCATGGGCAAGGTGGTACATACTATGCACATTTAAAATCAACTCCAATCAAAGAATCCAACACACCATTAAATTTGTATTTTTTTTGCTAACTTAGAATAATAACACATGTTTTTTAACATGTCTCAATGATTTTTTGTGAGATGCAAGGCTACAGTATGGATCAACAGCCACATGATACACACAGTAATGGTGGTTCTTCTTCCTGATAGGTAAAACTCATTGTTGTTGTACAAATTAGATACAAGAAATATGTTAATGCATATTTTTTATTATGTTTTATTCTTCACTACTATTTTGGATTGATTTTAAATATAGAGATAATAATATTGCTCTCATAAACAAGTTCTGATAAGGAAAAAGGAAAGGAAAAAGTAGTCCATGAGGACGAGGAGCCGCACAATGAAGTGCCTGAATTTATTATTGATTATGATTCAGCCAATGATCCTATGTTTGCATTGAAAAATTTGATTAATGATATAGGAATTTTTTTATCACAATTGGCATTAACTCAACCTCAGACTCCTACATTACAAAATCAAATTGATAGGTTGGTTAACCTAGTTTTCACTTATACAATAAGTATTAATGTAGTTTTTGATTATAACAAAAGTTCAATAACAATTTTTATAGTATACTCTTTTATTTATGTCATTAAGTTAAATGAATATGTGTTATTTGTTTAGAGGATGTTGAGGGGTGATCCCCAGAGGATGATACTTCAAGTGTTTCAAGTACATCGTATGTCATTCTATCCTACACTTGTATTTTGCTCAAACAATATTTTTTTAATAGCTCTAACAATCTCATTTTATTGTGGTCTAACAACCTCATTTTTTAGCTCCTACCATTGATCCTTGGTTCACTACACCATCTACTACAACGAATAGAACTAAAGAGGCACTATTGACTACAAATTTGGCAACATGTAGCTCAATGAAAAATGTGGTGGCACCACCTATTGGTAAGTAGATTTCTCTTTTCCTATCTCATTTTTCATGCATTTATTTCAATTGAACTATTATTTCTTAGGGCGCATTTTGTAATATTAGATTCATTTTATGTAGGAGGTGATGATGACCTTCCTGGGTGTTCTAGTGTTAGATGTATGAGAACAATAAAGAATTGTGATCAATTTCTTGTTAGTAATGAAGTTGGTCTTCCCTTGAAAGTATCCCAACTTCTAGGTACTTTAAAGATTGATCCATTCTTTTACTATATAATCTTATACTCAAAATCAAATGCACTAACCTCTCATGTAGTCCCTTGCAATAACTAACTATCACATTATTATTTTGTAGGGAATAATATATTTTATGAAAAACTTAATATGATGAATGTTTGTGTATATTTGGGCACACCGTACACATAGGGTATCATATTTTGATTTCATTTCTAGATCATGTTTCCTTAATTTGATCAATTTCTTCAAGTAAATTGAAAAGTAGCTTCAGTTCATTTATGAATCTAATAGTTTTTTTTCTCTTCTTAAAAGGTGGAATTTGCAAACAAAAGAGTTAAAGGACCAACTCATTGATGCCATGACAATACTTTTTAGACCCAATGTCTTTCATAGACTTAGGATCCTTGAGAAAGTGGGCCAAGATTTGAAGTATACTAGGTACAACTATAGGACCGAAAAAAAAAAGACCACTGTTATGAGCAACCACCCTATATTCCCATTATTGAGTGGGAGAATCTTAAAAAGGATGCTACTGAGAAAAAAACATTAGATGATGGAGAAACGGTACCAACTGAGGAAAGTAGGTATGTCATAATATTAAGAATTAAATTATGTAATAATTACTCTTAATACTTAGGATCTAACAAATTTCAAACTTCACATAGGTTGCTTGACACATCAAAGGAAACCAAAGCAAGAAAATAGAAGCACAGGCAACACAAGCTCAGCTCGGGTGGATATTCAAAACTTATTGCACAAGTTGTAAGTATAAGTAAATGAAAAATTATATGCAAATATTTATAAAATACAAACAATTTGATCTTTGATTAAATTGATTACAAAAAATTTTCATGATACCAAGCAAAAATGTAGGCCATGGAGTTTTAAAAATAACCTCTAAAGAGGACAATAAATTAGGCTACACAAAAGGCTATACAATCATGGCTAAATGACTCTGAGAAATGAGTGCGCAAGGTTCTTCTATTAGATCTATCAATGAGGTAAATAAATCAATTGATTTTTATTTCAAATTGAATTCTTTAGCAATTACTATATTTGATATTAAGTTCCAAAAATATAAGTCGTTATATTTATTTTAAGGAAACAATGATTATATATTTGTTTAAAACTTTAAAGTGAATATATTTATATGTATTAAAATGAATGATTAATATTTCTTAGTATTTTTCTTGTATTTATATACATATATTGTTAATAAATGCACTAATCATTTACATTGGATTACAACCTGCCAATCCTAATACATCAGTCGAGCACTGTGGAGGCGGCGATTTGAATGTCGTCAAGGTTTATATTTTCTCTTCAATTTTTTATTTTTGAATTACTAATACAAGTAAATATTTTAAATTGACTTCAGTGTAGTAATACAATTTTAACTATAATATGTGTTGGGACTAAGAAAACATCTTATATTGCAGTTGTAGGAGATGTAGAGGTTGTTCCTAATGAGCGTGTTGAGGTCCAAGCCAATGAGCAAGATGATGTGGTTGGACAAGGTAAAGAGTGCTACAATGTTCTTTAAAATCTTGGAAGTCTCATTTTTTACAAAATATAACCCTTTTATTTGTTATTGTAGAGGACTTTCATATGTAATGGACAACAAGTGCACGTCCATGGGTGAGAAGAAATTTTGAAGATGACATGGATATGGCTCTGCTTCAATATAAGGAAGGACAAAAAAGAAAAAAAGAAATGATTCATGTGATCTTATGTAACTTATTTAATAATAACCAATGTTTATGTATAAATTTTTTATTTATGTTCTATCAAATGTTCATGTGGATGTTCTAATGAATCTTATGTTTCAATGTTAATGTGAATATTCTAATGAAACTAATGTGTTAATGAATGTTATTATGTGATAATTCATGAATGTTACATTTTATTAATAGAATGAATGAATTTTAGATGTTAACAGGGAATTTAGATGTGGGGGGGGGGGTAGTTGGCTTTGATTAGTAGAGAATATTAAACTATTCTCAAAACCAAGTGAAGCTCAATATTAACCTATGATTACATGACAACAAACTATGTGAATCTCTTGGTTTCAGACAATCCAGAAGGATGCCATAGTCAAAATCATTTATTTGTGAAATTTAGTTGGAGTGTATGAAGTATTTGAAGGAATGGATTTCTATGGGATTGCCTCAAATTATGTATTTAATTATTTCTATTTATCTACAATCATGTTTGATTTGACAATTGGCTATATGTAGATATGTAAATGTTGTCATTAATGACAACACATGATGTACATGCTTGTATAAAACCTCAAAAACAAAGATACTTAGCTTTTTGGTACTTAGAAAATTGTCTAAGTATGAAAATGGTTTACAACAGTGTATTGTTTTATATGCAACTTGTTTATACAATGTTATTTTTGAGAGAGAAGATATATGGAGCAATATACATATAAATGATGATGTGTATAACCTGAGACATCAATATAAATAGTATGGAATATAGATAATTAAGATTTACAAGACAATGAAATGAAAGGTGAAAGAATTATTTTATTTACAAAATAATTACTTGACCAATTAGGGATGACATCCTAGATGTTTAATCTAAGTTGAGAAATTTTATTTTGGTCCTAGCTGACCTAGAAATAATTTGTGAAAATGCATGGTATTTATGCAAAGACATCTTGCATAATTATTTACAAGTTATGTGTGAAAGTTATGAATGTGAAGTTTTGTGTCATATGCAAAAGTGAGTTTTTGATAACCTGATCTTGTGATCCAAAATTGAGCTAAAGTTAGAGATCAATTGAAAGAAGGTATAGCATCTCTACTTCTATATTCAAGGAACTTAGAGGATAAACTACGTGTTTGGGCAGTGAGCTCTTCCTTTAATTGAAAGTACATGTTTGGGCAGTGAGCTCTTCTTGCATCCATTGTACTGTAGCTCCTAATAGGGTTGGAATCCTAACAAGGATTCAAAGTCTCCAAATAGGGATTCTTATGTACTGAATGTGTTTATAGACTCCTAACACAATCCATCCTCTAACAAAGAATATATAAATATAAATATATATATGTATCAGTATATCTTTGTGGGCATCATTCCCACCAGGGTTTTCCCTTGGCTAGGGTTTCCCTAGTTAACAAAATATGGTGTTATGAGTTCTCTTTGTGCATGGTTACTCTTAATATTCAACATTACTTGTTTACTTTCTTATGTATGGTTCAAAGTGATAAATAATATCTAGTTGGTAATAAAAGTTTGTAGAATACTAATTCACCCCCCTCTCAATATTCCCTATTTCTAACAGTTTGATTGCATTTGATGACTTTTGATGTAAATTGGGAGACATGAAGAAGAATTTGAATAGTGGAAACAAATGATATTAGATCATTCTAAAGTATACATTGATTCATGAACTATTCTCATTATTTCTTTTGAGTGTGTTGATATGTTGAATAATATTACGGGGAGGAAGAAGAGGATCACAAAGTCTACTCAAAGATTTTTCTTCAAAACATGGTCAAATTAGCAAAGGAGGCCACCACAATATGTTGTGTACTTGAACCTATGTTTCATTTTTTTGATAGTAGGAAACACTAGTCCCTTTAGAATGTACTCACACTATGTGTTCTATATGACATGCAATGCTTAATGGAGAAAGCAGGTAACATTTATATTTTAGTTACTATTTCCAAATGCCAAGTTCACCTTTTCATTTTAATATTTTATGATATTTCATGCTTTTCAGCTAGTCAATTTGCAAGCCATCCTACTTATTTTCTATTGTCCATGCTCATTAAACATCTTGATCACAAGAATGTGCTACAACAACTTCAAATGTAGATTAATATCATTAAAATTTCTATATATTAATATGAGAAAGAGGAACCTTTAAGAAAGAGACAAGCAAGGAAGACACACATCCCCCATTGAAAAACTAATAGGAAGAGTGGACACGACATCACAAGGACTAAGGAAAGGAGATCTAGTGACACCATCAACAAAAACAAGAGGAACTCAAACTATGACATAAGCAATTGGAACCATCATAATGTGTTCTTGAATCACACAATCTTCTACATAATGTTGTGAGTTATTAAGTATTATTTTAAAATCATACACACAATATGTTAGTATACATTATTTAGAGGTAAATGATTCTTGGAAAACACCACAAAATCACATTCATTGCTCATTGATTTTAGAGGATACTTATATAATGCTATGTATTAAATATTTTTTGTTGAAATCATCTATTATAAAAAAAAGTTTTTTAAAAGTTCACAACTTAAAATTGGATTCAATCTCTTCTCAATTGAAACATGTATGATGAATAATGTAGTACACCTTACATAAAAAGGAAAATATAATGACATAAAAATAATTTTTATTGACATTATTTTAGGGATTTCTATTAATCCTATTGAATTAGAGTCTTAGCACATTGATTTTTCAGTTCCTTGGATATATTTAGTCTTATATTGGAAAAATGGTGTGATTGTCTTATTCATAGACTAGAGTTGCTTCAGAACACATTGGAGTTATATAGACATGAAAGGATTTCAACATCTATTGTAAAGTTTTCATGGAAAATCATATTTTAATGTGTCATTAAAGAGATTCTTAGTAATTTAATGTTGTTTGTATTTCTATTGAATATGGTCACACCATACATTTGTTTGGTTATAACATTCACATTATTTGCTTGGTTTAATTAAGTGAAATAACTTACTTGGCACTGCTCTACTTCTTTGTTCATTGATCAATTATTATCATGCAATGGAATATATCAACATAAAGGAAACTTTTTAAATGTGTTGTTTTGGCTAATAGTTTATTGTTAATGAGAAAATCAAGAGAGTGTTATGATTAGAGAAATTGCATTGACTTGTTCATGAACATATGTATAAAACCAATATTATAATGTTAACATGAAACATTTTTTCCTCAATGTAATGGCATCTATTGAACTCTAGTACAACTAATTATAATAAGAAACTCTATCATAGAAGCAACTGATATATTTGCTTTCTTTTTACTAATATAATAGAGCTTTGCTAATGTGGCTTTTTCTATTTACTTGGTTGTTTGACATTGAAATATAGAAACAATGTTTTTGTGTGATCCATTGAATATATACACCATATTAAAGAGAACAATGATTAATATTATTCTCACAGATTACTATAATTTGAGAACAAAAATCTCATAATATGCTAGAAATCATGATCATGTCTTTCATAACCTTCCTTTGCCAAAGGTTGATTAGCGCTAGAAACATATAAATATATACCATATCATTATTTGAATTTTTGTGTCTTATGTAGGGGCCATAACCTGAAGCTTGCATGTAACCTATGCTCTTGTGTAAAGTTTGATTACTTTGAAATCTCCACCATTAAAATTCTTGCAACTGTAGTAAATTTTATGAAATTTCAAAACCTAAAGTATGTGCCACCAAATCATAATAAACATTAATGACTTCATTAATTTGATGTATTAAGAAATCATCCAAGATCCTTTAAGAAAATCCTCACGATTCCTAGCCATAAAAATAGAATATTTAAATAGTTGGATTTCTTATAAAATTTAGTAAAAACATACCTCTTTATTCCATGAAAAGGTTAATTCATACTTCCTCAACCAGCTCCTTGACTCACACAAGATCTGGCTAATCAATAACAACACAAAAAATATACTCCTTCTTTAGTTGGTCTTTTCAAAATTTGTTGAAGATCTTAGCCTTGAGCTCTTTTTCTGCACCTAACCCCATGAATCCACAATTAACCCTAATTTCAAATGACCTCTCTAAGCTGCATTGATCCCCACAAACATGGTTTTGTAGAGAGGACTTATCAACACTGTAATTGAATTCATCACCATGACTCAAATCAACATTCTCAAAGCAACAATAACATCTCCAAGGTTATAAGAATAATCCATCTTAAGACCTTGCAAAGACTAATGAAATAGAGGTAACACTTGGAGAGGGACAAGAAATGTAAGACAAAGAATGAGAAATCATCCTTGGCACAAAAATTTATGTAGATAAGAAGCCCAACATTGTGATTATTTCTCCATGCAAGAAGTCATGGATTCAATGTACATTTTGTGTGCAGCGTTAGTTTATTAAAGACTTAACATGAAAGCCATGACTGCCAATTTGAATCCATGGGTGCAAGAATTTATTCCTCTTGTAGTACAATACATGACACTCCCTCCATGCCCATCCAATTTCCCAATCTCTTTTTTCTTTTTAATATTTTAGCAGGCCATGGCAATTGTGATGGCTTAATCTGACTAAACATCATGGCACCAACAACACTGTTGTCACATACCAATCTCCATTTTGACAGATAAATCATATGGATTTTTGTCACACCCATGGAACTTCTATTGCATGTTTCCACATGTGAGATGACCCTCTAAAATTGTAAGATGTCATACTTGTGATGGTTGCATGTTGCAATTATGACATCATGACAATGAACTCTTGGCCTTGTGTTTTTCCAAGTTGTGACAAATTTTGGTGTTGCAATTAGGATAGAAGAGTTTTTCATCACAACGTCAACTCCAAAAGTCCAACACTCCGAATGGGATCCAATTCTTGATATTGTTACTTGGGCAATGGGTGAATGTCTCAATTATGATAGCCTGCCATCACAATTTGGGTCCAAATGTAGTAGTGATGGCTTCCATAAATCCTTATGATAAAGATAGATCTCCATTTACATCTTCCAACACTAAAAGTTCTGCCCACTAAAATTTTCTCAACCTTTAACTTACCCACATCTATCATCTCTCACACTCAATCGTGAGACTCCGACTCAACTCTGAGACCTTCCTACAAAGGATAGCTAAAAAAATGATGATGGTCTGGGTAAAAAAATGATGATTGTCTAGCTCTAATACCACTTGTTAGGATTAACCTCAAACATAAATAATAGTTACATGTAAATTTAACTAATATCAAAAAATAATAGATCACATAGAAGAGAATGTAATACACAAAGATTTAACGTGGTTCACCCAATCCTTGGGCTATGTCCACCAACAACAAGTCCAATATTATTATTATCTAGTGATTGCAATCTATAATCTCTTACAGATCAATACCGCCACAAGAAGCTACAATATCACCATACATTATAAAATCCATAACCATAAGATATTTTATTAAAGGTTTTTTCCACTTATGAAATTAGGGCTAGAATAAGTCATCCAATAGAAAAATAGTAGCCAATGCCTTTTACAATATAATGTCATTTTTGGCTTTGGGGGTGTTGCCATCAAAAACCCCCATGGGTGCATTACCCCTTGACCCCACCCTGTATTATGATAGGGAGTGCACCTAGGGCACTACCCTAGGACCTCACAGGGGCACTACCCCTTGACCCCGTCTTGGGGGGCCCTACCCCCAAACCCCCATAGAAATAATTTGGGGAGAAACGAGACCAAATAAACCTCCTAGTCTGATTAGGCTCCACATCACAACACTTTATGCCTTTTCTCCTCTTTCTTTTTCTCTTTCTCCTTTTCAAGTCTTTTCTTTTCCTTGTCTTGTTCTTTCTTATTCCTTTCTTCCTCTTCCTATCCATTATGAGAACTAGTGTAGTTGACCAAATTGTCAACAATAGGCTCTCCAAAATCTCTGAATGGATCTTCCTTATCATAAATAATTATATGTGTATTGTCAACTTGCATGGTATCAATACCATTAGTTATCTATGGTGTTGATTCAGTCATCACAATGTCCTTCACTAACTCTGCCACTGGTGTCTCTTCTAGTATAGTGTTTGTAGCCTTTTCTTCTACCATCATAGACTTTGCTAGTACACTCTTTTCCTCTATCATAGGGATTGTTCCCCCTAAATCCTTGCTCAGCTTTGCAACAATAGGTGTAAACATGAATTTAACAATTGTCAATTTAGTTTCTTTATTTACCTCTTCATAGTTACCACCGATTAAAAAATTTTTCTCTTCTTTTATTTCTAATAAAGGGTTCAATACCCTTCATCATTCTTTCCATATCATCATCAGTATTAACCTCATAGAGTTTTTTGATTTGATTCTCTTTGATTCCTTTGTCTTCATCTACCACTCTTCTTTTTATATTTATCAACCTATTGTATAGATCTTGTGGTATGTCCTTTTGGATATCTTCAAATCTCTTATTTCCCAAAATCATATGTCTAACTATAGCATTTTCTAACTACGTTCTATCCATATTACTAGGAAAATGGTTTAACTTGTTTAACTATACAATTTTTTTATTATCAATGATTTGAACATTCAAATTCTCCACTTTTGGTTTCTAAGGCTTCTTACTTGAAAGTCTTCTTTACCTCTGCCTCAACCTTCTTAATAAGCATGTCCTTTTAATTTTCTAATTCCTCTTCTGATTCATTAGATTCTATCATCTATAGTGTTTTTCTCCTCTTTTCTAGTCCACTTGATAACTGCTTTGATCTTTTCTTTGATGGTGATTCAATAGCTTCTTGCTTTACCTTTTCAATCCTTTCTAACTTCCTTGTGCTGGGAGGAGTGACTATTTTTTCTCCTATTATGCTCACTTCCTCTTTATCTTTCTCCTTATGTATAGGTTGTACAATAATAGATTGTACCTAGGAAATTATGGCATATGGTGCACTTGGGATTTGAGTGGATGGTCCTACCACTGTGACTCCTTTTTCTACTCCTATAACTACCAGTGGTGTAGAAATCAAGACCTTTGTTTGTCTACTATCCCTCATCTCCCTAGCTATACCCATTGTCTCTTTGTACTCTTCTCTTGTCATGCCTGATTCCTTCAATATTGCATCAATTCTCTTTTCAACCTTTTTTCTCTTAATATCTTTGCTATGAACACTAGTATATTTGGATTGCATTTTTTTCCTAAATTTTTGATGACATGCCAATTTGGCTTGTCATATTCACTTAAAAAAAAAAAAAAGGATCCTGAAAACATCAAAATTTTAATGATCCTTAAGATTTTAGTCAAAATTTTGATGATCCTTAATGTTTTAGTTAAAATTTTGATGACACTTAAGTTTATCATCAAAATTTTGACATTGTTGGGATATAATAAAGAAAAAAAGAAAAGTAAAAGTTCATTTTATATTCACACAAAAAAGTGTGTGGGAAGGTTTAGTGGCGATGATGATCTTCAAGGGGAGGGTTCAACATTGTTCAAGGTAACTTCATCATTTTATTGGAATGGAGAATGCTAGGGAAACTAAAAGTCATTAAATTTTGATTAATTGTCGCATTTCTTGTCTCTCCCATTTAAATTAGGGTTGATGCATATCTTAATTGTGTTTTGTTCATGCCTCTACCATTTCTTGCTTATGTTTTGGTCTTAATAAGTTGTTGAAGGTTATTGCAGATTGGAGGAAATATAATTAAATTGTTTATTTTGGTCTCAGTGGGTAACATATTGCAAATAAATTAAAGTTTATAAGTCATCGACAGGTAAAACTATTAAGGAATTGGTAGGCATTCATCTAGATCATAGTCTTTGAATGTTGAACCATTTATTAACTAGGATTCATAGTAGAACTCTGCCAAGAAGAGCGAAGCTTGATGATGGGTGATTGTATCTTTAGATTTTTCTTCCTTATAATCCAAGGCATTTTGCAAGGACATCTTCAAAAATAATTTTGATAGAAATTTCTAGACCCCAAGGATGCAAAGTTTGTGTTCTTTGCCCATTGATGGATCTACTATGCATATGAACCTTCATCTTCACAAAGATGACCTTGCAAATTTTTTGTATGGAAGTTGGGAAATACATTGAGACATTATTGTTTAATAACTAGAGGAATATTTTTGTGTTGAGGAAATTATGGGAAAATGTTATTATTTAACTAAATATTTAGTATCGTGAATACCAAAGCCTTAGTAGTTCTTCTCTATAGTGAAGGATTAAATAGTTTAATGGAGCTAGATTAAAAAATTATTAGTATCACCTTATTTTTAAGAATATTTCAGAAGGAGCTCATTTAATTATTCCATGAATGATATTTGAATAGTTATATGTGTATCACCTAGTTTAGTAGTGCAAATTGAAAACTAACTATTACATGAAAGCTTTAACCATACTAAACATGGAAAACACTTATGATAGGACTCATTTTTTATCACCACAAATGGAGGCAAACCAAGAATGGTAAGCTCCAAATGGTATAACACAATGATGCAATAGATTTGTCCCCAATTTAAGGTATGTGTGCTCACAAGTATAGCTCAAGCTTCAAATGGATGGATGGGGTGAGTGAGATAAGGTTGCAACAATGGAGTCATGGAGTGATTTTGCCATTATAATGGTATTTTGGTAGTTTATGAGCTCTCAAAATAGCATTATAACTTTGCATGGAGGATGGATCCCTTTTGTGAAGGGAGGAGGTTCAATTTATAGGCAAGAGGCTTGAGGGATGGAGGGCCAAGATGCAAGGATGGCAAGATGGTGAGGGAGGGGTAAAATGCACTCAAAGGGGAGCACATGGATTGTGCTTGTTTAACACCAATGAGGATGTGACAAGTGTCACAAGGAGGATGAGTGTGAGAGGATAGGATAAGGTTTGGTCAAAGGCTTGATGAGGGTGGTTGAGAATGTAAGAGTCATGAGTGAGGATGTAAGAGCCATTAAGAGGAGTGTAAGAGATATTTGAGAGTCATTTATGTTGGAGGGTGAGGGGAAGATATTTTTTGACTTTGGCTTGGGTTAGCAAGTCTTAACCCATGTTTATGATTGTGCACATGATTAGAAGAGATTTAGGATTAGCTTAGAAGGGGGGTTAGGTAGTGAGTGATTTGGCTTTGATGGGATAGGTTAGTTAGGTAGCTAAGTGAGTTTAGTATGGGTGAATGGGTTGGATTAGGGGTTAGGATAAGGTTTAGGAAGGCTTTTGGATTTTAGATATTTTATTAAATGTTTTATTCAATAAAATGGGAGTATGGAATTAAATTGAATAGATTTAATGATTTATCCAATTTAATAGAGGAATAGGGATTTAATTGATAAATTGATTTTGGGTGATCATTTGATTTTATCAATTGGACTATAGTTAATTAAATTAATCAATTAACTAGGGGATGACAATTAATTAATTAAATAGTAAATATTTAATTAATAATGTCCTAGGAGATGACTAAATATGATTAAGTATTGATGTAATTAGATTTAGGTGTCTACATTTTGCCCCTCTTTGACATAGTGTTGAAGCAACATTATTTCAAAGAAGTTCAAACATAAACGATGCGAAGAAGACTTTTTAAAGTACCATAGTTGCCCCAGTTTTGAGTAGAAAGAGAGAATGGACTGCATGATGCCCCCTCAAGAAGGTGGTAGGGAGAGAAGGTGAGGCTTGACAGCTTCTTGAAAAGCACAAGAATCAAGGATGAGTGAGAGGATAGAGAGTGGCTAAGAGAGGAGGGGAGAAAGTGCATACTCGCACTAGGGGAGAATGATACAAAGGAAAACCATGTGCACAAGGATAACCAAGGGCTAAGAATGGGAGGGCAGGGTTGGGGAGATTATGATTCTAGGATGAAGATCAAGGATGAGTAAGATTATGATTGATGCAAGAGCTATGATTATGATTGATGCAAGAGCTATGATTATGATTTGATGCAAGAGCTATGATTATGATTGATGCAAGAGCTATGATTGTAATGAATGTTGGAGCTATGATTATGATTTGATGTGAGAACTATGATTATGATTGATGCAAGAGCTATGATTGTGATGAATGCAAGATTGGATATGATTGCAATGAATGCAAGGTTGGATATGATTGCAATGAATGCAAGGTTGGATATGATGGGATTGAGAGATTGGTTAGATTATGATGGAAGGATTGATTGGACAGGATGCTTGGATAGGATATGAGGCTTTGATAGGATGGAAGTGTGAAGTAATCCATTTAAGCTTGAGCGTGGGGGTGTTCCAAAGGGAAGCACCACCATGTAATTGAGCATTTATTTTGATATAGGAATATTAGGTATATGCCAAGGTTACCAAGAACATCAAGGGCTTTGTACCAATATTACATAGGACTGATGCGAAACAAACATGCAAGGGTTGCCCCAACATCAGACATGAATCCTGGGAGAATCAGAGTGGGAAAAATACTGGGTAACCCACAAGCAGAATAAAAAAGAAAATATGAAAGACCTAATCAAGACCTTGCACTCAAATTGCCCCATTCGTAGCACACCATGATAGAAATGATCGTGGTGACCTTGAGGAGGGAACAACCCAAATCACTTGGAAGAGATACTTCAAGAACCAAGCTGGAAATCCTGAAAAGAAAATAAATTGAAAGAAAATGTAAATCCATAAAAAAGTTAACCTTTTGCCAAAGAGATCGGTAGGACTGGATATTGACGGACCAAGATAAGATGAGAGGAAGGATGCATCCTGCAAGGATCTATCAGTAATATCGAGGACTAGGATGAGCTAGGCAAGAAGAACTCTTTAGGACAACATTTTGATGACAAGGGATCTTGTACAAGGATTCACTAAAGCACTTAACCAAGAGAACTGCAAGTTATGATCAAGCATAAATTGACATGAAGAGATGAGAGGTATACAATGGGACCAAGCTAAGGACTAATGGGAAAGGAACATACAACTGATAGATCAAAGGATGTATAAGGGATTACTAGACAAAAGTGCAGCATGGTAGGATAGCAATAGGAAAGATAAAGATGAAGAGATAGTGGATGAAAGGTTTGGGATGAGAAGATAGTGGATGAAAAGCTTGAGATGGGGAGGTAGAGAAAAAGTGTGGGATAAGGAGATAGAGGGGATGAAAAGCTCAAAAGGAGAAGATGGTTTGTGAAAAGCTTAAGATATGCAGAAATAAAAAGCTTAGGATGAGGAGATAGCAGATGAAAAGCTTAGGATGAGAGGATAGTGAATGGAGGATCAGGATGAGGTGATAGTGGATGGAAAGCATAGGATGAGGGATAGTGGAGGGCTAGATACCGATGACAAGGGATGTACCAGGTGATGGAAAGATGGAGGTAATGCTAGGAGATGCAAGGAGAGATGAAAAAGGGAACAATGGATAGAGGGATTTGGGTAGAGGAATGCAAAAAGATAAGGATTGATGGAAAGATGGACATGACATGGTCTCCAAGGAATAGAGTGCCCCCAGTTATAATATGCTATTCAAGAGGATTTTTTACGAGGGATGCAGTAGGATTGAATATTGGTCAAAAGAGGATGAGGGAGATAGATGGAAGTTAGGATGTGAAAGGTTAATGAGGTAGAGGATAAGGAGGATGGGTGGATACAAAATTTGATGGAAAATGGATGTCAAAGGGATGACCAAAAGCATGTATCTAGTGGTGGACATTATTTCTATCAAGATCCAAAGGAGGGTGGTGGGTGAAATGGATAGGATGTGGTTGGTATGGTGAGATGAGATGAGGATGATGGGTGATGGAACTTGCCCCCAAGTGTATAGAGCATTTGGATGAAGGGATTACACATGACACTTGTTTGCCAAGTTTTCATCATGGTACTTGTCCAAGGCACCTGAATTGCCAAGTTTTCACCATTGGACGATTTTTTTATTTTTTTATTTTTTTATTTTTTAAATTTTTTTGATGCATTTTTACTCATAGATGTTGGTAGGATGGATGGAAAAGGATTGGATTGAACAAGTGGAATGGTGGGTGGGAGTTTGGCAGATAATGGATGGGAAGACATAAGGCTTGAGGGAAAATGGATGAGGAAAATGGAAGGATCATCATTGACACACACCTTGAGAGGTGATAAAGTAGTGGGAAAGATGGTAGTGAATGAGGTTGAGGAGAAAATGGACTAAGAGTGGATTGGGGGGGTGAAGGATGCACATATGGGGATTTGGATAAAGGATGAATGGATGAGGCTTTTTGAGTAGCATGAATGGATGCCAACTGAGATTTTTCTTTGAGATACATTTCTTTTATGAGCATCTTGGGTATCCACATGATTTTTGACTTTTTCAGTTTGGTCCTTTGTGGCCTCTTGACCTTTTCTTTGATTTGGATCAAATGCTTCTCTTCTGGAACATGTATTTTAGAAGGGACATGTCGAGACTTGGATTTTTGTGGATTTTTGGATTTATGCTTTTTTATTTTGGCATCCAATATGCTTCTATTAGCCATGGGATGGGAACAAGAGCATGGAGGAGATGGAGGGATTGTGGATGGAATGATATAATTTGAAGGTTGGAAGGGATTCAAGGATGAGTGCCTTTGATGATCTAGTTGGTGGATTTGAGGGGATGTAAGGATAGATTGGAACATAGGATATGGATGGATATAATTGCCCAAAATGGATGGCAGGAATGAATGATATGGGCCTAAAATAGATGGAAACGAGGAAGGTGTAGGTCCCAAGATAGATGGAGGGGATAAAGGATTCATATTAGGTATGTAAGGACCCAAAATGGAGGGTTGGATATAAGGAGTAGGATAAGGGCCCAAAATAGATGCAGAATAAGATGGATGGGAACTTTGGGGTGGAGATGGAAGGACTTGCGACCATGTAGGAATAGCGGGGATACCAACATCTAGAGATACACTTTTCTTTCTTTCTTCAATATGATGTTCGTTATTTGGAACACAAGATGTGAGTCCATTATTAGCTAAAGGAGTTGAAACTTCATATATGATAGTTAGTTCTTCTTCGATGGATCTATCATCATGGATTATGGGAGATGTATGATCATGGAGCAAAGGGGATGGAAGGAGAGGATCTTGATAGGGATGGGTTGATGGAAATGGATCTGGAGATGGAGCAGGTGTGATGGTGGGATTCAGATATGGAGGGGATCGTAAAAGTGGATCATGTAGGGGAATAAATGGGATGGCAGGATCTTCTGTTGTGTCGAGGGATATTTCAACATGCTTTTGGACAAGATCTTGATAGGAATGGGTGGGAGTGGATGGTATGATAGGAGAAGTATGGATGGTTTCTTTAAGTGAGGTAGATGGATGGGTAGGAGGTTCTGCAATGGGGATGGGTTGATGGAGGATGGACTCATTAGGTTGATTATATGGGATTTGGGTAATGCTAGGAGGTGGAGATGTGGATGGGATTTGGAGAGATTCAATGGATGGGAGGTAGGAGATGAAAGGGGTTTGATAAGTTGGGTGGATGCGATAGGGATGGTAGCAATAGGATGATTTAAGAGGAGTGATGGGGTGGGAGATGAAATTGCTTTGGGTTTCTTTGTAAAATTCCTTGGAGATGAGTGTGTTGGAATGGGAGGAGTAAGGGGATTGAGGTGATGTGTTGTATGACTAGGATTGGTTAGAGGATTTGAAAAGGGGTTTGAAGGATATTGGGATGGTGGATTTGGACTAGGGATGTAGCTACTAGAATTATTTTGGAATGGTGGAGATTGTGAGATGAAGGTAGAGGAAGATGGAGATATGACTGATGTACAAGAGGAATATGTGGGCACAATATAGGAAGGCGGTAAGGATGAGGATAATAATGGATTTCCCTTGTCAAAGGCATGGTAAGAAGTACTAGTGGGTATGCATGGAGGAGTAGTTGGGAGGAATGTTTGGATTTTGAGGATGTTTGGAGGAATATCTCTAAGGCTTTCAATATACCCATCATAGTTCACAAGATCATCATCACAATTGGAATAGGATGGAGTGGGAGAAAAGGTGGGATGACCAAACTCACCATAATAGGATTGTGACATCACGTTGTGATGATGAGCTAGGTGGGGATGAAATGTTACTAGTCTAAGCTTGGATGAATCTCAGATGAGGCAGTGACTACACTAAGTATGCCTTTCATTGGGGTTGAATGACTGACCAATGGTTGGGTTGTTGTGAATGGACTTGCTAACAACCATTTCAAAGGATAGACAAGTGATCTCTTTAGCAAAACAATTTGATTTTTTCTGAAACATGGGGAGGATGTTAAATGCACAAGAACGCCAAACACACCAACAACCCTATAAGATGTTTGCTAGGATATACAAGATTAGCTAGGGGTGTCCTCGATATACGCAAGTTACGTGAGGCCCAAATCTGCAGATGAAACCAAAAAGATGTCACATAGCCGAGAGGAGCGGTTACCCACTTCTCCTCTTTCACTTCTCAAGGGTATAAAGTTCCTTGAGGCTTAGCCCGAGTGACAAAATCTTGATCCCAAGAGAGGTCATCTCAAGGGGTGATGAAATCCCTAAGCAGGCCCCTTAAAACTAAAAACAAGGTTTTGGATCCTAGTCTTATGCACCCAAGATGGCCCACAAAGGCGACAAGGGGAGAGAATATTTAGATGACCTTGGGCTAAAAAGTAGAGTTCTTTCACCAACTTATTCTTAGATTTTTTGATCTATTGAAAACACAAGTGATTAAGATATAGATGTTCAATTCCAACTTCACAGTGTTGTCAACACAATGGAAATCGAGAGATTATCAACATAAGTAAATTCAAGCATTGTTGAAGTGTGTCAAAATCATGCAATGTTCATTGATTTTTAAGCATTCAAGATTGAGTTAAAGTATTTTATGCCCAAATTTGAAGTGTGAGGTATAGCAATGATTAATTGATCCTTTGCATTCAAGATTGTGTTTTGTTGTTTTAAGCATGAATGTCAATAAAAACTTGATTGAAGATTGATTAAATGACATTCATTCAATGAGAGATGTGTTTAAACATGCAAATTCATTCTAAGAAAAACCTAAAAAAAACATAATTAGGTTAGTCGCTCCAACCTGCAATGCTACAAAAAAAGTGATTTGATTAGTCACCCAAAAATCCCAAAATCAAAGCTTAACTATGGGAAAAAAAATTTAAAACTTTTTTTGTTATTTTTGATATGCGAAAAATTGCTTAGAATAGTCCATATCCTACGGAACCACTAAAAGTTAAAATTTGATTTATACTTTTTTTTTTGGAATGATTATGATTATGATTTGATAATGAGCATAAATATATGATGATAAAACCTGCAGAAAACAAGTAAGAATAAAAACCTGCATAGAAAACTGTCAGAATTATGAGAAAATCAACTAACAGTGCAAACCCGTGGGTTTAAGCTGTGATCCCGCAGGCATGGGAACATAGAAAAATGTCACGGGAACACGACACAAGACTGGTGAAAAAAAAATGCAAGAAATGAGGCTGCAAGTTAAAAGGTTGCAGAGTGATCCCATGGGTTTATGGAACACGTTCTTGTGAATGGAATGCGAGGATAAGCAGCGGGATAGCGATCTTACAAGTTTTGACAGCATTCCTGCAGGTTTAGATAGCGTTCCCGCCGGTTTAGATAGCAATCCCGCAAAATAAAGAACTACTAAAAAAAAATGCAGAAAGATGGGCCGCGGGATAAATGACACAGAGCAATCTCGCGAAATAGGGATCTCGCAGATTCTTGAGAGACCGTTCCTGCAGAGATATAGGTCAGCGGGTTTGAAGGAAAAGGAGAAAATTGATTTTTTGTGATTGACTACTTTGGACCAGCATTCTCACAAGTTTTTACAATGATCCCGCGATCGCAGATTCGCGTTTCCATAGGAAAATGTTTAGCAGGGATGCAATTTTTTTTTGAAAATGTGGTAGAAACTAGTTGGGGATGAACATCGAACTCGCAGTCGCGGGTTTGCATTCTCGCCAACAAATAGCTGCGTTCTCGAGGTCGTGGGATCGCGTTCCTAGGGTCGCACGATCACAAGATCAGCTGGTTTTGAAGTCTTCAAAAATGAAAAACAATGAGATGGCAGGGAGCGCGATTTCCAAAGGATGACCTGCACACCTGCAACAAGATCAGCAAACTTATCACAAAAAAACACAAGAAAACAAGGTTAATTTGGTTAGTTTATAATAAAAAACCCAAAAACATGATTAGATTGACCCAAATGTGGGGTCCCACCGGGCATGCCAAAATGTATCACCTAGTTTAGTAGTGCAAATTGAAAACTAACTATTATATGAAAACTTTAACCATACTAAACATGGAAAACACTTATGAGAGGACTGATTTGTTATCACCACAAATGGAGGCAAACCAAGAATGGTAAGCTCCAAATGGTATAACACAATGATGCAATAGATTTGTCCCTGATTTAAGGTATGTGTGCTCACAAGTATAGCTCAAGCTTCAAATGGATGGATGGGGTGAGTGAGATAAGGTTGCAACAATAAAGTCATGGAGTGATTTTTCCATTATAATGGTATTTTGGTAGTTTATGAGCTCTCAAAATAGCATTATAACTTTGCATGGAGGATGGATCCCTTTTGTGAAGGGAGGAGGTTCAATTTATAGGCAAGAGGCTTGAGGGATGGAGGGCCAAGATGCAAGGATGGCAAGATGGTGAAGGAGGGCTAAGATGCACTCAAAGGGGAGCACATGGATTGTGCTTGTTTAGCACCAATGAGGAGGTGACAAGTGTCACAAGGAGGATGCATGTGAGAGGATAGGATAAGGTTTGGTCAAAGGCTTGATGAGGGTGGTTGAGTATGTAAGATTCATGAGTGAGGATGTAAGAGCCATTAAGAGGAGTGTAAGAGATATTTGAGGGTCATTTATATTGGAGGGTGAGGAGAAGATATTTGTTGACTTTGGTTTGGGTTAGCAAGTCTTAACCCATATTTATGATTGTGCACATGATTATAAGAGGTTTAGGATTAGCTTAGATGAAGGGTTAGGTGGTGAGTGATTTGGCTTTGATGGGATGGGTTAGTTAGGTGGCTAAGTGAGTTTAGTATGGGTGAATGGGTTGGATTAGGGGTTAGGATAAGGTTTAGGAAGGCTTTTGGATTTTAGATATTTTATTAAATGTTTTATTCAATAAAATGGGAGTATGGAATTAAATTGAATAGATTTAATGATTTATCCAATTTAATAGAGGAATAGGGATTTAATTGATAAATTGATTTTGGGTGTTCATTTGATTTTATCAATTGGACTATAGTTAATTAAATTAATCAATTAACTAGGGGATGATGATTAATTAATTAAATAGTAAATATTTAATCAATAATGTCCTTAGAGATGACTAAATATGATTACATATTGATGTAATCAGATTTAGGTGTCTACAATATGCGACTCTTAAAGTTTTTGTGAATGTTACATTGGAATATTTGATTTATCAAAACTATTGCAGAAGGACTCCAACATTGTCATGCTAGCTTGTATTGCTTTGTGAGGTGTCGATTCCTCCTTATAGGAAATGCAAAGTCTTTCCATTGAATTATGTAGATGTTGGTAACTGTCATTTTCCATAGCTTATGCATTTCTAGCATGGGGTTCCTATTTTCATATGTAGCATGACAAGCTTCCATTTGGATAAGTCATGGCATGAACAACACCAACATATTAATCTAGAACTGATTGGTGTTCTTGTAATTTGTGTATAAAATCATTATTATAATCTAGGATATAATTTCTACTACAGAAGAAGATATTGCATATGGATAAATGATTGATTTTCATTGATATAAAACTTGTCATATTCAAGATGTGTGGCATAATCTTTGGATTGGAGGTGTAATCTATGTACAAGTTGTATGATAGATATACAACAACAATACCAAAGCATTATATTTATTCTGAATAATAGATATAAAATATTATTTATTGGAACAATCTATGATTGACTTATAGAAAGACATAATTAACATTATAGTTATTTTGATTGATAGATATACAGTGGTAAATACTTGAGTGTATTTGAGCAACTTTTTGGGTGCAACCCACGATAGTAACATGTTGATTTTGGAGAAAATTGCACTCAATGAAGTTTGTGCTAACCTATTTGAATGGTTCTTGTGTTACATTTTCCTTCTACAAGAAATAGAATTTTCTTTGTGGACAAACTGTTCTTTTTCTCTAGCCTATATGATAAGTTACAATGAGTATAAGGGGTATACTATGAAGTTAAATATATAGAAATGAAAAAAGAAAAGAGGCAAAGTTAGAAGATTGATACAAAAGGTGATTCAAGGTAAATGATGATGTTATTGCACACAAATGGAGGAATTTATAAAATTAATGGGATTCTATTGTAATATCCCCTTCGGATATTCGGTCTAAATTTTATTGTAGAATTTTTTCAAAAATTTGATGCATCCTAATGAAATAAAGATTCTGAAATAATATTGCATTTAAATCTTTAGTAGAAAAATAATAGAAATTCAATTGTAAACACACAACTTACAATCAGATTGGATAACCAAAATAATGAATTTGGATAGCCAATCTAACAACTATTAAAAATTAAAGTATGGAAGAAGTTGAAATCATCAACCAGTAAATAAACAACTAACATATTATAAGGAATTGGTCACAAATCTCAAGGTGCATTGTAGTTGCCCTCATTATTCATCGAAGTCAACTCAATTTTTGATTCATTACAAGTGTTATCAATCAAACCAATATTGGAATGATTGCCATCAAGTGAAATTTTATAACTAGTATCTCTTGGCTTATTGTAATCCTCATGTGAAAAGGTTGTTACCTCATGATATTGTGAAGACATATTATTGCTCTTGTAAAAACTAGAACTTTTGTGGCAACCTTGTCTCTTATCTTCTCTCTTCACAAGTACAACACCTTCTAATTTTTGTAAACCCTTGATCATTTTTTTCTCATGGTTAAAGCTACTCTAATTTTTTCCCATGGAATCTATTAGAGAAACTATTTCATTTCTACATAATGAAGCATCATTGATAGATTATTCATCAAAATTCTTGAGTTTGACTTCTTCTTGGTCCTTTTTGTTGATCTTAGATTGATTTTGATAATTGAGTATCAACACACTTAAGTTATTTGCTAAGTTCATGCCAAGCTAGCAACATATGTCGAGTATAATATATACAAGTGCTAAGTTAGAATATGTGCCTAGCTAGAAATATAGCAAGTGCTGAGTTATTTAGATTTTGAGCAGATAGATAGAGCCAAGCAAGTTTCAAGTACCAAGTGAAAAATAGATGCCAAGCAAGTTCAAGTGCCGAGCCAGATAGAACTTTAGTATGTGTTCAACATTAATATTATCAAGTGTTGAGTAACACAGAATTGATCTAGTTGTTTGTAATGGCACAAACAACTATGTAAACCATTTTTGAGCCAACATATAAGATAGATCTTGAAGCTTTGAAGATAACATAAGATCTGTTTTGATTCCCTATGTGATCTACATGCAACCAATGAGAAAAATTAGAAGGAATTGAGTGGGAAAGTTGGATGAATCTCAATCATAGATTCATACCTAACCCTAAGTCAAAAAATTATTTTTAAAGGGAGATGAAGCCCCATAACTTATAGAGAGTGAAAGAGAGAATGCATGTGAGAAGATGATGCTAGTGAAGATTTGAAGGAAGTGAAAGGGGTGAATTGATCAAGTTGAAACTGACTTAGAAGTAGGTCAGAATTGTAGAATCAATTAGCAGAACAAAGGACCAAGGTTACAACAATTTCATATCCGATCAGAGAGGATCGAGATGAACTAAATTGAGATCTAAAATTAACAATATTAGATTGCAAGTGTATCAGATCAAACATTCTATTGTACTCTTTAGCATTTGTTACAGTAGAATGAAATCCTATGGAATTAGGTTGGTTTAACAACCATTGCATAAAGCCTTTGATAGGGTGACATTCCAAGTGAGTGTTCTAAAGTCCTCTAGCCAGGCACACTTTGATAGGGTGTTAAAATCCTTTAACAGGGTAGGATCTAACAATACTTTGTAAGCCTTTAACAGGGAAAACCTTTTATAGGGAAGATCATGAGAATGGTCAAAATATGTAACCTTAATAGGTGATCTTTATTACTACAGTAGTGAAGAATTGTGGGTGTCATCCCCACCCTAGTTTTACCTTCTCATTTTGAAGGCTTTTTGGGTAATCATATCTGGCGTCAAGTGTTTGTGTGGATGCATTTTCTTTACATGTTATTTCTATATGTTTATGCATGCAATGTTTTAAAAGTTGAAAGTTTCAAAGGTTAAAGTTTAGTACTTCTGATTCACCCCCCTCTCAGAAGTATACATTTCCTATTTGTAATCCCAACAATTAGTATCAGAGGCAAGTTCTCATTAGGAGAAGCATTACAACTTGGAGAAAAGATCTTGAGATGGAGGTTTACAATTTGGGAAAGACCATTGAGAATCAGGAGATTGAGATATATCTCTTACTACAACAACTGGATGAAGCTAGAGATTCCTTGAGAAGCTCGCTAAAGGGAAAGAAAGAGATTGCCATAGCAGAAAATGACACTCAATACAAGGAGATTGACACCACAAATCTATTTGTAGATTGAAACTCATGTGAATTTGATGTAGTAATTGTAGATCTCATGGACAAGAATAGAGCACAAGCTAAAGAGATCAAAAATCTCAAGTTGGAGCAAGAATCACAAGCAATATTGCTATGTGAGGTGACTAAACAAAAGAAGAAAGCCATAGAGGACAAGGTCATGATTGAAGAAGAAAAAAGAATCTTGTCAAACAAATTGGAAGAAAAATTAGTAGAGTTGTCTAGGATCTCAAACATGCAGTTGGATACCCTAAGCCAAATGATGAATGCCCTTCATGAGTTGAATGTCAAGGACATTGATATAACCACATTGAAGTTACAAAATGAGCAACTATAGAATGACCTAAAAAGAGAGAAGGAGTTTTCTAAAATTTTCAACAAGCCAAATGAAGCTATCAAGTACTTTGAACAATTACTAAAATCCTCTAGATCTAACAAAGACACATTAGGTTTGGGCTATACAAGTACTGAAGAAGGAGAGTCATCCAAGATTGCTAAACAAAGGAATGACAAAGGTAAGAACTCTAAACCTACTTGTCATCATTGTGAAAAGAAATGACATACAACTAATGTTTATAGGAGCGAAAATGCTAGTTAGAATGTCAAGCCAAGGAACATGATCCATTGTTACAAGTGCAACAAACAAGGTCATCAAGCACATGAATGTAGAACAAGGACCATGGATGCACCAAGATTTGAAGGATGCTACTACAATTGTTATAAGTTTGGACACAAAGCCTTTGAGTGCAGATTCAAGACCACATGGTCATCAAATAAGGAATAAGCCATCAAAATTCCTACAATTGGGACTACAATACAAGACATAAATATCACCACTATCAAGAGTATGGACACATCCCTAAGAATTGCATAAGAACACATTTAAGTGGAAGCTACAATAAATGGTTGATCCAAACAACATGCTTTATTTGTTTGAAAACTAGTCATATTAGCAAGCACTGCCCATCAAGGACAAAGGCATCCAACTCTGAGTTCAGCAAAGGAAAATGCAAGGTAGATGTTGAGCACATTAGAGGAGAGATGCATAAGACATGGAAAATAAAAGATGGAAGCAACACATCAGATGCAGGGATCACTTCACCTAAAAGGTCAAGTGGTCATACTTCATCCAACTAAGCAAGAGAAGGTATGTGGAATTGATATTTAAAATGCTTTATCATACATCAGTTCCTTGATAAGTTAGTACTGAAAAGGATAGATTAGCATGAATAAAGATGCAAGGTTAAATCTTCAAAGTTTTTCAAATTATTTCCAAGTAAGGAAAGTTCCCTTTAGATGCCAAGTAAAATCCTAGTGTGTATCAAGCTGACAGCCAAAGCTAGTTGAAGCTAAGTTAGTAGTTGAAGCCAAGTAAGGGTAATACCTATAGCTGTCGAGTGAAGTAAAATTTGCTTTGATGCTAAGTAAAGCAGAAATGGCATATGGAGTGGAGTGTAAAACTATATATGCACTAAGCATTAAATGTTATGTATTGAAGGGTATAATGTCAAATTTTTGATCATTTTTCATCATTACAAACATAGTGCAAGAGCAAGAAAAGCATAGAAGTGATTTGGCGACCAGAGATTGAATATTTTGCATAGATTCCAATAGAAATCAAACATCATTTCATCAATTTAAAGGTATTTTTCACAAGCCGAGCTATGCAGTTACACAATTTTATATTTTGAAACCCTAGCTTGCAAAAATGGCCTCTAGCTCTAGGAATCCCAAGGAGAAGGAACCCTTTGAGGTTCAGTTGGTTAGTAATAGGCCAATACCTGAAGTCAGTGTGCTATCCATTATTCCACCTAAAGTTGTAATGGTCCAGGATGTCAGAAAGTGTTATAACTGGAAGGCTGGAGCAATTGGTGACATGGAGATTCATCAAGCCTATGAAAAACTATGTGAGAATAGGGTATTGAAAGAAGAATTTAACATTATTGAGAGAAAGGGACTAATGCATGCCCTAGATTTCCCTACAATATTCAAAACAGAGTGGATTAGAATAGTTTTGAGTAGGATTCATGATGGATGCCTATGGTTAGAAGGGGGACCCATCAAGTTGTCAAAGAGAATCATACATAGGGTTACAGGATATCCAACACTAGAATGGCTAAAGACCCTGAGGAGTGACTCAAAAGAAGCTATTAAGAAGAACAGGGACAAAAACCACTTGCCTTTACACAAGGCATGGGAGAAGATGTTGAAGAAGAAGAAGGTGCCAATGAGGAACAAGCTGAGGATGCACCAACTAAGCTAGAGCCTAAGAAGAGAAAAGGTCAAATATAGCCTGTAGCTCAGCCCAAGGGCAAGAAGACTACAAAGCCAAGTCCAACCAAGCCTACTACCCTAGCCATAAGAGCAACTACAAGGGATACCACGCAAAAGGAAAAAGAACAAATGAAAGAGAAGAAGAAGGATACTGAGCAAATAGGTCTAGTGCAAAAGAAGATAAGAAGAAAATATGTTGCATAGCCTGACTCTAATGAGGAAAAGATTGAGTTAGAAGAAACAAGCCAATTTAGAGTGGTAATTCATGCCGCCAAGTCTAATTTAGAAAATATTTGTGATAATGTTAAAGATAATGTAGACTTAACTAGCTTAAAGAACATTTATTTCAATAAGTTGAGTAGGAAAGAACAAAACATGGTTGAGGAATCAGTCTATAACATGATGGCTAAGTTCAAGAACACCCCACTTGAACTTGACAATTCAATGCCTAAGGATTTATATTCTATTGTTGAAAATAAATGGCATTATTGCCTTGACATGGAAAAGGAAATAAGAGAGTCTACATTGGCTTGAGTAATACTAGAGCTTACCAAAGGACAAACAAAAAAGGAAAATAAGAAGCATGGGAGAAAATTTGCACCCAAATATAGATCCTTTAGCATTCTTCAAAACAAGATTGAAGATGTTGTCAAGAAGTCCACTAAAATGTGGAAGCTGATATATGGCCTAACCATTGTTAAGGAAGGAGAAGAAGATCCCTTTGAGGGAAGAAATAATGGAGAAGAGGAAGATAATGATAAGGAAGGAGAAGGTGAGAAGGAAAAGGCAGATGACATATTGGAGGAGGGAACACAAAAATAAGATAATATGGCAACTACTAAGGAGCAACAAACAGATCATAGTGTGTAAGACACACAATTGCCACCGCTAAGCCCTCCACATGATAGCAAAACACCTATAGAAATAATCAAAGTGAAGTATTTTCTTGACAACATAATTCAAAACATCAACCCACTCATTGAAAAGGATCTAAAGAAGATCCTTGACCAATCAAATTTACAAGCAAAGTTGTGTGGCAACCCAATATTGGTCAGTGTAGATGAGTTGTAGAAAGTAGTAGCTAACCTAACTAGGGACAAGGTGACTACACAAGAAACATCCCCTTCCATCCCTATTGCTACAAGTGGACAACCTCAAAAGAAAGCACCACAAGATACATCAGCTAAGGTTGATACCATAGTTAAAGTTGCCACAACTATTGAGGAGCCAACAGGACAAATAGATACTTTTGTTCCTACTGCACAAATACAAGGTGCACCACTATAAATAATAATGATTGATTAAAGAAAAAATAGAGGAGGAGAAGGAAATTCCAAAGGAAAAGGAGAAAGAATCAATTCAAACCTTGGTAAATCTACCAACTACTGGGACTCCTACAAGAATGCCTCAAAAGCTGAGCACAGAAGTAATGCTACTCCAAATTTCAGCACCAGGTTCAAGCTCCATAAAGGTTACAATGGTACTTCACTATGGAAACCTTACATTAGATGAATAAATAGTCATTCCAAAGTATGAATATGCAACCATGAACATAGACCAAATCAATGAGATGTAGGAGGCATTGGAAAGAAAGAAAACCAAGAGACACTCAAAAAAGAGTACAAGAAAAGGCAAGCACTAATTGCGATAAAATACATCTTTCTAGATGCATTCACCTTGCATGCACCTGATGAAACCAATCCAATATTGGAACAACTATCAAAAATTGTTAAACAGGTGACCAATGAAGACCAAGAGACAAATGTAAAACTCATGGAATGGTCTGAGAAGAAGTTTCAAGGAAAGATGTATGAGAAAATATCTAGTGAAATAGCACTATCATAGGTAGAGCTAGCAAAGAAAATTAAAAAGGTGAAGATAGTACTTGAGAATATATTCTCATTGTACAAAAAATTGTGTGATCCTTCAATATTCACACAAGAAACTAGCCAAAGAATAATGAGCTTGGAAAGAAATTTGAAAGTATCAAGCATACAATTGCCAAAAGATCCAACTCAAAGTGAGAAGCACTTTCATACAATAGTTGACACACAGAAGGAACTAGATAAATACAAGCTACCCTAACCCCTCACATGGAGATTATCCACAAGGAACTAGCCTATGTAGAAAATGTATTGGAGAAAGATCCTAATCTTTCAACACCAGATGGCTTAGTTCACCTTGCAGCAGAGATAACAATAAAAATCAAATCCTTAGAAGTTGCAATACAAAATTGGGATTCTTCTTTGAGAATTGTGATGGAAGTAAACAAGACCTTCTTGGAAAAATACTCAGTCAACGTATAGACCCTTTGACATAAGTGTCAAAAAGGGGGAGAAATTACAAAAAGGGTGAGATAAATCAAAAGGCCAGAAGGAGACTTAATTCACAAGGGGAGAAATATGAAAGGGGGAGCCAAACAAACAGAGCAAACAAAGGGGGAGTACAATGTAGAAAAGAAAAAATAGGGTATATCAGACCATATTAGACAAAGAGTATCAACATAAGGAAAATCCACTCAAATGATTAAAAGGAATAAAATTTTGGTTACAGAAAAAGACACATCAACTCAGGGGAAGATAATTTTTTTTGAGGTATATAGTCCTTCACAAAATTTTGAGCAATTTTGAAGTTTTGTATATATGTTGAACTGTAATTATATTATACTTAAGGGAGATAGACTCATCATGCATAGTTAAGTGTTTTTGAAACTCATGTCGAAGGGGGAGATTGTTGATCTCATATTGGTTTTGACAATTGAGTGTCAACACACTTAACTTATTTTCTAAGTTCATGTCGAGCTAGCAATATATGCTAAGGATAATATATACAAGTGATGAGTTGCAATATGTGCCAAGCCAAAAATATAGTAAGTGTTGAGTCATTCAGATGCTAAGCAGATAGACAGAGTCAAGCAAGTTTCAAGTGCCAAGTGAACAATAGATGCCAAGAAAGTTCAAGTGCTGAGCTAGACAAAACTTTAATATGTGCCGAGCATCAATATTATCAAGTGTCAAGTAACACAAAATTGATCTAGTTGTTTGTGATGGCACAAACAACTATGAAAACCATTTTTGAGCTAACATATAAGATAAATCTCAAAGCTTTGAAGATAAGATCGAATCTGTTTTGATTCCCTATGAGATCTACATGTAACCAATGAGAAAAATAGAAAGAATTGAGTGAGAAAGTTGAATGAATATCAATCATAGATTCATACCTAACCCTAAGTCATGAAATCCTTTTTAAAGGGAGATGAAGCCCCATAACTTATAGAGAGTGAAAGAGAGAATGCATGCAATATTTGAAGGAAGTGAAAGGGGTGAGTTGATCAAGTTGAAGGTGACTTAGAAGCAGGCTAGAATTGCAAAATCAGTTAGTAGAAAAAAGGATCAAGGTTATAGCAATTTCATATCAGATCAGAGAGGATTGAGATGAACTGAATTGGGATATGAAATTAGCAATATTAGATTGTAAGTGTATCAAATCAAACATTCTATTGTACTCTTTAGCAATTGTTCCAACATAATGAAAAAATATGAACTTAGGTTGGTTTAACAACCATTGCATAAAGCCTTTAACAGGGTGACATTCCAAGTGAGTGTTCTAAAGTCCTCTAGCCAAGCACACTTTTGATAGGGTGTTAAAATCCTTTAATAGCATAGGATCTAACAATCCTTTGTAATCCTTTAACAAGGAAAGCCTTTTATAGGGTAGATCATGAGAATGGTCAAAATATGTAACCTTAATAGGTGAACTTTATTGTTGTAGTAGTGAAGAATTATGGGTGTCATCCCCACCCTAGTTTTACCTTCTCATTTTGGAGGGTTTCTGGGTAATCATATCTAGTGTCAATGTTTGTGTGGATGCATTTGCATTACATGTTATTTCTATATTTTTGTGCATGCAATGTTTTAAAAGTTGAAAGTTTCAAAGGTTAAAGTTTAGTACTTTTGATTCACACCCCCCCCCCCCCCCCCCAAGAAGTATACATTTCCCATTTGTGATCCCAACAATTTTGATCTTCTTTAGAATACAGTGTGTCTCGTTTGAATAGAGAATGGTGGAAACACTATGCATGCTTTCATTTTTTTAATAATATTGACTCCTTCAAAAAATTGTATGATCTCCTTGGTTCTAGAATTAAGTGCATCTTCCTTGTGAGTGGTTGACATATAAATTTAATTTTTAGCATTGTATAATTAGTAATGTAACATGCCTAGTTGAAGACAAAGCTCATCTACCTCCTCTTTATAATTTACAAACTTTATTGCAATTTTGAATAATTGATTTCATCTTTTCCAATGCCTTTTTAGTTTTGTGGAAGTGCGTACTATTGAGTCCGCTTTCTATTCCCTTTT
Source organism: Cupressus sempervirens (assembly GCA_028749045.1). Taxonomy (NCBI): domain Eukaryota; kingdom Viridiplantae; phylum Streptophyta; class Pinopsida; order Cupressales; family Cupressaceae; genus Cupressus; species Cupressus sempervirens. Next base: position 126,515,280 of record CM053784.1, read on the forward strand.
CCCTTTCCTTAATTTGGGTTTCCTAGGTAAGATTCTTAATGTTTTTATGGGTATCATTAAAATGAACTAAGGCTAAAACAACCAAGAAATATTTCATGTAGCAATAATTTTGACGTTAGGAGGAAATAGATCATTAGACTCCAGCCTAATAATTTAATAAAAAAACCCTAAACTAGTAAAGTAATTTTTAACCCTTACATTTTTTGTAGGGACAATTTAAAGAATGTTTAGGGAAAAAGTGAGTATATGATAGTGACATTAATCGAAGAGCATCAAAACATATCATTTACAAACTTGATTGAAATTTCAAATAATTGATTTCATCTTTTCCAATGTATTTTTAGTTGTGTGGAAGTGCATACTATTGGCTCCACTTTCTATTCCCTTTTCCCTTTCTTTAATTTGGGTTTCCCAAGTAAGATTCTTAATGTTTTTATGGGTATCATCAAAATGAACTAAGGCTAAAACAAGCTAAAAATATTTCATGTAGCAATATTTTTTGACATTAGGAGGAAATAGATCTTTAGACTCCACCCTAATAATTTAATAAAAAAACCTTAAACTACTAAAGTAATTTTTAACCCTTACATTTTTTGTATGGACAATTTAAAGAATGTTGAGGAAAAAAGTGAGTATATGATCTTAGTGACATTATTCAAAGAGCATCAAAACATATCAACAATGACACATTGTAGAACCAGAATCAGTATGCAAAGAACATGAACAAATGAAGTAAACATTCACAAACCAAAAACTAAATTCACATATATGTTTAGACAAAGGAAGAAAACAAGAAGTGCAAACCTCACAAGAAAAAGCACTCCATGCTTTCTTGATTCTGTAGATGTGTCCTTTTGCTGTGGATGTATGCTCAAAGATTCTCAAAAGCTGCTTCAATGGAGATGGGTAATGGCAAATTGGTAGCTTTGTGAGCTCTCAATTTGGCATTATAAGGGTATGGTTGATGGCTTTGGTTCTCAAAATAGCATGGTAACTTTAGCTCAAAGATTGTTGATGAAATGGCTTGGGATGGGATTCAATTTATAGGCTAAGGGGTAGAGGGATGGAGGGCTTAGATGCAAGGATGGATGAAGGCTTAAGGAGGGCTAAGATGCACTCAAAGGGGAGCACATGGATTGTGCTTGTTTAGCACCAATGGGAAGGTGACACTTGTCACAAGGAGGATGAGTGTGAGAGGGTAGGGTTAAGGGTTGGTTAAAGTCATGATGAGTGGGGTTGAGTATGTAAGAGGGATGTAAGAGGAATGAGTGTGGAAGAGGGAAGAGTGTGGAAGATGGGTGTAAGAGTCATGAGTGGGCTTGTAAGAGTCTTTATGTTTTGTAAGAGCACTCATGACTTAGTGGTTGGTTTTTTTGAGGGAAGACTTTGGTTTGGTTTAGGAAAGTCTTAAACTTGTTTAAGGAATGTGACAACATTAGGGGGTGGATTAGGCTTGGTTTTAGGATTAGATTAGGGATGTTAGAGATGTGCAAGTGGATGGTATTAATGAGGGTGGGTGAGTTAGTGGCTAAGCTTGGTTAGCATGGGTGGATGGGGTGGATTAGGCTAAATGGAGGATTAGAGATAGGTTAGGGGTTTTTGAATTTGAGGATTTCATTTATCAAATAGATTTATTTAATAAATGGGGATTTTTGGAATTAGATAGAAGAATAGGATTTAATTGATAAATAATAGATTATTTGATTTATCAATTAGGACTATAGATGATTAATTAAATTAATCAACTAGGGGATGACAAAGGATTAATTAAATAGAAATTTAATTAATAATGCCTTTTTAGATAACTAAATAGGATTAATAAAATAGTGTAATCAAATTTAGGTGTCTACACACATCACTTGAAAATACTATGTTTGTAATGAAACAACATTTGAAGATTATCAAAACATATATCAAGTGCTTGCATTCAGTTTTTAAGATTGAAATCTTCAAATAAATGTAATCTATGGTCAAATGTTTTGAATTAATACCATCTTGGTTAAATAGTTATAATATGGATTTAACTATAAAACTAAATAAGTTAATGAGTTAATGAGTTATTAACTAATCTCATAAAGATATTAATGAGTTATTAATAAAGACTAATATTCTCACTATATTTGTGCCCTTGTTTATATATCCTTTCAATATCCTTTGTTTTTCCATCACATAAATGACACAACCTTTTCGCTCATATAATCCATTGTCTTCACTCTTCCATAGTTCTTCCTTCCATGGTGTTGTTAAGGTTGGTTGTAAGATGAGAAGTGGTAGCACCATATTTCAATTGGAAACATACATAAATAAATATTTTTTGTTCAAAATCAATGCCAGTATATAATATTCTTGACGATAATGAATTCTCACAATTATGAATGTCAAAGGCTTTAATTGTATCCTTAGTACAATGTACTCATGATTAAGAGCTCTTCGCTACATATGGACTTTATTAAATGTTTAGTGATTGATGCCTTTGTAGATGCCTATTTCATTCTCATCTGTGTGTATGACAATTTCATTTTATATTGTATAATTTATTTTATTTGTTTAGATGCCATCCTTATTGAAGAGATAGTAATATTTAATTATTTAATTATTATTAATTATATATAAGATACTACTAATCCTCATTTGTTTATATTTGATATAATTTTATAGCCCAAATATTTGCTTGTGAAGAAAGTCTAAACGTAACAAAATGAACCTAGAACAAAATAAGGTGAAATTTGCTAGATTGTGATCTTAGTTCAAAGAAAAAGTGATGGATAATATTATTGTCTTTGCAAAAATTTCAAGGGCTTAAAGAATTGAAGAATTCTAATTACAACAACCTAGAGATATTGTAGGAAACATTATCACATTGAAGGGGGAAAGGATTTTCGTCCTTTGGTGAATGTGGATTTCAAACTGGTGGAACATGGAGGTGTGAATATCAAAGTAGAATGTAATGCTCCCATGGAAGAAGATGATCTTGAGGTAGATAATTGGTATTGGTGTAGGTTGATAATGTGCTAGAGAATAGGATTGAAGAAGATGTTACTAGCGCAACTGATGAAGATGATGATAGTTGCACATCTAATGATAATAATGAAGAGAACCTTGATATACCTATTATTGAAAAGGCATACAAGCCCCTGTACCAAGGCTCCCAAACAACACTTCTCTCTAATGTATTGTTGTTGGTAAACTTCAAGGTTATGAATGGTATATCCAATGTAGCAATCTTACGTATGCTAAGGTATAGTGTCATTTTTGTCATCTTCTATGTTAGTGTACCATTAATGTTCTTTATATTAACAATTTTTTTTCATAGGTTGATAGGTGAGTTTTTGTTATCACCATGAAAATTCTACCTCATTCTTATAAAGAATTATTGGCCATTATGAAAGATATTGGAATGGAGTATCAAACAATACATGCATGTCCTAATGACCATATTATATATCATAAACAACATGAATTTGTAACTCAATTCTCTAATTGTCACATTAGTATATATCAATCAGATCAAATAACCAAAAAGTTTCCTCATAAGGTTCTTCGGTACATTCTCATTATTCCACATCTGCAATGATTATTCAAGTGTACTAGCTTGGCATAATTTATGGATTACCATGCATGCAATAGAAATCAAGATGACATTATGCAAATCCTTGTAGATGATTCTATATTTAAGGACATAGAAGATAGGTGGCTAGTATTTAGAGAAGAACCTCATAATCTAAAACTTCCATTGACAACAGATGATGTCAATTCATTTGGAGAGATGCGATTTGTTTACTCGATCTATCCTATTTTTGTTATTAACAATAACATTCATCCTTGGATATCCATAAAGAGGGAGAACACAATGTTGGTAATGATTGTACCAGGTATTTTTCCATTTAATAGTCATCTAAATTAATTTATAAACATAGTATCAAAATGGTTATAATAATTATGTTTTTTTTATGTTCATTCAACTAGGTAAGTACTAAGTGAAAGATATGAATGCATATATTGAGCCCTTGATTGATGAGTTATTAGAGTTATGGAATGGGATCACTATGTATGACATCTATAGACCAATTGGTGAAAGACAATTTTAATTTCGTACAATGCTTGTATGGATAATACATGATGCCCATGGACTAACACATTTTTGTGGTACGTAAAATTGCTAACACATATTTTTGGTATGTAATAGTGCTAACACATTTTTGTTGTATGTTTAAGTTGTGTGTGATAATTGTAAATATGAATCTTATAGTACACATGTCATCCAATTATACACGATCTTGTAGGTCTTTAGACAAAGGGAAAATTTGCATGACCAATTTGTGGTTCAAAGATGAAATATTGTCATTCAATTTTTTTAGAAAAGTAGGTGTTTGATGAGCATAGACTCTTTATCCACAAAAATCATAAGTATCAAATTGCTGAAAAAAATTATTTTCAATGGGAAAAAAGAGACAACATCAAAGCCATAAATAATGACACCTCACTTGTGGAATTTGGAATACAGTAGAATGAATTGTCAAGGTAATGTCATCATTGATATAATTGATGTTTTTGAAGGTCATCAAGGCATTGATTAGCAACTTCTGAAAGGATTTAATACTATAGTAGGTTTTCATACTATGAGCACCTCTCAATCATGCATTTATTTGATGTTATGCATATTAGAAAGAATACAAAATAGACACTATGAAAAATATTGGATGGAAGATGTGATAAAGTAAAATTGGTCAAGATTTGTAATGACATTGATGAATCCAATCATGCATTGAAGTTTTTCCTTGAATCAAATAGTAATAGAAACTAGATTAATACAAGTATCATTCCTTGGTAATTAGCGCAACAACAAACTGATGCCATAAAAAGAAAACTAAATTTCCCATAGGATTTTTTGCAAACATAAGTAGTCTCATATCAAAGAAAGGTTATTTTGGGTTAGGGTTGAAAATGCATGATTGGCATACCTTCTTCAAGGTAAGTTATGTTCTTCTTTATTTACAATAAATTTGTAAAACATTTTTTGATAGTTTTATCTTATAATATATTGAAAAGATCATTTTATTATTACTGGAGTATGTTCTACCTCTATCTCTCTCACACAACTTTGAAAACATGAGGTTAAAAGTGTTATTTGTTAGATTTGTTGTATGGAAGTGTTATTAGTCTCATTAATATGTTTTTGCATGATGAATATCTTCTAGGTAGTTGTCATCAAAACAAATTGATAAAAAAAAGACATAAAGCATTGGAAGAGAAAAAAATTTCCACTTTTGTGTGAGATGCAAAAGTGTCTACCTTCAACTTTTTTCAATGCACAAGAACACTACCTCATACATCTAGTTGAGGAGATTGAATTGTGTGGACCTGTACCAACTAGGTCAAGGTGGATGGTTGAGAGGCACTTGAAATTTTTGAAGGGCTTGGTTTGAAAAAAAACACATCTTAAGGGTCCCATGATCAAGGTATATATGGTCTACTAGACCATGGTACACATTAGTGAATATCTTACCAAGTTTGCATCAAAGATCCATGCAGATCGCATTTTGGATCCCAAATCCATTAACAAATTTGAAGGGGAGTACTTGATGGGGAAACATAGATTGAGGAAAGTGAGAGGTAATTATAAGATATTACTATAGGTAATTAATTCTTATCTATCATCAATAGAGGTTGTTTCTAACTGGTCTATTTATTTTATACAATTTCTCGTGAGTGGGATGCACGTCATTTGTATATTTCAAACAATCTTTGATTGGATGATGGTATGGATTGAATGATCTCAACAAAATGGTTTCTCATTAACATGGAAATGTGTTGCTTTATTTGTTAAAAACTCATCACAATGGAGATCCCAATGTTACATTGATGGTAATTGATCTAGAAAATGGTTTAAGAGGTGGAAAGGTACTTACAAGTTAATCTATCATGAACAATTTTTTTTAATATCAACTCATGGATGGATGCATAATTTTGAAATGTTTCAAAATTAACAGGTCAAACACCACAAAGATATTACTACAATGGTCATAAATTTTGCACAAAAAAGGTGGACGACACTAAGAAAACTTTTGATTTTGGGATAACTACAGTCTTTGAGGTTACTAATATTTCATCTAGAAATGACATGCATACTAAACAACTTGAAAATAGATACTATGGAATTTTGGATGATACAATTGAGTGTGACTTTAATTCCTTCAAACTAGTTCTATTCATTTTCAAATGGTATAGGCTATGATTGAATCAAAATGATCCTGATATAACTATTATTGAACATGATAATGGATTTACAATGATTAGTACAAGGTCATTTGGGCCAATTGGAAATGAGCTCTATGTTCTTCCAAGCCAATGTGAGCAAGTGTTTTACTTTGGCATTCCACATAAATTGGGTTGTTTATTTTTCATTAGACATGATCCAAGAGGAAGAACAATAAAGTATAATGTGATTGAAAAAAAAGATACTAAAGAAGTGGAAGATGAAGAATGAGATGATGATGATGATAATGGTGAAGATGTTCATGGTGATGGTGATGACATTGATGATGATGATGACAATGATGATGGTGGTGGTGGTGGCAACGGTGAAGATGATGGTGATGGTGAGGGTGATGGTGATGGTGATGATGATGACAACAACGATGATGGTCATAGTGATGATCATGATGTTGACAATGGTCATTCTAACAATTTGGATAATGATGATGATATTGATGATGTTTATGATGATGAGATGGATGAAGAAGATGATCAATGGAAATGTATTAGGTGTTGATTAGGTTGAAATATTTGTTATGATGCTCAATTCTTGGTGTTGATTACTTATAATATGGTTTTTTTTCATGTCTAAAATTTCAGGGCAAATCACAACTAACAATTTTTTTTTTATAAAGGTAATTAGATTGCCTTACACAAGGCCAGTTGAATTTAAAAGACTAACTAGTACCATCTACCCAAGTTCATACTAGTTTAACCTTTGGGTCTAACTTGGTACACTTAAACCATTATCCAAAATGGGGATGGTGTCTTACTAGTTAGCTTATGATGGTCTATTGGAAATAACCTTCCATCCAAAAAGATGACTTAAAAGTGGTTATAAGACCTAATGAAAATTCTTGATAGGTATCTAATTAATGAGGCAAGCATTATTGAGTTCTATAAAATTTCTTCCTTTTTAATGAAACAAGTCTAGATAGAGTATCATAATAATTTTTTTGTAATGAATGATAAGATATATATATATATATATATATATATATATATATATATATAAACCCTCGTTAGCATCTAAGAAGATATATCATACAATACATATTATATCATATTTACATTGATCTTATATTTTTGGGTGGATTGATTTTAGATCATGATATATATTAATTATCATACAATAAATCCATCTAATAATTTTCAATACTTACTATAGATTAAGTACATTAAAAATTATAAAGAAATCTTATTATAACATATAATGTATATATAGGTACATAACATATTCTAAATCCTCAATCAACTAAATATTTACTAACCACTAGTTAATAGCCTAAATCTTAACTATGCCATCTATACTTTCCACTAACTAATCATCAAATCCATATCTAATAGCTAATTCCACTTACTCGTTTATGAATTAGATAATTCATCTTACATCTTGAATTCCATAAAACCAATCTTTGATTTCACACATTCTCCTAACACCACCATAAACAAATCACCTTTTAAACTCTACCTTACATGTTAACTCTAAGGGGTTGATAACAATTTAATATCCTAATGTACTTATTTATTTTACTAATTTATCCTAAGCACTAATTTTACACTTCATAATATAACACTATTCCCTAAACTTGCTTTAATCCTATACTACACTTAATATTCCATCAAACTTTATACTAAACTATATACTCCTAAAACTAAAATACTTTCTACACCCTACTAATATATCCCTCTTAATAATCTATTATCTAAATCCATATTAACATTAACTAAACTTAACTACTAACATAAACACCCTTAATTACTCACTATTAACCTTGTCTTACTCTACAATCCTTTAACTAATTTACTAACACTCTAACTCATCACTAAGACATTTTCTAAACTCCCCATTACTACTTCCTAAGTTCATCTACGTGGACATATTCCCAACCTAAGTGCTCAATGAATCCTTTATCAAAACTACTAATGGTAACCTTTATACTTTTATTAGTCTCCTAATACCAATACTAACAAACAACTAATAATTCCTTATATAAATCCTTGTTTTTCTCCCTGTTACCACACATACCCTTACACATGATTTCTCGATTGTGTGGTCCTAGAAAGGAGGCATCACATGTGGAGGAATCCTCTGACTTAAGTCCGTGTATACAATACCGAAAACAACACTTGGTTGGGGTTACATGAGAAATGGAGAGAGTTGGAAGTGGTGGGGGCCACTTCTCTCCCACTATCGAAGTACTGTCCTAGGCATAGGCACCCTGCTCACATATATTTGCTCATTTGCCCATTTTTTAAATTTATCATTGTTTATTTAAAGGTCTCTCCTATTACATGGGTCAACTTCTCTATGGAGTATTGTTAAGACATTTTATTTTATTGCATAGTTATGTAATAGGATTTCTTTTTTTTGTACATGCATATTTGTAGGGTCCTTTCCAAGGACAAAGACATGACATGAGCATGGGCCTTCCTTTTAATATTTAATATTTATTTGTTTGTATGTTATAGAGGAGAGGTCTAGCAATATGGGCAAGGGTGTATGTTTATTATTATAAAAAAAAATTGAATTTAGAAGCTAAAGATTCTAGGGAATATTCTAGATGAATAGATCTTGTTAATATCACTTTGAACAATAAACTTAACACATGAAATGCATTCTCTTGTATCATGGTTCAAAATAAGTATGTTATAAATAATGCATGTTCATTCCTTCAGTGGTCAAAAGCAATGAGCTACCATTTGAATAAAATCTCTTATACAAAATTAGTCTATGACAACATATCTATTGTTTTGATTCATAAATCCACATGAAAATAAATTCTTCATTTACATAATCACTACTTGGGCATCATAGCAATAACTATTCCTTTACATTAAAATTCTTTATTTTCTCTCAGTTACAACTATGATGTTGAAACAATATTTGTATTTCAATGTAAACTATATGCATAATATTGAATCTTACAATGCAACTACCTATGTCCATATTCCAATTTCTTCATTCACTTCATGGATCCATCCTTCACAATAATGTACATAAAATGAAGATCTCACTGTCACAATTCAATACACAAATGACATGAAGGAAGATCTCTCCTTCCAATACATTACATACTAAGATATCTTTTTATTTGTCTATACAAGGGAGAAACCTTCATTTCTTCATAGATCCCATTCTCACAAACTTGTAGAAAAAAACATAAAACCAAGAACCATGGAGGCTCACCTCCCATCCTAGGCTTCTAAGAAGCCACCATCGAGTTGGGGAAATAAGACTCAAATGGGTTACACCCAAGTAGCTAACAATGCATACAACATAACATCAGAATACATATACGATCCCTCTAAGGTTTAACACAATAATTCACCATTAGAATCATGAAACAATGGGTGAAGCTGGGCTCTCCAAAGAGGAGAATTACATATCCATATATACATATACATCTGTAATTGCACAATGCCTCTTCAAGGCTATAAAAATACATCCTCCTCATCACATCAATACACTTATACCTCCCATAATAAAAATGCCTCTTCAAGGCTATCAAAACACATCCTCCTCATCACATCAATACACTTATACCTCCTATAATAAAAAACAAGGGATATGGATTTAATGGAGCCCATGCCTCATGAACAAAATAATCCCTCTCCAAAAGGAAAATATCTTAATTCCAATGTTGAGCCCAACTAACCCCTTCACTCAAGGCTTCTCTTCTCTTCCAAGGGTGAGTGAAGCCTTCATAGCCATTAACATTCATACACACAAAACAAGGGAAAATTTGTAAGAGAAATCCATCTCAACACAAACACATTACATGAATTTTAACACAATATGAAAAACAACAACATCATTGAGCAAGTGCAATGAGAGTTATGGCATGGGCACCAACCTTGGTCCAAGCTAAAGGAAAAAATGAACGTTTTTGCAGAGCTCCCTTCTCATTAGTCCTTCCTCCTTCCAAACCCTAATTATCTCTAAACTTAGAGAGTCTATGAACATCCCACTAGTTTGCCACAAATCCTCTAAAAAGACTCCCACTATCTCTTTTTGGAAAAAAACATCAAGCCACTATCTCTTACAACTTTGTCCCTACCAAATTTGCTACTTTTCACCAAGTGGAAAGATGGGGATGAGCTAATGGGACAACTAAATTTTCGAATTGGTGGAAGAATTCATTGGTTAAGGGGCCCCCTAGGCTAGCTAAGCACTAAAATGGTCAAATTTAGGCCCCTAACATGTTATGTTAACATACAAGTGGCTTATTTCCACAAATATGGCACTTTAGAACTACTTGTTGACCTTTAAAAATCCTTGTCAATTTTGAATTTGAATTTCCCTTGATGGTGACCCGCCCTATCGTTTCTCCAAGTGGATTTACTTAATCTTATGAAAGGTTATTAGTTTAAGGTTAAGTGTAACATGACCAAAACCCTAGGTGACATGTCATTAACACACAAACAATTACAAGTGTCAAGAAACACATTTAAAACACATTACACATCACCATGACATGTCTCTAATGTATTTATGAGATTAAATTTTCCACACACATGCAAGCTTACATTTATGAAATAAACACATCATAACAAGGCTTTTGAATCTTCCAAAGATTCACCTTTGTTGTACTGTGTCTACATAAGTTTGGACCTTGTTTCCCTGATTAAATTCCATGGTTCAATCACTCGCACACTAAACTTGAACATCAATAGCTCAATGAAAAATCATATAAAATGCATGTATATAGGTGCATGAAAATTTCATATTAAATAATTCACCTTAACATCATAATCAATTTTTATTTTCTAATCATTTTCATATAAAGCATTTAAAACATTAAAATATTAGAATCTGCATATCATCATTACTATTTAATCCAATGATCCAACTAACATTCTAAACCACATAATAATCTATTTCCTACCATAATGATGAAATGTTGAATCTACACTATTAAATTAGCCAATATGAAAATTAGTTTTGAATACATATCTTAGGTCAAAATCACCAAAATGTAAACATCACAATTAGTATCCTTTGATTTGACTAAATATAGTTTGGTTACTAAAACAATCCCTTTATCATAATGAGATAAGACATTATAAGGTGTGTTAATCATGTCAAGTAATCAAGATGTTTGCATAGTCGCGTACTTTCAAAATCAAGCATAGTATAAATCCATTACATTTTATTGGGCCATAAAATCTATCCTCTTGAATATTTACATATCCATGTAATACTACTTGCACAATAATTAACTCATTACATTACATCATATCGAGTTCTACCATTTAGACCTTTAGCAAATTTTGATAACAATTTTCATCTATGAGTATTAGTAATATCGTAAGGGTGGGTGTTGATTCATCTTTCCATAATAGCCATCTAATTCAATTTTCCTAATAGGCCATAAAATATCATGAACCCATTAACATAGTTTCTAAGTTATGACAGCTTGAGCCTTTATTCCATAGAGTCTTAGCTTATCAACCTAATGTAATTCTACATATGATACTTAGCACAACAATGACTGAAATGTATATCAATCTCAATAAGATCTCATGTTCATTATTGATAAGGAAAATGCCAATCATGGCATACTTAGATCTCAGAATCTTCTTACCATCGTTCTATCATAAGGTGTATGGTAATAGTATATAATTCACGTTCTATACACAAGAGACAAAAACATGACATATCATCTCCTAGCTCTGAGCATATTTGTGTTATTAAGATTCATAATAGGGTACCCAAGAAGGAGGCTTGCATCTTCCCCCCTTTTCTTTTGACTTCCTCCTAGAAGTCATCTGAAATTAGGGACATAGCCTTCATATGTAGGTCTTACCTAGTCATAGCATAAATTGTCCAATTCTAGAGGTTTTTTCATAAAATTCATAATAAATTTATGTGTATATATAATTTAATTTAAGGAATTATAAACTTTGGACCACAACTCATGGTTTGAATAAAATTTTCTAAGATTGACCGCTTCACAATTCTGTTCATTAGGTATTATCTAGCCATTGGTGTACCTACCATAGTCCTCAACTATTTAACATAAGTATCCCTTCCATAATTTTTTACTTGGGACAAGCATTTCTTAAAGCTTTTTTTTTGTTGTTTTCTACTTGATCTCTTGGGGTTTAGGAATTACAACAATGCTAACAATGTATTTAAAGATCAATCTAACAAAATGTAGTCCCATATTGTCAGGTCAAGTCATTCATGTTTGTGAATTCTTATTTCCTTCCCTACTCCTATTTAATTGATGCCATTTCCATTTACCAATAGGTAGTACTATCAACCTACTTATTTCGCATCTAGTGTTATTTACTCAGAATTCTTCCTCTTTCTCGGTTATACTTATGTTTTAAGTTCATTTTCTTGGAAACTTGTATTTCTACATACACTACCATGTGCTTAGTAATTATTCACTTCTAATTTTTTCATATTCTCTATTAGTTCTCATGAGTTAACTTTATTCTTTACTGGCCTGAGTTATTTACTCTCCTTAGCACTGACTATATTTTATGATTGTAGTCCAAAATATAACTTATCAATGAAGGATATATTTCCTTGATGGGGTTATTTATCTTCTATTAGTATTCTAGGAATTCAATTGTTTCAGTTAAATATCAAGATTTTCTTACTAGTCATCAAATCCAGACACTTGGTTGTCACTATTTTTTTTTGTTTTTTAGGTTGAGTCATAGTTGGACAACTTGGTCACTGTGTACTATTTATTTGGCATAATTGTTAGATATTTGACTAATACTAGTATCATATTCTACTCCAAGTTTCTAAGTCTTATTTTGATCATTTCTTCTGGCTTCTATTACCACAGCCTTTTCCATTATTATAATGATTACACAACCTTATCTAGACATAACTATTCAAGTGCCCATTAAATATTTTTATGACTTTTCTTAAGGTCCTTAACATGGTATCTATTCACACCATGATAAATTGAAGGAAAATCTATTTCAGTATTTTCTACGATTTGAATGAGTTCATATTTATAATATAAGAAGAGGTGGTGTTCCAGGGACCCTATCTAAAAGCTTCATATCTTATAAAAAGACAATTTTATGGTGTCCCAATTTCCTGCACATATTATTAGGGATGCCTCTTAGTATGGTTGTTTCATAAAGCATAGTACAACACACTTATCAACACTATACACAAGAGAATGCCTCATGAATAGCTTAAATTCAAGATTTTTTAAAAAAAAAAGCCAATTCAAGTAAACAAACAAGTGTGGTCACAATGGTAAATCATTAATTCAAACAAATCATGTCCCCAAGGCAAAATGGGATCATAAACAAGAAATCATGCAATAAATACTCCACAAGGTTGGCAAATATACCAAAAATTGAGAACAACAATAATTCACATCAAATCAAATTTTCAAGAATGATGCAGTCATACCAAGGTTTCCTGATGGAAAGAAGTAGAAATTTGTCTTATAGCTACATTAGAAATCAATGGTATGCAAAGAAAACTCTCTTTTATTTTTCACTATTTTCCTACAATAGGCAAGAGTATGATCCAACTCTTATTATTTATGGGGTTGCTAAGTCTAGGAGATCATTCTTCAACAGACTATGGTTGCTTACCTTTATGCCTATTACTATTAAGAACTACTAAAATTTTTCCAAAGGTAGAGATTCTACACCAGTTATACTAATGGCCCTTTGGCTATACAAAAGGGATCAAGGTTTGTGTCACACACCTTGGAATCTGATACTAAAAGGATCACGATGAGAAGGACCAACAAGATACCTCTATATTAATCTAGTACACTTTCCTAACAAGCACCATTAAAGGTGTAAAGATGAATTCTCTAAGGAATGGGTTTTCACTAAGAATTCCATAATAGTTATTACATAAGGGGGTATTTATAGGGCTAGCATTCTTTAAAATTTCACATTCTAAGGGGAGTCTCATATTTCGTATCTTTGTGTGTGGCTTTGGTTATCAAAATAAAATAAAATAAAATATAGTCATAGTCATGACAGTCAAATGATAAAACCTTACCATTAATGTATAATATCTGATCATTTTTCTACTAGAAGCTACATGGTAGGTTCTTTATTCACCACCTTATGATTCTCTTCTACTTGTCATCTTACCAGTTTTAATTAAGAGCATTGTGTCATCTAAAGGGGAAAACTAGGTTCATGGAGATTTCATGGATTTTACTTAATTATAAACTATCATTAAAAGTTATAAATCCATTGGATTCTTTCAAATCTTGGTATGTCCCAAAATTTTCTTTATGTGTGATATGATCATGATTCACACAAATCTTATAGCTAGCAGGGATATTATAAATATTTTCTCATTATCATGTTATTTAAGGATTTTAGTTTCACACACTCAACCCTAATTCTTCTCTCACTCCACTTTTAACTTATTTTAACCCTCTAAAGTTCCAAAATATTATTATTATGAATGAATAATATTACCCATTAGGATCTACAATTTACTTCTTCTTTCAAGAAGAAATTACCTATTATTGCTCAATTATCTTAGGAGAGCATAATTTCTTTTGCAATATGATGTTATTTTTCATTACTATATTATTATATCTCTGTGTCATTATTACAAGGTCCTTTACTATTATTAATCATTTAAGATCACTTAGCCCTGAGTTGTTTACCTAAGGGTGTTAGGTTTTTACTCGACTCACACATTGATGTCACTAGCTTGAAAGATAGGTTCATTGTAGCTCCACTTTTCTTAAGGTAACATTCAAATTTTGCATTCGTTAATGGACCCATTAATGCCCATTGTTGCGAAACTAGGCTCTAATAAAAGATAACATGCCTAAAATTTCAAGGCAAAAAACAACTATATATATATATATATATATATATATATATATATATATATATATATATATATATATATATATATATAAAGTAATTAGATTTCCTTACACAAGGCAAGTTGAAGTTAAAAGACTAACTATTACCATCTATCCAAGCTCATACTAGGTTAACCTTTCAGTTTAACCTGGTACACTTAAAACATTATCCAAAATGGAAATGGTGCCTTATCAGTTAGCTTATGATAGTCTACATAACCTTCCATCCAAAAAGATGACTTAAAAGTGGTTCTAAGACCTAATGACAATTCTTGATAGGTATCTAATTACCGAGGGAAGCATTATTGAGTTATAGAGAATATCTTCCTTTTTAATGACACAATTTTGGATAGAGGATCATAACAAAAATTTCGTAATGAATGATAAGATATATATGTATAAACCCTCATTAGCATCTAACTAGATATATCATACAATACTTATTATATCATAGTTACATTGGTCTTATATTTTTGGGTGGATTGATTTTAGATCATGATATATATTAATTGTCATAGAATAAATCCATCTAATAATTTTCAATACTTACTATAGATTAAGTTCATTAAAAATTATAAAGAAATTTAATTATAACATATAATGTATACATAAATACATAACATATTCTAAATCCTCAATCAACTAGATATTTACTAACCACTAATTAATAACCTAAATCTTAATTGTGTCATCTATACTTTCCACTAACCAATCATCAATTCCATATCTAATAGCTAATTCCACTTACTTGTTTACAAATTAGATAATTTATCTTGCATCTTGAATTCCATAAAACCAATCATTGATTTCACACATTCTCCTAACACCACCATAACCAAATCTCCCTTTAAAATATACCTTACATGTTAACTCTAAGGGGTTCATAACAATTTAATAACTTAACATATTTATTTTACTAAATTCTCCTAATCACTAATTTTACACTTCATAATATAACACTATTCCCTGAACTTGCTTTAATCCTATACTACGCTTACTATTCCATCAAACTTTATACTAAACTATATTCTCCTAAAACTAAAATACATTCTACACCCTACTAATACATGTCTCTTAATAATCTATTATCTAAATCCATATTAACATTAACTAAACTTAACTACTAACATAAACACCCTTAATTACTCACTATTAACCTTGCCTTACTCTACAATCCTTAAACTATAACTAATTTACTAACACACTAACTCATCATTAAAAAATTTTCTAAACTCCCCATTACTACTTCCTAATTCCATCCACCTGGACCTATTACCAACCTAAGCGCTCAATGACTTCTTTACCAAAACCACTAATGGTAACCTTTATACTTTTATTAATCTACTAATACCAATACTAAAAAATAGCTAATAATTCCTTATATAAATCCTTTCCTTCGCCCCATTACCACACATACCTTTACACATGATTTCCCAAGTGCATGGACCTAGAAAGGAGGCATGGCATGGGGAGGAAGCCTATGACTTCAGTTAGAGTATGCAGCACCCAAAATAGCACTTAGTTGGGATTGTGTGAGAAATGGAGAGGGTTGGGAGTGGTGGAGACCACTTCCCTCCCACTCTCCAAGTATTGTCCTATGCATGAGTGCCCCACTCACATATGTTTTCTTGTTTGACCATTTTTTAAATTTATCATTATTTATTTAAAGGTCTCTCCTATTACATAGGTTGACTTCTCTAAGGAATAGTGTTAAGACATTTTATTTTATTGCAGAGTTATATAATAGGATTTTTTTTTGTACATGCATATTTGCAGGGTCCTTTCCAAGGACAAAGACGTGACATGGGCATGGGCCTTCCTTTTAATATTATATATATATTGTTATAGAGAAGAGGTCTAACAATATGGGCAAAGGTATATGTTTATTATTATCATTTTTTTTGAATTTATAAGCTAAATATTCTAGGGAATATTCTCTACAAATATTTTATTGGTCTATAATTTGGGAAGTGAATTATTTTCACTCCCCATACATTTTCTAGAGAGTGAAAATCGCATGTACAAGCCTGTTTTCTCTTGATAGTTTATGCTATGTAATCTGTTTGATTTATCTTCTCTACTCAACTATGATGTTATTTTAACATTCCAATATATCTATCTAAATGAATAGATCTTGTTAATATCACTTTGAACACTAAGCTTAACACATGAAATGCATTCTCTTGTATCATGGTTCAAAATGAGTGTGTTATAAATAATGCATGTTCACTCCTTTAGTGGTCAAAAGTAATGAGCTATCATTTGAAAAGAAAAATTATAAAAAAGAAGTCTATGACAACATATCTATTGTTTTGATTCATAAATCAACATGAAAATAAATTCTTCATTTACATAATCACGACTTGGGCATTATAGTAATGACTATTCTTTTACATGGAAATTCCTTCTTTTCTCTCATTTACAACTATGATGTTGAAACAATATTTCTATTTCAATGTAGACTGTATGCATAATATTGAATCTTACAATGCAACTACCTATGTCCATGTTCCAATTTCTTCACTCACTTCATGGATTCATCCTTCACAACAATGTACATAAAATGAAGATCTCACTTACACAATTCAATACACAAATGACATGAAGGAAGATTTTCCCTTCCAATAAATTGCATGTTGACATATCTTTTGTTTTGTTTATGTAAGGGAGAAACCTTAATTTATTCATGGAGCCTATTCTCACAAACCTGCAAGAAAAAAAAACATAAAACCAAGAACCATGGAGGCTCACCTCCCATCCTAGGTTTCTAAAGAGCCACCCACCAAGCTAGGGAAACAAGACTCAAACAAGTTACACTCAAGAAGATATCAATGCATACAACATAAAATCACAATGCATATACAATCCCTCCAAGATTTAACACAATGATTCATCACTAAAATCATGAAATAATGGGTGAAGGTTGGCTCTCCAAAGAGCAGAATGCCATATCCATATACATATATACATCTGCAATTGCATAATGCCTCTTCAAGGCTATAAAAATACATCCTCCTCATCACATAAATATAGTTATACCTCCCATAATAAAAATGCCTCTTCAAGGCTATCAAAACACATCCTCCTCATCAAATCAATACACTTATACCTCCCATAATAACAAACAAGACATATGGCTTCAATGGAACCCATACTCCATGAACAAACTAATCCCTCTCCAAGAGGAAAATATATCAACTCCAATGTTGAGCCCAACTAACCCCTTCACCCAAGCCTTCTCTTCCCTCCCAAGGGTGATTAAATCCTTCACACACATTAACATTCATACACACAAAAACAAGGAAAAATTTACAAGAGAAATCCATGTCAATAGTGAAACATACCAACAATATCAACACAAAAACATGACATGAATTTTAACACAATATGAAAAAGAACAACATCATTGAGCTAGTACAATGAGAGTTATGGCATGGGCACCAACCTTAGTCCAAGCTAAAGGCAAAAATTAAAAGTTGTTACAAAGTTCCCTTCTCCTTAGTCCTTCCTCCTTCCAAACCCTAATTATCTCTAATCTTAGAAAGTGGGTGAACATCCCACTAGTTTGCCACAAATTCTCTAAAAAGACTCCCACTGTCTCTTTTTGGGAAAAAACATCAAGCCACTATCTCTTACAGCTTTGTCCCTACCAAATTTGCTACTTTTGATTAAGTGGAAATATGGGGATGAACTCATGGGACAACTCAATTTTTAAATTGGTGGAAGAATGCATTGGTTAAAGGGACCCTAGGCTAGCTGAGCACTAAAATGGTCAAATTTAGGCCCCTAACATGTTATGCTAACATACGAGTGGCTTATTTTCACAAATATGGCACTTTGGAACCACTTATTGACCCTTAAAAATATTTTTCAAGTTGGAATTCGAATTTCCCTTGATGGTAACCCATCATATCCTTTTTTCGAGTGGATTTACTTAATCTTATGAAAGGTAATTAGTTTAAGTGTAACCATGACCAAAACCCTAGGTGACATGTCATTAACACACAAACAATTACAAGTGTCAAGTGACACACTTAAAACACATTACACATCACCATGACATGTCCCTAATGTATTTATGAGATTAAATTTACCACACACATTCAAACCTACATTTACAAAATAAACACATCATAACAAGGCTTTTGAATCTTCCAAAGATTCGCCTCGGCTATACTATGTCCACATAAGTTTAGAGCTTGTTTCCCCAATTAGATTCCATGGTTCAGTCACCTGCACACTAAACTTGAACATTAGTAGATTAATGAAAAATTATATAAAATGCATGTATATAGGTGCATGAAAATTTCATATTAAATAATTCACCTTAACATCATACTCAATTTTTATTTTCTAATCATTTTCATCTAAAGCATTTAAAACATTAAAATATCAGAATCTGCATATTAACATCAATGTTTAATCCAATGATCTAACTAACATTCTAAACCACATCATAATCCATTTTCTATCATATTTATGAAATGTTAATTCTATATTGTTAAATCATACAACATAATAATTAGTTTTGAATACATATCTTAGGTCAAAATCACCAAAATGTAAACATCACAACTAGTATCCTTTGATTCAATTAAATATAGTTTGATTATTAAAAATATCCTATTATCATTATAAGATAATACAATATAAGGTTTATCAATCATGTCAGGTAATCAAATGTTTACATAGTCGCGTAGTTTCAAAATAAATCATAGAGTAAATCCATTACATTTTATTGGGCCATAAAATCTATCCTCGTGAATATCAACATATCTACCTAATATTACTTGCACAATAATTAACTCATTACATTACATCATATCGAGTTCTACCATTTAGACCCTTATCCAATTTTGATAACACTTTTCATCCATGAGTATTAGTAATATCGTAAGGGTGGGTGTTGATTCATCTTTCCATAATAACCATCTAATTCAATTATCCTAATAGGCCATAAAATATCATGAATCCATCAACATAGTTTCTAAGTTATGACATCTCGAGCCTTTTTTCCATAGCGTCTTAGCTTATCAACCTAATGTAATTTTGAATACAATACTTAGCACAAGAATGACTAAAATATATATCCATCTCAATAAGATCTCAGGTTCATTATTGATAAGGAAAATGCAAATCATGGCATATTTAGATCCCAAAACCTTCTTACCATCATTCTATCATAAGGTTTATGGTAATAGTATATAATGTGCATTCTATACACAAGAGACAAAAACAAGACATCTCATCTCCTAGCTCTGACCATATTTATGTTATTAAGATTTATAATAGGGTACTGGAGAAGGGGCCTTACAATTTCACAGAGGTAACCAATTAAAAAGTATACAATGATTATGTTGTATGCATATTGTTCATGTTATGTTCTATGTAATTTGTAGCATAAGTATCATTTAATTTTTAAGTAACTTAAGACAAATGATTTACATATGCAAGAAACTATACCCGTTTAACAAGGATTGTACACAGTGACATGGCTCGGGGGGTATAAGTTTATTACATGCTTTCTTTCTCTTTATCTTCAGCATTAACTTTAGGAAAAATTCATCAATATTAGCCTCTTTTTATAGTAAAATATTTCTCTTCTTCAACTATATATCTCATTTGATGGGATATAGGTACCACCAAATAGGTATTTATCAGATTTGTCTTCCTCGAGTGAGGGAAATACAGGAATAGAAGAGGATAGTGAGACATGTAGTAGATCTACGAAAAAGAGACAAACTAAAGGTCAAAATATTAGAATAAAATTCAACAAACACATGCAATTTCTCCTTGCTCA
This sequence comes from Cupressus sempervirens, assembly GCA_028749045.1. Taxonomy (NCBI): domain Eukaryota; kingdom Viridiplantae; phylum Streptophyta; class Pinopsida; order Cupressales; family Cupressaceae; genus Cupressus; species Cupressus sempervirens. The sequence continues at coordinate 126,536,169 of CM053784.1, forward strand.
AGGGGGGTCATGATCTTATAATGATGAGACAAAGGGTGACATCAAGGTTCCCTTGAGGTACACACATCTTGAGAAAGAATGGGTACCCAAGGAATTACCTCCAATTAACACTAATTTTTGTGTTAATGAGAGGATATATCACATAGCTCCATCATCATTATATGGTTTGGGCCTATTTTCCATGGATGGCATAAAGGCTAGTTATAAAAAAATTGTTGAATTGATGGAGTATGTAGGACCTTGTTACAATTACAATAATTTGATGTAGATAGTTCAATAAAAAAAAGTATGCATAGGTATACATTGTTAGAAAATCATCTACAATGGAAATAAAATGATCAAAGTAAAAGGTTTTTTATATACATTGATGGAAGGCCAAAAGCAATAGGGAGAATTGCAAGCTTTATAAATAGTATGCATCCTAGGTCAGCTAATAAGTGACCCAATTGCATTTTCAAGGCATGTGAGGGAAATTATTTTTTTATATGTGCAATAAAATCAATAAGTTTAGGGGAATATTTGTTAATAGATTACAATTTGAATCATATCGATACAAAGAAAGTTACTATCATGGGACTTGTAAGTACTATATATGTAACATTTAAACTAATTACTTCCAATTAGAACTCTAATATACAATATACCATTTTATTAATAACTTTTTTTGCTAAGTTAACTATTCCTTTCATTATACTTATGTTTTTATAGAAACTATTTGTCACAGTGCAACATGGCTAATCCATTAGATGATAGAGGTGAGGATGTTGCTCCCACCCCTTCTCTACTGAAAGTAAACCTTTTGTATAAAAAATTATGCAATTGTAGTTTTACAAAATGTCATATTATTTATATTGCATAAAAATGTAATAAATGGAATAGACACTAAGAAACCAATGCATATTCCCACATGATCATGCAAACCTCAAAATATGCAAGAGAACATGTAACTAAGAATGACATGAAATAACAAAGATCTTAAACTATTGAAAATAACACCAATGCAAACCTCACTAAATTATCATGTGTAGATGATTTCACATTATGGGATGTGGTTGCTCACAATTCCTGCAACATAAGAATGAGGCAGATAGTGCTTGTTGAAATGAGGAGAGAGCTCTCCTTTTATAGTAAATGAGATGCAATGGACGGCTAAGATTGAATGCAAGATGAAGGGCTAGGGTCTCTTAGGATCGATGAGGTGTCCATGAGGTGGAGGCCAAGTGGACTCCATGTGGATTAGGGTTTTGACCATTCAAAGGGGGAAATATACTCACACATGTGTGAGCAACCTTTGATGGTGACATAGTCAAGAGGTGTGAGAAGCATGGCTTCTCACAAATGTGTGAGACACCTTGATTCTCATGCAAGAGGACAAGTGTGCAAGAGGTGTGGAAGGCATGAGGGGTGTGGGAAGTCTGAGAATTCCTCACACGTGTGTGAGCACACACTTAGGATTAAAAGGTGATTAGCAAGGTGGTTAGGAAAAGGTAAGTGTGATTAAGGAAGTGGGCAGGTTTAGGAGGATGAGTTAGGTTAGGCAAGTGTGGTTAGGTGAGGGTTAAAGTTAGGAGCCATGTGCTCAAATAGGATTAAATTTAATATTTAATTCCAAGTGGGATTAGGAAAGAGATTAATTAAGTAAATGAAGTACTTAATTAAAGTGAATGGGTTAGGATTTAAATAAACCTTAGTTTATTTAAATCAAGCAAAGACTAAGATTTAGATAAACCTTAGTTTATTTAAATCAAAAAAAGGTGAACATAATTAAATACATGTAAAGTTATTTAATTAATGGTAAGGTAATTAAATAAATAATAAATATCTATTTAATTGGATAGGAAATAGGATTTGGACAATTTTAGGTGTCTACATTATTATGTTTTTAAAAAAAAAGGTTTTGGACTTGTTTTGATTGTTTTACTAATGTTTTTGTCATAATTTGATGCTTAGAGAAAGAGAAAAGAACATATTACACAAGAGAAAATACTTGTTGATATGGTGGCAATAGCATTATGCGATGATGACAACACATATAGTAGTGACCCTATAACCATGTGTAAAAAGAGCCTCAAGAGTGCATCAATCTATAAATTCTTGGGCATGTGATGAATCCAAATCTAACAGAAGAGAAACAGGCCACAAGAAATGAATTGTGTCATAGAGCATGTTGTCTGGAAGTAAGCAACAATGAATCTTTCGCTAAGAAAATAGTTCAATAAAGCTTTATGTTTTATACTAATTTATGGATCATGAACCACAATATGTATGTTTTGTTACAATAATTTTTTAGACCTTACTGAGTTGTTCCACCTGACAAGGGTACCAGTGTAGCTCCTACAAGTATATGATTATTATTGACAATTTTATATTATTTTTGTCATGTTTTTGTAATTTATATCTTAAAAGGACAATACATTGTGTGTGTGTGTGTGTGTGTGTGTGTGTGTGTGTGTGTGTGTGTGTATGATTATCTTTTAGGTGTTGATGATGTGCATACACCTCCTTCCATGAGGTCAACCAGCACACCGAGATTGTCGATAGCAAGATCAACAACAAGAAGCATGTAAACATCCACACCTACTACAACTAGAGCTAGTAAATCCTTGTTTCGCTACACTTTTTTGTGTTAAATATTATTTTATTTGTACTTTCTTTTTCATTTGAGTATAGTATGACATTGATTAACTTTGTGGAGGCACATGCATACCTTCTCATGATGATAGAATAGATATCAGTACTAGTGATAATTTACCAACCTTTCCTGGAGCAACCCATGTTAATTCTATTGGATTGTTGGGGGCATCATTTTTTATGTCCAAGAAACATATGATTCCCTTGAAATTTCCTAAACTTCTAGGTACTTTGAAATTGTAATAATTTAGAGTGTAATTGTAGTTTACTTATTCATAACTCTTTTTCAACTAATGATCTCATGTTGATTTTGCAAGAAATGATCTTTGTTATGAAACTTTTTATGATTTAACATTGAAGATATTTGGGCCCAAATTACGTAAAAGTTATGTAGCTTGATATAATTGGTTGCAACATTTTCCTATTCATCCATTTGTTGTAATATTTTCAAGGTACATATCTTGAACTAATTTTTATATCTAACAATTTTGTTTTTTGTTAAAAGGTGGAATGAGCAAGGCCCTAAATTAAAAGATCAACTCATGAAAAATACAGAGGAGGTCTTTGGTCAAAATATTTTGAGCAGATTCTAAATTCTTAAAAAAGTTTACAAACATCTAAAAACTATGAGAGATCAATATAGAACGGCTCTAAAGCTCAACCCAAAGTACAAGTGTCCTCCTATGGTTCTAGAGTTGGAGTGGAATTAAACCATTGAAGATTCAAAAGAGATAAGACTAAGAGATAAAGGAATTAACCCACCACCCAACAAAAATAGATATGTGGTAGTAGTAATGTAATTATGCACAAATTAGTGATCTCTAGTTATTCATTAAAATGATTGAATTGATTATAATAACTGCTTGAGTTTCTTAAAATAACTCAATATATAGACATTCTGAACAAATGTAATAGACTATCTTGGAGTTTTTGTGAAGCCTTGACTCTTCTAGATCTTTTCTTTGGAATAGTAAATGCCACTAGGTGAAAAATTTACTAATTTTACAATTGTTCCATACCAATTCCACTTTGTTCTAAATAAAAAATGATAGAAATAATGAGAATCCCCTTGATTGATCATATAAATTTGAATGTAGTCCACCCTATACATACTAGGAAAATCCATGCCATCAAGTATTTAGTTAGAGATACAAAACTAGCTAAGATTCTTATAAACTAAACTTATCTAGAAAAGAAATCTATACCTTTGATTGTCATACTTTTCTTTTTCTTTTGTAATAATGATTGATGAGTTAAAAATGGTAAGGGTGTTGGTAATTTCACTTTTGATGTCTATAGGAAGCTCAATTCTACAAGAGGGGATTGTTACTAGCAGCCACAGTGATGACACACCAAATCTTAATTCTCCACATGTATTAATAGAAATAGTTTTCCTCTACTCCTCAACATTGTATAACTGCCTTAGTGTGCCATTTCAGGCTTCAGAGGTGTGGATTTGTGTTAATCTAAATATTAGGTAGGAGGTAAAATGTGAATTTTATTTTGAAACCATTATTCTATAATGAAGATAAAATTGGAGCTCATATTCCCTCTAAATAGTGGATTTGGTTATATATATTTGGGTTTGATGCCCTTACAGGAGAGTTTTGTTGGTCAAATAAATAGTATTGACAAATGAGTTTCAACACACTTAACCATTTTCACTATGTATGTTAAGTACATAATAGATGTTGAGCCAAAATTTTAACAGGTGCTGAGTCACAATTAGTGCTGAGTAGATCACAATGTAGTATGTGCCAAGTGATACATAATTGTTCATGTGCCGAGTAACAAAATCATTCAGATGCCAAGTAATTCAGAACAAGATATGCTGAGAAATATAGGATATAATAGATGCCGAGAAAACTAGAAAACATAGTTGATGTTGAGCAATCCAAAAATAGTATGTGCCAAGCATCAGTAATACTTCATGTGCTGAGCAACACAGAATCAACATAAAAGTTTGTATTTGCACAAACTAAGATGTAAACCATTTTTGGAGCTAACTTAGAGAAATTTTGAAGGAGAAAAAGGATAAGGACAAATCATTTACATTCCCTATGCAATCTGCATGCAACCAATCAGAAAAATGGTGAAGGCATGCAACCAATAAGAAATATGCAAAGTATGAGCAAGAATTTGAGAATCAATATGGATCGTAGATCCATACCTAACCCTAAGTCTTTGCACTCTTTATAAGAAGAATGAATGCACCATTGTATGTGTTGAAGAAAATAGCAAAAGGGGAGATTATAGGAAAATTTTAGTGTGAAGTGAAAAGACTTAGTGAAAAGAACAACATGTATACATCTAGTTAATTAGAATAGAACATAGGACATATTCAGAGATCAGATCAAGCAAGGATCAGAAGAGGATGAGAAGATCTAGTACCTAAACTTAGAAATTAGAGATTTTATTCAATTAGGTTAAAAGTTCTAATACTCTCTCACAATTGTATTAGAGGTTGAAATCCTATGGTGATAGGTTAGCTTAATAGCTAGGTAGGAGAGCCTTTGAAGAAGGTCAAGAAAATCCTATGTATTAGGTGGGTTTGACAACCTATTGTAAATCATTTAACATGGTGAAAATTCATGTAAGTGTTTGTAAATCCTTTAACTAGGTCACTATTGACACAGTGTAAAGCCTTTAATAGGGCAAACCGTCAGAAGTAGTTGAACTCATTGTTGCAATGATTTTTGTGGGTGTCATCCCCACCCCAGTTTTACCTTCTTATTTCTGGAGGGTTTCTGGGTTACCAAAATCTTTGTGTTATGTGTTGATGCATGCTTTCATTTCATGTTTACTTGCATGCATATTAGTTTTATTTATATGCTATTAAGGGTTTTAAAAAAAAATGAAAATTGTGTACTTCTGATTCACCCCCCTCTCAAAAGTACTCTTCTCATTTGAACATTCCAACAATTGGTATCAGAGCATTGATTTTCACAAGAAGAAGCCTAACAGCTTGGAGAAAAAGGTCAGAAGATGGAAGTTTTCAAACTTTGGAAGATCATTGATAATCAGGTGATTGATGTGCAACTAGATCTACACAAAGTAGAGGAAGCTAGGGAGGAACTAAGAAAATCTTTGAAAAGAACAAAGGAGATAGCCATAGCTTAAAATGACATACACTGTAAGGAGATTGATACCTCACAAGTTTTTTACAATAAAGACTCCAAGGAATTTGATGTAGCAATAGCAGAATTAATGGAGAAAAATAGAGCACAAGTAGAAGAAATCAGATTACTCAAGCTTGAACAAGAATCACAAGCCATAATGCTTTGTGAAGTGACTAAACAAAAGAAGAGAGAAATTGAAGAGAAGGCCATGGTAGAAGATGACAAGAGAAATCTCATCAATAGGCTGGAAGAGAAGACAATTGAGTTTGAAAAGATTTCAAACATGTAGTTAGACACCTTAAGCTAAATGATGAATGTTCATCATGAGCTAAACATGAAGGATATTGAGATCTCCACCTTAAATGAACAATTGTAGAATGAATTGAAGAGAGAAAAGGAAATAGCATAAAGTTACAACAAACCCAACAAGGCCATCAAGTACTTTGAGTAATTGTTGAAATCACAAAGGGCTAGTAATGACACTACAAGACTTGGCTACATCAGCATTGAACAAGGAGAATTATCCAAGGCTATAGAAGAAAGAAGAAACAAAGGTAAGAACACTAAACCTACTTGTCATTTCTATGGTAAAAAGGGACATACCTCTAACGTGTGTAGAAGCAAGAATAACCATAAGCATGATAAGCCTACAAATGCAAATTTCTACACAAGTGTAAAAAGAAAGGACATTTAACACAAGACTACAGAACAAGACCATGAGGACACCAAGATTTGAGGGTCACTGCTACAACTGCAAAAAATATGGACATAGAGCATTTGAATGCAGATCAAAGCCTATGTGGACACCTAATTAGCCTACAAGAGGAATTAATCATGCACATCACTACAATTGGGATTACAATACCAAGTATAGCTATCACTATTTTTAAGAGTATGGAAAAATTCCTAAAAATTTCATAAGGACACATTTCAAGAGAAACTATAGCAGATGGCTAAACCAAAATACATGTTTTAGTTGCTTGAAGACTAGACATATCAGCAAGAACTGTTCAACAAAGGTCAAAGCACCCAAGACTGAAGGTAACAAGGTCAAATAAAAAGTTAACATGGAAAACATTAGGGAAGATATAAAGAAGACATGGAAAAAGAAAGGTGAATGCATCACATCAAATGGAGAGATCACTTCACCCAAGAGGTCAAGTCATCACATCTCATCAAATTAAGCACTAGAAAGGCACATGGGCCTGATACATATAAAGATGTATCATACATTAGCCCAAAAGAACATAGGAACACTACAAAGAAGAAATTTGCATAAGATAAGATGTCAAGATAAAAGTTGGAAGATGATGTCGAGCTACCTTTGGCTGCCTAGTAAAACTCCAGTACATGCCAAGTTGAATAGTCTAGTAGCTACCAAGTAAAACTTGGCAATGGTTGCCGAGAAATTAACAAGATTAGTAGATGCCGAGTGAAATGAGATAGTAACTACTGAGAAAATGAAATAGAGTTGATGACGAGTTGGAAAATCCTTTGGAAGTTGAGTGTACAAATGTAAAGCATGAATGCAATAAATGCTAGGTTTCAAGCCTAATAAAAGTAAAAATTGATCATTTTCTTATAATTTGAACAAAGAGCAAAGATGAGTAGAGTGATTAAGTGATTTCCCAGCGATCAAAAGGTGATTTATAGCAATTCAACAGCAACCCAACTATATTTCATTCAAGTGTCGAGTTACATAGTTTGGAAAGTTTATTTAAATAGTAAACCTGTAATGCCCCGCCAAGGGATCCAAAGAATTAACCTAGAATTTCACTAAGTTTGGTAACATTTTTTTTTTTGAAATTACATGAAAGTAAATACCACATATAACTTACTCACAATCACAGAAGCAATAGCAATGTCCATTATAACATACTTAACAGGTTACATTCTTTAAGATCCCTTAACGTGAATTACATACATGTTTCCATATAGTACAACATCCACATGAAATAATAATGATAAGTCCAATGTTCAATTATTACATATCCAAAAGCTCATTCATCCTCTATACATGTCATAGGGTATGAAGGCTTAAAAGAATATACATATGTAGAATAAGGTACATCATCCTATTCTAATCCATGATACATCAAAGTAAAGATAATCACATGATTCACATGATACATCATCATAAAAGTCATATACATCCATCATAAAGATCAAATAAAATAAACTAAGTGCACGGTTCCTCCCAACCGTTAATAGCATCATTAGACCATCATGGGCCCTAGCCATCCCTCCGTGCGTAACATCCCAAATCACGGAAAAGATCATCGGTATTAACATAGTAGGAATGTCACTCCTAATAAATACAACATCATATGTAGAAAGTAATCTAACATGCAAATATAAGCATAAGATAACATCATCTAACATATGCTAATCATCAATGAAAGGATACATATCCACCATCACGAAGGACGCATCAACCACGATGTCTCAATGAATCTCAAATGATAAGAGTGGAAAATACACTACCACCCGACCGCGTGGTACCTAAGTGGTCCACTCCCACCGTGCTGAGGAGATAATCTCAAGTCCCAAACAGGCTATCAAAATCACATAGCACAAGTCTCTAAAGTCCAGGAATCCTAAAAGTATACTAACTCAAAGGTTCCATTCACAAAATAGACATCTACTTCCCAGAGGCACACAATGACATGTAGGAACCTACTATGCAAGCGGGAAAGTGTCATCGCATTTATCTCGTACAAGTTACCCTGGAAGTTAGCTAAACTCCACGGGTCCATACAGATCTCATGCGGCCACTAGTATCCTTTCATACTGACAAGGCATACTATGGAATGCAAGGTCGCAACCATGCATTCTCTCTACTCTCGTCCTAGCCTATACAAGCACTCATGGGCGAGAACCAAAACTCTTATCTTTTTAGGTTCATTCAGTTAGTATTTAAGTGTGAATGTTATCATTTATTAATCCAACTTACAATGAGTTACCCTGGCAGCCTCTTAGGGCCCCGGCCCCCATTGCAAGCCACTTCCTGACACTACATGCAGATATCCTACCCTAATGCTCATGGTATCATAATCATAAAGAAAGTCCATAAAATCATCAAATATCCAGTATAAAAATCATCAAATATGCATAAAAGCATCAAATCTCCATGAGCAATATCCATAGAAAATCATGACTACAACAGCTCTCTATTGGCAACTGAAGTATCACTGATAATCAAAGTATCCATTGGTTCTTAATAACCAGAATATATCTCAAAATAGATCATCATATTCATTGGTTCTCAACAAGCAACCAAGAATATCTCAAAAAAAACATACTGATCGAAGACTCCAAAATGGTTGAGTCATACATGTCACAACATGACATCATCAAGAATAAATCCACATATTAGTCCCATCATGGCGACTAGAATATATCCAAGGATAACTGATCGATGACCAAAAATAATGGTTAAGTCAAGGGTCTCAAACATAAGATTCTCAACTTTAACAATCAGTAATCACAACCAATACATAGAGCATTCCATCACATAATCATGGTTGGGTTTATAAAGATCGAGAAATAAAACACCATCATGACATCACAATCACATAACCCCCAAGCCTCTGGTAGACGTCCTATACCGGTCAACACTAGTCAACCCAAAATCCCAAAACATTAGCATAAGGAATACACAATGTAAACACATGTTTTGGTTTTGCTAAGTTTCAAATTTAAATTCAAATGCCAAATTTCAGTTTATGCTTCCAAGTTTAGAGAAAGAATTTAAAGGAACATTTTGTACGTTTTTCCCATGTACTATTTTTGGATGGATTAAAAGTTTTCCTCTAAACTTCAATTTCCAATTATAATATTTTAAAAACGTTCCCCACTAACTTTAATTTTCTTATTCTTTACATATTTTATAATCTAAAACTATTAATTAAATCTTAATAGTTAAAATTATAAAATTACAAAACTATTCATCATTATAAAAGATGTATTCTTAAATCTTTTATCAACAATTTTAAATCTTTTAATAACATATTTACATATTACATATATATATATATATATATATTTAAATATATATATACATACATATATAATAAATAATATTTATTTTCACATTTTATTAAAAATCGAATATTATTAATTTCAAATCATATCTCATAACAATAAAAATTGAATAACAAATTTCCTTTAACAAAGCCGAATTGCAGTAGCCGTCGGCTGTCACCGAAGTGACACCTGTCGCGGGTACCCTGCTAACGTAGGTACCCTGCGACTGTTACTGTCGTAGGTACGCTACGTAGCAGGTACCGCACGACCATACTGAGCACGGGTACGGGGGTGCAATTCTGCCCCCACCCAAATGTACATTTTTATATATATATTTTTTAAAACAAACAATCGCAACGCAATTTTATATTTGCAAAAAATGTTTATTAAAACGTTTTCGCCCACAGTAAGATATCCGACTTTTAACTCATGTGAATATATAAATATATATTATATATATACATATGTATGTGTATATATATATATGTATATAAATATATATATATAATATACAGAATCACAGTATATTTATAAAAATGATAATTTATGAATACAAGCTTTCATTTTCAGAATTTCTCTATGAAACTTGTTTCTTCAAAATTTTCTAATAACTAATTCTAATGGTTTTGTCCATGAATTGCAACCCTAGCCCGTGTCATTTTCAGATCTAAGCATATAGAATCCTCAAATAAATTTTAATTGCCCAAATTGAAAATGCATAATGAAGACATATGGAAGACACGAAGAAGACAGGGAAAGCAAGACGCGGAAATAGCATAAGTGAAATCACAAGAATCTACCCGGATTCTGATGCTATATCGCTCTTCCGCAGAACAAGTTCCCTTCTACAGAATCCTCGAATCCTCCAATGCTCCAATTGTTCTCCACGCTATCCACACTATCCACGCTATGTCCAAGCTTCTAAGGAATGCCCGAATATAAAGAGCTCTCAGGAAACCTCTAGAATGCTTCTAGAACCAGCTGGAAGGTGTCACCAACTAAGCATGAGCCTTTTCCAACCTTTTTGATGAGCCCTAGGGTTGTAGACACCATGTGCTCAATTGATGCACTAACCCCCGTGTTGTTGACACATGAAAAATGGAGAACTGCATTAATTCCCAGCAAGCTTATAACTCCAATTACCTTTAAATAATTTCCATTTAAATATTTATAACTCCCATTTTAATTTGATAACTTTTATTTTAATTTTTATAACTTTTATTATTATTATTTGTTTAATAATTTATTAGTATTTTATAATTATTATTTATTTTAATTTCCTAATTTTCTCTTTATTTAATTCTTTTCTCACAATTAATTCTCCTTGAATTAATTATAATCAAAATATCAAAGATCATGATATTTAATTTTCTCAAATAATTAATTTATTAATTAAATCTATTTGTTAAGACTTAATTAATAGAAAATTCACCATAGACCTTCAAGATAAAATATGAAAACCCATCATAGGACAATTCATACAAAATCAGTCTAAAGGATTAAAAATCATGAAATATGTCATCTGACACATTCAGTGGGTGCTCAACTCTGATACTTGTCCTAACTCACTAGGACAAATAGTTTTAGGGTTTGGGATTTGGACTTGAGAATTTATCTCCCTTCTCTTATCATTGAGATAGTATAATAGGGTACACTCATCCTGGCAATTCAGGGAAATCGATACCTAGTACTTGCAACCTGCAAAAAAACCATGCATGTACATACAATATATATATAATGCTAAACTAAACAGGCAATGGCAGGAAGTGGTGCATCGTGTAGATCCCGACTAAGCAGGTGACTACGACTGCCTTCCTTAACCACATCAGAAATGCCATACAATAAGAAAACACGCACACCATACACATGCAAGTATGGGGTAAGTATCCTTAATAAAACACATGAGATAATAAACCATCTAACTAATCATCAACAGTAACTAAAAACAATATAATGATCATCATACATACATGAAATGTAAAGTCTAAATGATCTCATCATATAACAACTGAATCCATACATAATGTCTGATAGTCTCAAAACAATACCACTAATCCATCAACATAATACTAGTCCATCAAAGTTTGATAATAATAGCAACAATAAGTCTAGAAAAGATGTGAACGAGGGTAGGCACTACAAAACCCTAGTTTGATTATAAATGGCATCTAGTTCTAAGTCTACAAAGGGAAAGGAAGGTTTGGAAATTTAGTTAGTTAGCAATGAATATAAAAAACTTGAGTTCCAGCCAATCCCAGAGGTTGCCTACAGAAATGATACCACTGGTGCCCTATCCATGATTCTTGATAAAGTAGTAATGGTTTAGGATGTACGCAAATGCTACAACTATAAAATTGGAGCAATAGGAGATTTATATATTTTCAATGCATTTGATAAGCTTTATGAAAATGAGAAACTTAAAGACAAATTCTCCATAGTTGAGAAGAAGGGTTTAACCAAAATCCTAGCTTTCCCTATTGTCTTTAAAACATAATGGATATGCATTGTGTTGAGCAAAATCCATAATGGAGCTTTTTGGTTAGAAATAGGGCCAGTAAAGTTCACAAAGAATTTTGTACATAGGGTTACTGGTATTCCAACCCTAGATTGTCCCAAGACCCTAAGAAGTGATAAGAGGGAGGCAATTGAGAAAAATGCTAGTGCCAAGTGGAACAATAGGGGTATGACAATTGACACCATCAAAGACCCCCTACTAGATTTTTCTGTAAGGATTATATCTAAAAAATTTTACCTATCCAAGAGGTTAAACAATGTACCCTGCATAGCAGTGGATGTTGCTTACAAGCTAGTGAAAAAGGATCATACTTATGATCTTGCAGAGTTGATGATTCAACAAATCAATGAAAACTTGGGAGCCATAAGGAAATCAAAAGGGGCTTAATGCAAGCTTGGCTCAGTCTTGATTTACATGTTTTTATACATTATGAAAGCATTCCCTTCAGTGGGAAAGGTGAAATGGGATCCAGACAAGACTATTGTTGACCAAATAAATGGGTTCATTGATCAAATGGGTGAAAACTTTGATGCACAAATGACTAGTTACTTTGATGACTTTAAGAAGTCCATGAAAAATAGAATGAGGATGCCAGTCTCACTGGTTGAGAAACATGAAAAGGACTTTTTTTTTCTAGTGGATATTGACTATACTTATATAGAAGCAGTCATCCCTAGAGTAAGATGGCTTAGGCTATTGGGCTATAAACTTGATGTTGACCAAGCTTCAGCAACTATTACAACATTGCTTGTAGAGGAAATTGATAAGATTGCAAAGCACTTTGGAACATATGATGTTGTCAAATCAAGGGTGGTCATAGACCTCAAGATAGAAACAATAGTCAAGAGGAAGGACAAGCTTGTAAAGAAGATCAAAAAGAAATTAGGAGTTGAAGAGGCAGGCATAGCAGAAGAAATAAGTGATAATGAAGAAGAAGATGAAGATGAGCCAAAGAAAGGGCCACGTTAGTTAACTCAAGGCCTAGGTGAAGATGAGGATGAGAGTGATAAGGAAGAACAAGCCAAGGAAACATCCATCCAAACCAAGGTCACCAAAAGAAAGGAAAAAGCACCACCTGTTCCTCAGCCCAAGGCAAAGAAAGTGGCAAAGCCTGCACCTAAGAAGCCTACTACTAGAGCTACTACAAGAGTTGCTACACAAAAGGAAAAGGAAGAGGTAGCAAAGAGGAAGGAATCTACTAAGAAGATTGAAGAAGAGCCTAAGAAAAGAAGAAAATTTGTGGCTCAACCTGATTCAGATGAAGAAAGGATATAATAAGAAGACCACACTCAGTTTAAAGTGGTAAGTTATTCACCTAACTCTTCTATTGACAAATTATGTGCTAAGATTAGGAATGGTGACATGAATGACTTGAAGAATGTAGATTTTAATAAGTTCACAAAGGATGAGCAGAATAAAATAGAGAAATCTATCTATAGTATGATGGTAGAATATAAACATACACCTCTTGAATTAGATAGCTCATTGGCAAAAGAATTATATAAGATTGTAGAGGATAAATGGCATTTTTGTCTGCAAACTGAGAAGGAAATAAGGGAATCTACCTTAGCAAGGATATTGCCTGATTTGAATAAAAGTCAAATAAAAAATGTAGTCAAAAGGCACAATAGTAGATTTACTCCCAAATATAGGGCATTTAGCATTTTACAAAATAAAATTGAAGAGGTTGTGAGAAAAACCACAAAAGTATGGAAGATTATTTAAAAGAAAATTGGTGATGTATTTGATGAAGAATACAAGGTAGAAGCAAGTGCCAAAACAAAAGAAATAAAAGAAGCAAGAAGGAATAAGGTAGAGGAGAAGAAAGTAGGAGAGAAGAAAGTGGAAGAAGAAAAGAAGGATGAAGAAGAGGAGGGGGAAATGAGTAAAGAAGAAGAAAAGAGAACAGATGAGCAATAAGAACAGAGTGTGTAGGACACACAAGTTCCACCTCTAGCCCTCCTCATTCTACCATCACACCTGTAGAAACAATCAAGATAAAGGATGTTGTTGATACTTCTAGTCAAAACATCAATCCATTAATTGCAGAGGATCTAGAAAAAATCCTTGACCAATCAACACAAGCAGCTAGATGATGCTCAAGCCCAATATTGGTCTGTTTTGATGAGTTGTAGAAGGTAGTAGTGAAATTAAAAGAAGTCAAGGTGTAAACACAAGAACCACCTATGACCACACAATCTACTAGACTTCTACTCCTTCCACCACCATCTCCACCAAAAGAAGTCACAGTTGCACTTCAAGAGTCGAGTGGAGTAGCAAGGGATGATAAAGACAAATTAGTAGAATCAATAGGTACACCCCCAACCAAAATGATAGCAGAAGAGAAACAAACTGAAGAGAAAGAAAAGACAAAAGATAAGGAGGAATCTGCAATATAAACTTTGGTTGAACTACCCAAAACAAGTAGTCCTACAAAAACTCTTTAGAAATCGAGCACTGGAACATTAGAATTGCAAATTAGAACACTAAGCTTGAGCTCAACTAGGGTAGCTAGGATAATTTATTATGGAATTCCTGAGCTTGATGAAGAAATAAAGATACCCTATTATGAATCTAGCAATTTCACAAAAGAAAAGATGAATGAGAAACAAAGTGCATTGGATTATAAATATAGGCAAGCATTAAATGAAATCAAGGACATATTCATGGATGCCTTCAGCTTACAGTCTCCATATGAATCAAGACCAATTATAAAGCAAATATCAGATATAGTTGATTAGGTAAAAAATGAGGACCATGAGACCAACACCAAACTAATGGAATGGTTAGAGAAGAAATTTCAAAGTAAGGTCAATGAGAATATATCAAATACTATCATTTTGGGACAAGTTGACCTAGCTAATAAATTAGATAGAGTCAAAATTGTACTTGGAATTATATTCTCCCTTTACAATAAATTGTGTGATTTTTCCAATTTCACACAAGAGATCAACCAGAAGATATTGAGCTTGGAGAGAAATTTAAAGATTTCTAGCATGCAACTTCCTACCAATCCAGCTCAAAGTGAGAAGCATTTTTCTCAGATGCTTCACACTCAAAGGGAACTAGCTGTATTAATAGCAAAGGAGGTCAATATAAAAGCCAAGTTAATGCAAATCCAATCCTCCATTACCCCTCACTTGGAGGTACTTCACAAGGAGTAGATATATGCAGAGACAATCCTGAAGAAAGATCCCAATCTTTCTACACATGAAGGACTTGTAGACCTCACAACAGAGCTTGCAATCCAACACAAGTCATTGGATATTGCATTAAAAAATTGGGATGCAGTTTTGAAGATACTCTTGGAGGTTAACAGCTCATTTTTGGCCAAACATGGTATTACTCCATAGAACCCTTTGACATCAGTGTCAAAAAGGGGGAGTAAGCAAAGGAGGAGATATGTAGATACTATGGGTAATTATCACATTTTGAAAAAATTTGATCATTTTGATTACATTCTCTCACTCCATTCTTTCATTCATTTTGAGAATAAAAGTGGAATGATTGTAAATAGCCAAAAAGGGAGAGACAAGGAATAAAGGAGTGAAGAAAAATGTAAAATTTTGGTAATCACATGGAATACATGGACATCACATAGATTAGATACAGCATACAGGCTCAAAATGTAGAAATAGGTCAAAGGATAGGGAGGATTAGGCACATTGGTACAAAATTTCAATTTCAAAGGCATAATCAAGTCATGGGATTCATAAGGTATATTGCTACTCACAATTTTTGAAATTTTGCATGTAAGTTGAATAAGTGAATAATGTACTCAATAAGAATAGGATCACTAATGCATAGTTAAGTGTTTTTGACATGAAATGTCCCCTTACTGATTTTATATGATATTTAAAACCTCTAATTAGGTTTTTAAAATCAAACAACCAATATTTCAAAGATCCACCAATTTCTCAATAAAACCCAAATCGGG
Source organism: Cupressus sempervirens (assembly GCA_028749045.1). NCBI lineage: Eukaryota > Viridiplantae > Streptophyta > Pinopsida > Cupressales > Cupressaceae > Cupressus > Cupressus sempervirens. The sequence continues at coordinate 126,552,397 of CM053784.1, forward strand.
TATTCCTGAAATAGTGCCAAAAACTTCACAGCTTCACATATTATTAATAAATCTGAAAGTGGGTATTTTTATAGAAATTTAACCAAAATAATGGCCTAAAAAATGAAATTTCTAGATCTGTATAGCATTTACACAACAGCTCCCAAACGGAGGACAAAAACAATGCTCATCGGGCTCCCAAAAATAACACAAAATAGCCTGAAAACACCACAAAAACACTAATAATATATCATAGAAGTATAAACATGACCAAATAAATATATTAAGCTCTATTTTAACATCTAAATGTCTAAAATAAAGCAGCAACCCAAACTGATATGAAATACTCAACCGGAAACACCAAACTCTTACAAAAAAACACACCTGAAAACCCACAAATTTGCACTATTCAGCACAAGGGAAAACTCTGCATGAGCTTGCACATGGAATGGATTTAAACTCCCATCCTTAGTCTTCCTAGAAACTTGCAAACTCCTATCCTTGGGTCTCCTTCTCCACAGTTTTGGCAGCCTCTGAAGAACAACAAAGCAATGAGCAAAAATCAAGTTCTGGAATGAGCCCAAAATGCCTCCAAATCCCTTAAAAGAGGGCATAACCCTAACTCACAACCAAGAGAGGTTAATAAAACATATTTTAATAATAATTTTTATTTATTAGTCCATTGGTTTCCAAATATTAGTCCCCTTTTGCCGAAACTTCACCTTTATGAACCTGCCTACCTTAGCAAAGATTATTATTTTTAATTATTTGAAAAGGGGACATGATAAGTCCTCCCCTCCCAAATATTGCTTGTCCTCAATAAATGAAGGTTGGAATGCTCAAGAATATCTGCTCCTTCCCAAGTTGCATCCTCCAATGGCAATCCTTTCCATTTGACCAAATGCTCTATGATGCTCCTATTTCTCAATCTTTTCTTTCTTGTATCCAAAATCTCTTTTGGTATCAAAACTAATTTCCCTTCATCATCAAGAGGTGGTAATTCTATAGATACTATGGTTTTCTGGCCTAAAAACTTCTTCAAGAAAGATACGTGGAAAACATTATGTATTTTTCTATTTGGTGGGAGTTCCAATTGATAAGCTACCTCTCCTACCTTCTTGATGATCTTATAAGGCCAATAGAACCTTGGCTTGAGCTTCTCTGCCCCACTCCTCTTCAAGGTTCTTTGCTTATATGGATGCAACCTAAAAAATACCAAATCTCCCACCTTAAAAGATCTTTCAGTCCTTTTCCTATCAGCATACAACTTCTATTGGTTCTGTGCATGTTGTAGATTATCCTTGAGGGACCTTATTATGTCTTGGCTTTGCTTGATGAAATCACTTGCTGTAGGTACTCTGCTATCTGAAAGTACTAGATTAGAAAATGAAAGGGCATCATAACCATAAAGAGCACAAAAAGGAGGCATACCAATAGACATGTGATGAGATGTATTGTAAAAATACTCCCCTAGGTGCAACCATTTCACCCAAGCATGTTGTTGATTTGAAACATAGTTCCTCAAATATCCCTCTATCCATTTATTGAATATCTATGTTTGTCCATATATTTGAGGGTGATAGCTAGTACTGGGAGTGAGTTCAATTCCTACCAAATGAAAGAGCTCCTTCCAAAAAGAGCTAAGGAATCTACTGTCCCGATCATTGACAATGTTTCTAGGCAAGCCATGTAATCTAAAAATTTCCTTGAAGAACAATTCGGCCACTTGTGATGCCTTGAAATTAGATGTGATAGGAAAGAAATGTGCATACTTAGTTAGTCTATCTACCACCACATATATGCAATCCTTACCTTGAACCTTGGGCAACCCAGTGATGAAGTCCATAGAAATACTTTCCCATTTTTGTTCAGGAATAGGAAGTGGCTGCAACAACCCTGCAAGAAAATTTTGCTCACTCTTGCTTTGTTGACATACCATACATTCCTTAATGTGTTTAAGGGCATCCTCCTTCATACCCTTCCATGAAAACCACTCTCAAATTTTCTTGTATGTCTTGAAGTATCCTTGATGACCAGCCAAAGGTGTGTCATGAAAGGCCCTCAATATTCTCTCCTTAGTTTTTGATCTTGGCACTAAGAAGATCTTATTCTTGTAATAAATCAATTCATCAACAACCTTGTACATGTTATCATCCACTAATTTATCCAAAATCTTGGTGGAAAAGGAATCTTTAGCATACTCTGAAATTATGGAGACTTTCCAATCAGTAGAGATAGATGTTAAGGAACACAAAGTGGGCTTTCTTGAGAGAGCATCAGCAACCACATTATTCTTTCCTTTCATGTATTCAATATCAAAATCATAAGCTTGCAATTTTCTTATCCATTTTTGTTGATGATCATTCAAATCCCTTTGATTCAAGAAGAATCTGAGGCTATTATGGTCTGTTTTTACAATGAAGCTCCCACATACCAAATATTTTCTAAACTTATGAAGTGCGTGCATGATTGCCAACATTTCCTTATCATAGATGGAGTAACCTTTCTTTGATTGATTTAGTTTTCTACTCTAAAATGCTATTGGATGTCCCCTTTGAGTTAGGACAGCCCCTATACCTTCTCCAGAAACATCACATTCAACAACAAAAGGTAAAGAGAAATTTGGAATTGCAAGCATAGGGCATGAACTCATTACCTTCTTAAGCTTATCAAATGCTTTTTGTGCCTCTTCTATCCATAAAAAAGCTCCTTTCTTTGTCAAATTAGTCAAGGGGGTAGAAAGCTGAGAAAATCCCTTGGCAAATCTCCTATAGTAGCTACACAATCTGAAGAAACCTCTCAACTGTGTAAGATTAGTGGGTGGAGGCCAATCCAAAATTGCCTGGATTTTTTGTTGATCAACCTATACTCCTTTAGAACTTATAATATGTCCCAAATATAGGATCTCTATCAAACCAAACTCACATTTATATAGCTTAGTATAGAAGGATTGCTGCTCCAAGATTCCCAAAACGGTGTCTATGTGCTTTAGATGCTCTTCCCATGTTTTACTGTAAATCAAGATATCATCAAAAAATATCAAAACAAATTTTTGAAGATGCTGGCTGAATACCTTATTCATACAAGATTGGAATGTTGCAAGTGCATTAGTGAGGCCAAATGGCATAACAAGAAATTCAAAGTGCCCATAGTGACATCTAAAATAAATCTTTTCCACATCTTCACTCCTCATTTGGATTTGATGGTAACCTGATCTTAAGTCAATTTTTGAGAAGTATATAGTACCATGTAACTCATCAATGAGTTCATCTATGCATGGTATGGGATACCTATTTTTTATGATCTTCGTGTTTAGAGCCCTGTAGTCTATACACATTCTCATTGTACCATCCTTTTTCTTGACAAGTACCACAGATGATGCAAATGGACTAGAGCTAGGCCTTATGAATCCCATGTCCAGGAGTTCCTTAATAGTTTTTTCAATTTCTTCCTTATAAGCTCTTGGATGGTGGTATGGGGTTGTTAGAACTAGTTTGGCACCTTGTTCTAACTCGATAACATGCTCAAAACCTCTATCTGGTGGTAATCATGGAGGCAAGTCAGTGAAAACTATACTATGCTTATCAAGAATATTTTGAATTTCAAAATGGAAATTACCTTGATTCTTTGGAGAGCTTGTTGGATGGATTATGACTCCTGCTGCCCATCCTACTTGTCCTCTTCAAAAAGTCCTCTCCATCCTCTTTGCAGAGACCACCTTAGGTGCTCCATTCAATAAGCCTCTCAATAAGACTTCTTTCCCATTGGAATGAAATTTAAACTCCATAGTTTGATGGTTCATGTAATAGCCTCCAATAGAGTGCAACCATTGAACACCCAATACAAGATCTGTCTCCCCCATGCCAACAACATAGAAGTCATCACATAACTCATAATCTCCTAAGGTCATCTTGAGTTGTTTCACCACCCGTGTGCAAGGCATAGTGAATCCATCAGCTACAGTGACATTGAATCCCTCAAAATATTCTGCTTTAAGCCCTCTTTTAATCACAAATCCCTCATCAAAAAAATTGTGAGTTGTCCCACTATCAAGAAGAATTGTCAACCTTTGCTCTGCTAGTACCTCTCAAATTTGAAAGGGATGGTATCTTGGGGCTCCTAACAATGTTGCTAAAGTGTCATCCTTGCTGATTTCATTTTCTTTCTCTTCTTCTTCCTCCTCCTTAGTGTCATGAAATTCCTCATGCTTATCTTAATCAAATTATGAAGCAACTTCAATATAGTGCACTTGACCTTTCCCCAAACATCTATGTCTTGGAACCCATGGTTCTCTACAAGTGAAACAAAGCTTTTTCCTTTGTAATTCACTCCTAGTCTCTTCATCTACCTTCTTTTTTGCCACATTTATCACATCTTTTGGTGGTAGTGTTGGAAAAGTATTTTTCTAAAAATTCCCCTTATGTTGCCAAAGATTTGGGGGTTTTTGATTACTGACTGGTTTCATAGGCACACAAGTTTCAAGTTGCAAGCTTCTTTTGATAGCTTCCCGTAAGGTTGAGGGTGAGAAAGCCTTAACCAAACCCTTAATAGAATCTTTCAAACCATCAAGAAAAAGATAAACAATCCTCTTTTCACTCATATCAGGTACCATAATAGCCACTTTTTAAAACTCTTCTATATACTCATTAACTGATTTGGTTTGCTTCAACTTTGACAATTCTTTAAAATACTCTTCATCATCCTTGAGGTCAAATCTATCTATCACTCTTTGACTGAAATCATCAAATGTAGCTACCTGATCATGACCTTGAGTAGTCATTCCATGATACCACCAATCATAGGCTACATCTTCCAAGTGTAGACTTGCAAATTGAACAACATCACTCTCCTTCATGGGGTTAAGTGTGAAGAAGGTTTGTAATTTTTGTAGCCATGCTCTAGCTGAAATTTTATTTGTTCCATCAAAAGTAGGTGCTGTAAACTTGCTTATTTTATTTTTGAGCTCTCTTCCACTTATGTCATGCTCCCTCCTATACTCTTTCTTGGGCATCAAAGTGTTCATCATATCCACATATTCTCTAAAAGGAATCAAACTATGAAAGTCATCATCTAAGCCATTGTAAGTAGCTCTTAATGCAATCAAGTTACCTGTAACCTCTTCCATGGGATTAAGGGCTAGATTTGGTATTGGTGGCTCATCTATAGGTAGAAAAATAGTTTTTTTTTATTTAGAGGGTGTGGGTTTTAGATTTCCTGGCTCCTCTGAAGTGCTCCCTTTCTCATTAGTAGATGCAACTCCTTGCAGCTTTTTTGTCAATATTCGCAAAGCCTCTCTAGTTTCTGCCAAACTATCCACTGTTTGCTTTTGAGTATTCTAGATGTCTTGGAAGAATTTCTTTGCCATCTCATCTAGGTCAGCCATACTTTTTCCTTCCTTGGATTTTGTACTTTTACTTTTAACTGGAGGTTTGATCAAAAAAAATTTATTCTTTTCTCGCTGTGAATATCTCTTTTCTCTTTCACTTAGTTGCATGCAAACTTCTACAAACCCTTAGGCTGGCAAGATCATAGCTCTGATATCAATAAAATGTCCCCTTACTAATTTTATATGATATTTAAAGCCTCTAATCAATTTTTTAAAATCAAACAACCGATATTTCAAAGATCCACCAATTTCTCAATAAAACCCAAATTGGGTATGCTCGAAATAGTGCCAAAAACTTCACAGCTTCACATATTATTAATAAATCTGAAAGTGGGAATTTTTACAAAAAATTCACTATAATAATGGACTAAAAAATGGCATTTCCATATCTATATAGCATTTACACAACAGCTCCCAAATGGAGGACAAAAACAATGCTCATCAGGCTCCCAAAAAATAACACAAAATGGCCCGAAAACACCACAAAAACACTAATAATATATCACAGAAGTATAACCATGACCAAATAAATATATCAAGCTATATTTCAACATCTAAATGTCTAAAATACAGCAGCAACCCAAACTGATATGAAATACTCAATCGAAAACACCAAACTCTTACAAAAAAACACACCCAAAAACCCATAAATTTGCACTGTTCAGCACAAGGGAAAACTCTGCATGAGCTTGCACATGGAATGGCTTTAAAATAACATCCTTCGCCTTCCTATAAACCTGTAAAATCCCATCCTTGGGTTTCCTTCTCCACAGGTTTGGCAGCCTCTGAAGAACAACAAAGCAATGAGCAAAAATCAAGTTCTGGAATGAGTCCAAAATGCCTTCAAATCCCTTAAAAGAGGGCATAAACCTAACTCACAACCAAGAGGGGTTAATAAAAAATATTTTAATAATAATTTTCATTTATTAGTCCATTGGTTTCCAAATATTAGCCCCCTTTTTTTGAAACTTCACCTTTTTGAGCTTGCCAGCCTTAGCAAAGATTATTATTTTTCATTATTTGAAAAGGGGACATGACATGACACTCATGTCAAAGAGGGAGATTTTTAGTCAAATAAATAGTATTAACAAATGAGTCTCAACACACTTAACCATTTTCACTATGTATGCCAAGTACATAATAGATGTCGAGCCAGAATTTCAATAGGTGCCAAGTCATAGCTAGTGCCGAGTAGATCACAGTGTAGTATGTGCCAAGTGATACATAATTGTTCATATGCAAAGTAATAGAATCATTAAGATGCCAAGTAATTTAGAAAAACATATGCTGAGAAATATAGGATATAATAGGTGCCAAGCAAACCAAACAATGTAGTTGATGCTGAGCAATCCAGAAACAGTATGTGTTGAGCATCAATAATACTTCATGTACCAAGCAATGCAGAATCAACATAAGAGTTTGAATTTTCACAAACTAAGATGTAAACCATTTTTGGAGCTGACTTAGAGAAATTTCAAAGGAGAAAAATGATAAGGACGAATCATTTACATTCCCTATGCAATCTGCATGCAACCAATCAGAAAAATGGTGAAGGCATGCAACCAATAAGAAAAATACAAAGTATGAGTGGAAATTTGAGATTCAATATGGATCATAATCCATACCTAACCCTAAGTCTTTGCACTCTTTATAAGAAGAATGAATGCACCATTTTATGTGTTGAAGAAAATAGCAAAAGGGGAGATTATAGTAAAATTTTAGTGTGAAGTGAAAAGATTTAGTGGAAAGAACAACATATATACATCCAATTAATCAGAATAGAATAGGGGACATATTTAGAGATCAGATCAAGTAAGGATTAGAAGAGGATGAGTAGATCTAGTACCCGAACTCAATAATTTGAGATTGTATTCAATTAGGTTAAAAATTCTAATACTCTCTCACAATTGTATTAGAGGTTGAAATCCTATGGTAATAGGTTAGCTTAACAAATAAGTAGGAGAGCCTTTGAAGAAGGTCAAGAAAATTCTATATATTAGGTGAGTTTAACAACCTATTGTAAATCCTTTAATAGGGTGACAATTCATGTAAGGGTTTTGTAAATCCTTTAACTAGGTCACTATTAACATAGTGTAAAATCTTCAACAGGGAAAACCATCAGAAGTGGTTGAACTCATTACTGCAGTGATTTTTGTGGGTGTCATCCCCACCCTAGTTTTACCTTCTTATTCTTGGAAGGTTTTTGGGTTACCAAAATCTTTGTGTTATGCATTGATGCATGCTTTTGTTTCATGTTTACTTGCATGCATGTTAGTTTCAATTATATGCTATTAAGGGTTTTTAAAAAAAAAGGAAATTGTGTACTTCTAATTCACACCCCCCCCCCCCCCCCCCACCTCTAAGAAGTACTCTTGTCATTTGAACATTCCATCAACTTTCCCCTGAATTTTTGTTGAGGCATGAGTAAATCTTGACTATTTAGCATTTCATGTTTTCATAATGATAGATTCATGCTAGGGTGCTCTCTATGCACGATAAATATAGGGATATCAGTGCATTAGTATCAATATTTTGTTCATTCCAAAAATAAATTAGGCATACTATTTTGAATTTGATTTTAAAGTTTTGATTGGATTTGTTTGAGGTGAATAAAAATGTTAGTATTATCTTAAGGTAGCAACAATCTAGAGATGTGTTTACCAAATTGCAAGCTTGGAAAGATGCTCAAAATTGCCTCTTTTGGGAAAGTGAAGATTGCAAAACACACTTTGGAAAGCATAAGGTTTCCATAAAGATCATATCATACACCTTTATGAGGTTGTTGAAACTCCATCAGATATATTTTTTGTCATGGAATATGTCTTTTTATGTTTGTCAAGCATGTTGGTCTAAAAAAAATGATAACAACTACTAGAGTGACTCTAGAAGCACTTTGGGGCATGGCAACTACATCTAAAGAAAAAACAATGTACTTATCAGCAAATGCACCAAGCCTTAATTGCATAATCTCCAATATGAGCTCCAACTCTGCTTGATTTTGTAAAAGAAAGTTCATACCACCCCAACACCCAATCATGAGCCAATAAAACCTTCTAACATGCCTTTAAGTAGAAAAAGTTATGTCTATTTTGCTTCAAATCATTTTATTAATTATCATGTTTCACAACCTCACCATACTAGCTAATAATTACATATTTGTATAACATCTAAATTTCAAGAACTGAATATACACATTAGGGTCTGACTAAATTGGATCCCCATACAACCACTATATTTCCTTATGTTATTCACGTACCTATACAAGATTTAAATGCACAACATGTGGATTATCATCTTTATGATTTTGAATCAAATTAAGGGATCAACTACAAGAGTGTTTTTCATGCATTTCATAGTGTCTAACATATCAGAGTGTCCATCATCAACACTAGTGTTCTATTTTCTCATCAAATAAGGGGAAGGCCACACTTGTCTTATGTCTATGTCCTAATTTTGTGTCTAAGAAATGGTTGGAGTGCCTAGATTCAATGCTAGAGCACTAATTTGGTAACCACGAATTACAAGAATGCCCTCTACTAGTATTGAGAGAAATGAAGACTCATGAGATTGTAAAATTAAAATAATAATATTATTCATTTGGAATACAACAAATATGTCATAAATTGAATTTATTCAAATATGATGGCAACCATGAGATGTTAACAAAACTATTTAGAAGTACATCATTTGTTCAAACACTAAAACTTATGGTAGATTGCATGCCTAGAAAGTTATATAATGCTATCAATCATCAAATATCCTTATCATGCTAACAAAATTCTTGAAGCATTAAGCAAAAACTACAACATGCAATTTGCACCATATTTGTACTACCTTAATATCAACATAGTATGGAAAAAATGACATGTTTATTTGGATTGTGGATTTAGGTAGATATTTTTAGAAGTTTGATTGTGGATTTATATAATCTAACATATTTCTAACATATTTCAAAGTTTACATATACATGTTGTAGGACACATAAAAGGCTACACAAGCTAGGAAAGAGAAGGTTGGTCAACACCATCTTGGCTCTAGTGGATATATGATAATTCAATCATGCCTTGTAAGTAGCAGTAAATGAATTTCATAACAATTTTGTATATATAAAATTAAGCACTACATTCAATATTGACAATATTATGCAAAAAATGTAGGGCATTGAATTTAATCTAGCACCCACAGAAGAGGACAAACAAATTGGCTTCAAGCAAGGCTATAAAGTAGTGGTTGCCCGCCACCACATAGATTCTAGTGGCCAAAGAGATGTAGAAGTTTTTGGTGCACCAATTCATAGATAGGTAAACAGGCATAATAAATAATAATAGAAATTGAGAACTTCATGAGAAATAATCAATTTGATGTTAATTTTCTAAAAATGATAACAATGTGTGCATGACATTTCACTACAGCTTACTAGTCCTGGCACAAATCTTACTCATGATGACGAACGCACGAATCCTACACATGAAGAAGGCCTTGATGTGCATCACAATGATATAGGTACATATTTAATTTCTATTAAAAATTAATTATATAATTATTAATAAAATTTAACATCTTAAATTACAATTGGTATAACCTTTATGTAATAATTTTTGAGTATGCAGAGCGTGATGTTAGTGTTGAGCATGTTGAGGTTGGAGCTAAACAAAATGTGAGAGTAGATGATGTGGAACTATTAGGTAAAAAATATATCTATTATGTTCTTTAGATTAATGAAATACTTATAACATTGAAAAAAATTAGAATTAAACCCATTTATTTCTTATTGTAGAGGCGCATCAGCCTTGTCCTCCAAAAAAGAAGAGGAAACATCATGTCATAAGATCATAACCACAAGAGCCATAGGAGAATGCTGATGATAGTCACAATGTTCCTATTAGCCTTTATCTTCAATAAAAGAAAAAAAAGAAGAAGAAATGAATGTTATATCCGTGTTTGATGATGAATGGGTTGATGAATTTTTATGAATGTTGCTTATTAATGAATTTTATGTCATGTTATTGAATATTGTTATGTGACTATAATGATTGATGTGTTCACAAATTATTGATGAATTTTTATAGGTATCAATGAATTATATGTCATCTTAATGAATGTTATGTGAATATAATTATTTATGTGTTCACAAATTATTGATGAATGTTTATATGTATTAATTAATTGTATGTTATGTTAATTAATGTTATGTGATTATAATGATTTAGTGATATACTTCTAAAATGAATGAATGAAATATTTACTTAGTTGTTAATGGGAAATTTAGAGTTATTATACGGAGGGAGAGGCCAAATGATCTTCCACCTTCATGTGGTTGGCCTTGTTAAGTACAGAATATGAAAGGATTCTCGAAACTAAGTGAAGCTCAAACTAAACCTATAAAAACTAGACAAGAATAAATGGTCACATCAATTCTTCCCAAATGTCTTACCAACTTGAAACTCAAATAAACCTTCACTAAATCTCATCATAACACCTTCTAAATAGGATCAAATTGATCAACCTCATTTGTTGATTACAAAGGTTTTATGAACAAACTCTCAATGGAAGCTTCATCATTTCCATCACAATTTGATTTGAATGTCATACTATAACTATGGCATAATAGTGACACATGAAAGGATCCAAACCTTCCCAACACACACTTCAAACCAAATAAATAACCATATAAATCTTGAACCAACTCATTTTCAAGTTGTTCATCCTTTTCTTGCTTCAACCCCATCTTCCTCTACATGGAATCAAGCTTCATTATCTATCTCTTTCTTGGTATTATAGCTCTTCCTCCTTTTTGTAAGAAAACTTGCAACAAAGAATATAATCATTTCCACATAACCCATAATAGATTTGAAATAAATATGGAGTTAAAATCCACATGCAAGAGAATAGACAACATACCTGCAAAAAATATAACACAAGATATACCCTGGGAAACCCTCATTGAGGGAAAAAATCCAGCCTCCAAAAGCATCCATCACCATGTATTATTTAGCAAAAATACCATTGCAATACAACCATGGAAGCCCTCAAAGCCATAGCCACCACCGAGAAATCCATGTGAACAAGCATGAATCCACACATTCCATGCCATGACTCCAACCTTCACAAATGCTCCCTTGGCTAACCTTTCAAGCCTTGTCCTGCTTAACTCTTGCCTTTTCCCTTCTCACATACAACAACTACCTTTGTGGTTCCTTATAAAGTAGCAAGTCCCACAAAACCACCAAGTGGTATTACATAAACCATGTGCTACCTAACCCACTGACTCCACATTTAATATTGGGTGTTTAATTCTTTTCCTCAATATTATCACAATGTTACAATACAACTCATCAAGTATATCCCATGAGAATCTTTACATGTTACACATCCATCTAGGTACAACATTACATAATAAAATTAAATAATAAAATTTAAGCAATATTATGCAATGTGTGCAATACGCATTATCTCAATAATCTCCCACTTGTTGTATACATTGCATAGGGTCAATATGTAGCCACATAAATGGACAAGGGAACAATCCCTCCCAGCACATCCACCATAATGGATCAAAGTACACGAAGTGCTCCATCCTAGTACCTGAAAAAAAATCAAAGTATCTAGCATCTTGAACATGAATGATGCCACCTCCTATTATGCCACTGCCACTAGACATACATAGAAGCCATCCAAAGAGAAAGTGACTCAACCTGTCACATTAGAAGATCATAAAATCATGTACCAATTGAAATGCCAAGCACAAAAAAAACCTAATCCAAAAGGTAATCACATGTATCTATAGTTGTCAAAATATCCATAGCTAAAATAACACCCATAGCAAGTGTCAAACCCATCCAACTATCCATACCTCCAAAGGTATACCAAATGAATCTCACATCATTATCATATTCAATCTGTAACTTGCAATCACAAGCCTTAAGAGCAATACCTGCAACATATATACCTAGAAGCTCTCACTATAAAAGATAATGTCAAATCTATAACCAATCCACTCACAACATCTGAAAGAAGTGAATCCATGTAGTCTCAAGGACATCCATAATAGATAAACCAATAACCTATAAGAACAACTCTCATAACCAATCTCCAACAGTCTCCCAAGCTCTCCCCTACTGGCAGAGGAAAGAGATAAAGGAATAACCATGTAATCTCTCACATGACATGCACGAGCACAAACCAGTGATCACAAACTCTAACCAATCTCAAATCCAATGTAAGTGAAACTGAACACCTAGGAAGATAACCAATATGAGAGAAAAACCATGCAAATCATAACCTATATCATGTCCTTCTACACACACACCTCTAGATATAAACTTTGCAAGTATGATCTCCTCCATAAAACCCCAACAAGAAGTCTCAACAACACCCAAACCATATGACTAATCATGGATGTAAGCCTCTCACAATAAGATCAAACTCATAAACCATTCCTAAATCAAGGAATAACTATTCCTAATCTAAGAAATATGCCCAATATAAAATAATCTCCCAAAAATCAACCAACATAAAAAAATATGAAAATAGAGATAACCAATGCTAAACCATCTCTTAAATAAACCCTCTAGAACTAACTCATGTATCATAGCTCAAGATCCATATCCATGAAAGACAAGCATAAATATAATGCAACTAAGAGAAATAATGGGCTATACCTCTCAAGTAGCAAACTACCAAGTAGACCAAGAGTGGGGAATGAGAATGCTCATCAAGATATCCAAGTCTTCAACCAAGACTCAACTAAGAACAATCTCCTCTCAAGTCCATATTAGGTGACTATCCCTTGGACTTCCTATTGAAACCATCAATTGTCCCAACAAATACTTCTCTAATCCAAGAGAAATTAGCATCACCATCATCTCTAAGTATCCATGAGCACTCATAACCAATAAATCCATGCCAACTCCAAATGCAACATAGCAATATCATGAAGTATCTATCTTATGATCAATTTATTCAATACCAAGAAACTAAACCAAGATCAATATCAAAGTTCCAACCATGGCTTCAGGAACATAAACATGAAAACATGATCTAAACCATCTTAACCAAAGATATAGCATGCTCCACATGAACACACCATAACATGTCACAACTCTAAACATGTATCAAGAGTATACCATGACATAAAAATGAATCCATCCTCACACCAAGGATAGCATGTCAACTGAAAGAATAACCCACACCTTTATCAAGAACCTCATTAGTCCTCAAGATGCAACCATCTCCACACAACATGAAGAAAACCATCTCCACATACCATGAACATAACCAAGAACTCCATGAGTCTTAAGATCTAACCATCTTCACACACCATGAAGATAACCAAGTGCACTATGCAAATGTCAAAGATGCTTCTGCAACAATAGGATCTAAGACAAATCTCCAACATTTGCAAACACTCAATAAATATATCAATGCCAAAAAAATCCCTCTCTATTATGGTACCAAGTCACCTATGGCATCATAAAATCCATCTCCTACATGAAGATCCTCTAGATCTACACTCACACAACCAAACTGTCAATATCAAGTGAAACCAAGATCTCCAAACTAAGAGGATATAAACCAAACCCATAACTAATCCTACACTATCACCCCATCACTGTCACAAGCTCCCACTAAATTATGTATCCAAGCTATCTAGGATATCATAATGAAAACACCATCCTCTAACAATGAGAATTAACCAAGGCATCAAACCATCAAAGAACTCAAAATGCACACCATGAGCTCCTCAAAAAAAAAACCAAATAACCATGATCCTTAACCAAGAAGATATACCACCATAACCAAAATTAGGAATCCAAACCAATGAACATCAAGGATGTACTTTTATATCCAGTCATGTCATGCCAAAATATATGGCACCATGATCACATCCCTAAACCAAGCATCTAGCTCTCAATATGTCCAACCCATCAACATAAAATAGTCAACCACAATCCTCCACCATGACTTCACCTGATAACAACATCCCATCCCTTCTACATGAAGAAAAATCAACAAATCATGTAACTTAGGCCATAAACAACCCAAATCCAAGCCACCAATCTGAATATGCATCAATAAATGAATGATCAATGGGCCAGGACAACCCATAACCAAGCTATAAATGCAACCTATAAGTATAGACAACTTACAACACTACACAACTTGTAGACCCAAAAAATCATCATACATATCCAAACCAAATACTAATAACCATATCATTATGAGACCAATCTAAAATATAATTGAGTATATAATAATATTAAATCTTAAATCTACAATGTCATAAACTCACAATGTTACCATAGTCAAAATATATCTATAAATCGTACAGATCAATATATCGTCAAATAAATCATGCCAAACCTACACCAAATTTGAACCAATGTGTAGAGCTCTCCAAGAGCTTTTTGTTGACTACTCGAAGTCAAAAATCTGACTCTGTATGCCCAAGTTATGCCCTAATCTATGCTCAAAATAAACAACATCTCACTTTAGGGCTCTTAAAATCTGACAAAATGTCAAAATCATAGAACCAAACCTACATCAACTTGTAGTGTTTTGAATTAGCTTTCTAACGCTTATAAGAACTCTAAAATTTGATATCCTGAGAGAAAGTTATGATCATTTTACTAAGGCAGTATTTCTACCATTATGATTGCAATTTTCTTTTCTTTTTTGTGACAAAAATTCCAAGAGGATTAAATTTGACGGCCACCACAGGCTGAAAATAAAAAACTCTTTCATTTCCTTTGAACATGACCAAACTAGGGCATATTATATATCAAAATTTATGAAAATGTTGACCCAGATCCAATGATGAGGTCCATTTTTACCTAGTAGGTCATTTTTGTAGGCTACCCCCAAAAAACCCTCATTTAAATGAAACATCCAAAAAATCCTTTTGTCCAACAATTTCACATGACCAAAATCTACCAACATCCCATCATAACAACAAATCCAAAACTCTCAGATCTACAATAAACAACTCATATATCTTGCCCTTTCTTTTATCCCCTCATGCATTCCCATGGATTCAATCTAGAGTTACAATAATAAACCTTAGCTCTGATACCACTTGTAAGGAAACTTGCAACAAAGAATATAATCATTTCCACATAACCCATAATAGATCTAAAATAAATATGGAATTAAAATCCGCATGCAAGAGAATAGACAACATACCCACAAAAAATGTAACACAAGATATACCCTAGGAAGGAAAAAACCCAGCCTCCAAAAGCATCCATCACCATGTATTATTCAACAAAAACACTATTGTAATACAACCATAGAATTCTTCAAAGCCATAGCCACCACCCAGCAATCCATGTGAACAAACATGAATCCACACATCCTATGCCATGACTCCAACCTTCACATATGCTCCCTTGGCTAACCTGTCAAGCTTTGTCCTGCTTGACTCTTGCCTTTTCCCTTCTCACATACAACAACTACCCTTGTGGCTGCTTATAAAGTAGCAAGTCCTACAAAACCACCAAGTGGTATTACATAAACCATGTGCTACCTAACCCATTGACCCCACATTTAATATAGGGTGTTTAATTCATTTTCCTAATATTAAATAATTACATGAAATACTATCACAATGTTACAATACAACTCATCAAGTATATCCCATGGGAATCTTTACATGTTGCACATCCATTTAGGTACAACATTAGATAATAAAATAAAATAATAAAATTTAAGCAATATTATGCAATGCGTGCAACACCCATTATCTCAACACTTTCCTCACACAATTTTTTCCTCTTCTCGTCTTCCTCTCTTTTCTTCTTTCCATTACTCAATGATCCCTTCAATGTATTGTTATATCAGTCAAAATATAAATATACTTTAAATGTTGATGATAAGTGTAATTGTGATGGTAACATGTTGATCTTAGTCTTCTTAAAGTTTCTTTTATAAATGTTAATTGATCATGATATTATTATATTTGGTTGCAGGGTACTAGGCAGCAGAACTGAAAAACTTAAGTTGGAGTGTTCAAGTTTAACAATGATACTTGAGGTTTGTTACTATCATAACAATACCTTTTATTAATTTATGATCTAGTTAAAATATTAGTGGTTTTAATTTCATCATTAAAATCATTTTAGTTATAACTTATTTTTGCATGATGTCATTATTGTCTCTCACATGCATTATTGTAGATGAGGGTGCTCAAACTTTGAACTCTCCAATATGATACTTACTTTTAGTGGGTGAACATAGTGTTGGCAATATAATAGGAGTAACTAAGAGGGGTGGGGTGAATCAATTACCACAAAAATAAATCCCAGATCCCTTAGATGTCAATAAAAATCAAACTCTGTTGAAAGTGAAATACTGTTGTAACTCGGTTAGCACTAAAATCACTTGGTTAACAATAAGAATCTTTGTTACTTGATAATTACTAAAATATTTAATTCTTAAGATGTTTAGTGTTATTAACCATAATTAACTTACTTGCAAAAATAGAAAGAAAATAATATGAACACATATGACACCAGGATTTAACGTGGAAACCCAATTTGGGAAAAACCACCAATTACAACTAGTTACTATTTATTCTATTCTAAAGTGGGCCCTGCTAGGAGCCAAACCAATTAAAGGTTACAAAACACATTTTTATGTGTGATCCTATTAAAGGATTTAAATCACCCTATTAGGAGTGGCCTTGTTAGAGTTATTTAGACACTTCAATCTAGAAATGCCATCGTATTAGAGGATTTGATAAATAGTTATTAAGAACACTTTTTTAAGAGATTTGATATACTACTACAATTATTAGAGAGTGACAATGATACAACCTGATTGGTGATGCAACTGAATTGTTGATTTCAGATCTTTGTTCTAGCTTGAATACTTTATCCTTCTTGGTTAGATAAAACTTTGCAGTTCAGTCAACTCAGGATACTCGGATATCCTTCCAATTTGCTTCCTTCGTTTATCTTCTCAATCCCATGCTTCTCTCGTTGAATACCATAACTTGATCTTATACTTATATCTTTTTCCTTGTCAAGTCAACTTGAATACAATTACAAATATTCAATATTTATCCCTTAAGTTGGCTAGAATTAACAAATCAATTCATCAAACTGAATATATTGATTCAAGAAAATCCTTCATTAGCCAACCTAGCTCAGCCAACACTAACTCATAAAAGACTTTCTTCAGACTTCCTTTGGTAATCGAGTGAGCTCAGTTAACACTGGTTTTGTGCCAACTTCTCTTTGGTGCCTAGGTGAACTTGGTAGACACTGTCTTCTTGCAAACTTCCTTTGGAGCCTGAGTGAGCTTGGTAGATACTATCTTTGAACTTGATTATCTCTAGAATGCTCAGTAGACACTAGAAACTATCTTCATTGCCCAAGTGATCTTGGTAGACACTAACTGGTAAAGACTTGACATTTTGTGTAACATCAAGGACAATATATAATTGTGTTACAATATATAGTCCAATGATATAACTGAGAGGGGCGGTGAGTCAGTTATCTAACTAATATCACAATTAACAAAATTAAACAATCTTAACCATATGATTAATGTAAACTAAAACCACAACAAGATACTCATACACAATAACACTAGATATGTTAACTAGGGAAACCCTTGATTAGAGGGAAAATCACAATGGGGATGGTACCCACAAGATGATGTAAAAATATAAATATTCCTTGTTAGAGGATAGAACCTATTAGGAGTCAATTACAACATTTAGTACATATGATTCCCTATTAGGAGACTTTGAATCCTTGTTAGGATATTACAAATCTATTAGGAGTTGTGTGAATCTTGTTAGGAGTTGTGGAAGATAGTTAGACTCATTGCCCAAATAGCTTCAAAGGCAAGGCCAATGAACCCATTGTCCAAATGATCTCTATATTATTCCTTGCAAAATAATAGAACTACAATGTACTTTGTTCCTCTATCTCTATCCTATCAACCAGACTTCCACTCCTTTAGATCTGGTAACCAAATCTCGAATCTCTCATCCAATAATCCCTTGGATCACTTACACACATTCAATAAGAAATCTGCTTCTTTTTGCATGTCATAATTAAATAATGATCTCAATCTATACCATACACATTGTAATAAAGGAAAACATCTTTCCTTTATACAATATCTTCATAATAATTTCTTGAGTTGGCCTTAAGGCTTTCCTAATTAATTAAAATAAGATAATTAATTAATTATAATTACAATAGCACTATTGGATCATAGTCCATACAAAACTTCACACATGTGATACTAAGGCTTACACACTTGCTGACATCATCATATGACTATCCTCTATTAGTGCTTGATTGCACATCTCTTCATTACATCTCAGATGTAAGATAGCCAACAATCATTAGGAATTGTTTTCCTAATACTCTATCTCTAAACTGCTCTTTGTAAATCAGGTACAAATTTCATACATCTTTGACTTAGACTCTACACACTTGACCATGTCATTAGGATACTATGTCATACATATCTATAACAACGTATGATAAGACAATCGCATAATTGTTCATACCATCAAGATCTTTGTTTGTTACTCAGCTAGTCTTTATAGAAACCATGCTATGTTGACACCAATGACAAACATAGTCATGAATGCAACATATCAATACTCTCTAGTGGCTAGGATACTCCTACAATTTAGTATCATTAGAATTCATGCTAAAAAATTGAACAATTATTTTCAACAATCTCCCTCTTTGGTATTGATGGCAACACAACATGTCATAATACAATAAAATTTTAGAGCAAAATAGAAGGAAAATATCCTTAATTTCATTCTAATTCTCATCCATGAGAGCTCCTTCTATTAGTGTGAACTCACTTTGACATCAAACTCTCCTTCTAGAAGTATTCTTTGATTATAGTTTCTCTCTTTGTTAGCAAACTCTTCTTCTTTAGTCTTCATTTGACTTGACAACAAACTCTACCTTTATGCTAAGAGCATAAGCAATCAAAAAATTTCTTAATATTGACAAAAAACTCCCCCACTTTGACATCTGATGCCAAATATATCATTCAGTGATCTTCCCATGTACCTTATGTAATGATTCATATGCAACCTACCCTTTACAATACTGCATCAACTTGACTAATCTTCAACATGCTTGGTTGATGCATCACTAAAATTTGACTAGTGAGCTTCAGATAGGGGAATGATCCCTAGCTTACCTCTTAGATACAAAAATGCATCCTTACGTAATGTCTTGGTGAATATTTTTTTAATATGTTCTTTTGTATTCACATGTTTCAACCTTGCCTCCTTATCTTGCACCAATTCTCTTAAGAAATGATGCTTAATTTCAATGTGCTTAGTTTTGGTATGCATCATAGGATTCTTGGAAATGTTAATTGTACTGGTGTTATCACAGAAAAAAAAAAACTAGATCCTTGATTTCTTCCTTCATACCTATTAATAGTTATTTGAACCAAACAAAATTTAAACAATTGATATTGCTCTGCTTCTTTCTTATCTAAGATACTAGCCTCTTTCCAAGAAAGAATGCTCCACCACTAGTGCTCTTTCTATCATCAATGCTTCCTACCCAATTAGCATCAATGAATTCTTTTAATTCAAAGTTTCCTCCTTTCTTATACCACAAACCATAATCTTCAATACCCTTTAGATACCTCATGATTCCTTTTATTTCCATCATGTGATTTTCTTTTAGATTAGTAGATAATCTTTCCACTGTTCCAACTGCTAATGCTATATTAGGTCTTGTATGCACCACGTACTAAAGTTTTCCAATCATTGATCTGTATGTAATTTGATTTACCTCTTTTGAATCATCATCTTTGGATATCTTATGTCCAGTAGACATAGGTGTTCCAACTGGTCTAGAATCCTCCATTCCAAACTTCCTTAGTATCTCCTTGATGTACTTTTATTGAGTAATATAGATACCATCCTTCTTCCATTGAATCTGAAAGCCAAAAAAAAATTTAATCTCTCCAAACATTAACATCTCAAATTCCAAACTCATTTCCTCTGGAAAATATTTGCACAAATCATCATTTCCAATAAATAATATATCATCCACAAAGATTTTTACCAAAACAATCTTTTTATCTGGTCTTTCTTTGATGTATAGGCTATTGTTGTCATTAGTTCTTTAGAAACCAATATTTATGAGATAATTGTGCAATCTCTCATACCGAGCTCTAGGGGATTGTTTGAGACCATACAAAGCTTTTTGTAATCTACAAACCATGTCCCTTTTTCTAGGATCAACGAAACCTTCTGGTTGCTCAATGTAGACTTCCTCTTCTAAGATTTCATTCAAGAATATAGTTTTCACATCCATCTGATACACTTTGAATCCTTTGTCTATTGCATATGCAAGGAGTGTTCTAACACCTTTTAGTCTAGCAACTAGAGAAAAAGTTGTTAGAAATACAATAGGTAAAGTAAACTCTGAGGGGATTGGGGGGCTGAATTAGTCTTTCAAAACTTTAACCATAAATTCATTCATTACACATCCATCTCACAATTTTCATGTAAACTAAAATAGCTAGCTAAACATATTCATCCATAGCATGAAACCAAATAACATTCAACACATGTATGAAACAAGATATTTGGTTACCCAGAAATCCTTCAATGAGAAGGTAAAATTGGGGTGGGGATGACACCCATAAATCTTCACAACTACAATTGTAAAGCATATCCAATGAAGGTTATAATGTTTCATCATGAAACATGATCTACCCTTTGAAAGGTTTGCCCTATTAAAGGCTTACAAGATTGTTAGATCTTACCATGTTAAAGGATTTCAACATCCTATTAGAAGTGTGCCTAGTAAAAGGACTTTAACATATGATGAAGTAAGCACTATGTTAAAGGATTTACAATAGCCTATTAAGACTACTTTGTGAAGATATTTAACTGATTCAACTATTAGAATGTCTCAGCAATGATCCTACAGTTAGCACTTTGCTATTAGATAATATATCACCTCTTTTCATGTATCCTTGATCCTCTTTTGATCAGATGTATAACTTCTATCCTCTAACACATTTCCTCTATTCTCTTCTAACTAATTCTATAATGTATCTCAATTCACAACTCCTTAGTCACCATGAATGCTCTATTTGTGCATGCAAACTTCTCTCTTTTTTTTCCTTCCACACTCATAAATTTTTTAGGGTTTGTCCTCCTTAAGAATACTTAGGTGACTTAGGGTTAGGTATGAATCAACAATAATGATTCACCCATATTATCACCTAATCCTTCCCTTTTTCTAATTGGTTGCATGTTTTGCATAGGGATTCTCAGTTAAGATTCATTCTTATCATCTAGGATCACAAAACAGTCCTCAAGTTAGCTCCAAAATGGTTTACATAGTAGTTTGTGCCATTACAAACAACTATGTCAAAACTATATTACTCGACACTTGAAGTCCTTGATGCTCAACATCAACTACAATGCATTTGAATGACTTGACATCATAATCACCTAGAATCATCTATCAACTCAGCACTTGAGTGACTTGGCACTAATTGTTTACTTGGCACATACTAAGTATCTCACTTGGCATCCACTATCTAACATGTTTTTCTTGACATGCATTACTTTTTCAACATGAACTGAGTTCTAACTTGTAAATGACTTAAGTGAATAGATGCTCATATGTCAAAACCAATTTGAGATTAACAAAAGTTTCTCCATAGTCAATACATTCATTTTGAGCATAGCCCTTACAAACTAGCCTTGTCTTGTTTCTTGAAACTTCTCCATTCTCATTCAACTTATTTCTAAATACCCATTTCATGTCAATTACATTATTATCCTTGGGTCTAGGAACAAGAGTTCAAGTTTTATTCATTTCAGTCTGATCAATTTCTTCATTCATTGCTTCAATCCATCTTTCATTCTTTAATGCATCTTTGACAGCTCTAGGTTCAAATTTAGTAAGCAAACATATACCTTTTAATTTGTTCCTTGGCATTGTACCAACTGATTGATCTCCAATGATTTTCTTACGTGCATGATGCTTTCTAACATCTCTAGCAAGGTTGGGCTCCTTCTTTCTAAATTCACTAGGTTTAGCATGATCTTTTAGATTATACTCGGGTCCAACTGACTATGACTTGGGTCCATCAGACTATGACTCAGTTTCTAGTAGCTAAAACTTGGGTCCTTCTCACTACTAAATTTGAACTCAGTTTTCAACAAATTTTGGTCAAAATTTTCACCAAGCAGTTCATGGTAATTTTTCTCATCAAAATTTTGACCAACTTGCAGGTTGATCAAAAATTTGACCAATACGTTCATCAAAAAAATTTAATTTTTGCTAGCTCTGATTTGTCATTGTTGGTCAAAATTTCCACCAATGTTTGGTCAAAAAAAATTTAATTGGTGAAAATTTTGACCAATTCTTGGTAGAAAACTATCAAGAATTAGTTGAAATTTCCACTAATGTTTGGTTGACATTTTTTATAATTGGTAGAAATTTCGACCAATTCTTGGTAGAAAACTATCAAGAATTGGTCAAATTTTTTTTTATGTTGTATCAAGCAATTGTTTCTTATCCAAGCCATTTAATTTGCAACCTTTTAAATCTCTAGAAAGATAAAGTTGAAGCAGAAAAAATTTTCTTCTCAAAGGTGTCCTCTGATTGTAAAGCATTCATTTCATTATCTATTTAACAAACAAGACATATCTAGTTTAACAGATAATGGAATGGATGCTTTACAATTAGAGGACACCAAGAAAAATTCTACTGCTCCAACTTTATCTTTGCAAAGATTTAAAAGGTTGCAAATTAAATGGCTTGGATAAGAAAAATATGCTTGATATATCATGGAACAAATGGACATTTATGCATAGGGCACCATCAATTATGTGAGTGATGTAGATGCAACTAAATTTTTTGGGGTCAAAGCCACCAATTAATATAAGGTTTCTAATCTCCATGAGGTTAACATTGTGGGTTGTGGAGAGGGCACTTCTTCATTTTCTGCTTCATCACTAATTAACTTGCACCACAGACCGATGGTCTTCATCTTTGTTGTGGGTTCCTATCCCCTATGTGAGTGCCGATGTAGAAGCCAAAGCGACACTGTGAGAGTGTTTTAAAATAAACTAGACTAGAAAGATGATAAAGTTTTTAGTTTGGAAGGTCTGCATGATATATCTTTTGTATCTCCTATATCTTAATTGTATTTGAGGTTGGTGTCCCATTTTCTTAGTTGGTGCTTAGTTCTTTGATTAAGAGATTGTTGTCTCATGTAGGTTGGTGCCTATAAATCTGATTAGGGATTGGTGGCTCTTTCTTGGGTTGTATTCTTGTGTTCCAGTGCCTATAAATTAATTGTAAGTTCTTTATAATTCTGTGGGGCTAGTTTTGGGCAATAGTTCCAAGTAGTTTTCTCACAATGTTTTTTTCCCTTTTGGGTTTCCACATAGATCTAACATTCTCTTGTGTGGATGTGGAGTTGTGCTTATCATTTTCATAGTTGTTTGATTTTGATGTGAGATGCAGTAATCATATTGTTATTTCTCTAACTTTTGAACTTAAAATTGGCATACACTAATTAACCCCATCCCCAACTTGCAGCCCCGCGCTTCTGACCTCTAGATATATTAACAAGATTAACAATTAATTGAAGGGCTAGCTTGCTATAGTAAGATATGACATCTTATAAGAGACCAAGTTCAAATTAGCCTCACTATAATTTAGGGACCCGTAACCACACATACATGCAAAAAGTTTGTGCTAAATGGACACAAAACCCTTGAATAGACCTTGAATTTGAATTCAAACATTGCCTATCAATATGCCCACATGAAATAGAACTTACCTAAACAACAATCAAGCTTTACCCACATAAATAAACAGAAAAAACAAAAACTAAACAACTGAACAATTCTCAAATGACAATAACTAATAACCTATCTTCTATGAGATTTGTGCAATGGGTATAATGGATATTTCTTGCAAGAGTAAACTAGATTCAAATCAATAGAAATGTTGAAGGGGAGTTTTATTAGCTATATAAAAAAGTGTTTGTCACCTCTACAAGTCAAAAAGTAGACTAGTATGTGTTAAAGGCATGTTTATAATGACAAGAGAAAATGCTCAAATGAGATACACTTTCAAATTGCTCTTGGCACTATTAGACAGCCCATATATGCAACAAGGTTGAGTTGCATGAATGTGGGAGCCAGTGAATAGAACTCAAGTTTAAATAATAAAAATATGTGTCAGTCTTATGTGGCTTGGCTCATATGGCATAGAAGTCAACTTAACAGAAAAACCAAGCTTTACTGAGAAAAAAAGGTTTAAATGAGCAAATTATGAATATGTTTGCAAGTGTAGAGTTTAAGCAATCCAAAGAAGTTGAAATTGAAAATGTACTCTCTAAATGCTCTCATGAAGATTTTTATCACCTCTTTGAGTGAAGCATTTCCAACTCTTTCTTTGATGCCATTAACAGTCACCTCTAACTGACCTGGTCTTGCAAGTGTTCCCTATAATTCATATCATGAGAACTCATAAACTTAACACTCAATACCACAAATTTATAGATAATGAAAGTAGTGAGAAGGATAGAAAAGGAATATTACATCCAAGGTATTGGCAGTTGCAAGACCAAGGTCATTGTGGCAATGAATTGAAATAATGACATTCTTAATACCTAGAGTATTGGCTTTGATGCCTACAATCAATTCATAGCATTCAGAAGGAAATAAATACCCCACAATATCCCCAATGCCAATAGTGGTGGCTCCTACCTTGATCACCTCTCCCAATATCTTGTACAAAAAAATTGGATCAGTCCTACCAATAGTTAAGTTCATCAATTTCTGTGACCTGATACCTAGTCCACACTTTAAGCAGCTTAATCCATTACATACAAAAACCTTGAGTGAGCCTCAACTGAAAAGTAATATGTGTCTACGGGACTCCACTAAAATAAATTGACATGTGGCACTAAATGAAGAGAAATAGACAAAGAGATTAGATTAATAGATGAACACCAATAATTTCAGTGGTTTGAATTTCTTAAGACACCCCAATATAATCTAGGTATACATATTTTGTACCATATTTGTGAAAAGTCATATCTGCATCCTACATAATGCATTATTTAAGGATGAAGGAGATTTTTATTCCATGTTGTTCTTGTTAAATACACACTAAACAACATGAATGAAAGCTTGTATATCTCTTATAACGGTCCTATAGAAAGCCTCTTCCTTGATGAGTAGTTTGATTCTTATGACTTCAAGTCCTTCAGAGTCCTAATGATTACAATAAAATAAATTGCATGAAAAGTGCTACGTACCCTCTTTAGAAATCCTCAAAGGTTAGAAGTCTCCTGGTGAAAAATGCTACCCTAATGATGCAACTAATCAACACAGGTGTGAATTATGAATTTGGTACTACTTATGCTTTAGGTTGCCTATTAATATGAATAGTAATATTGCACACTCCAAAGCATGCCTTATAATTTATTATATTGTATTTTATGTTCATATATTGATTCCAAATCGAACAATCAATGAAACCTCCCAAGAGTGAGTTTTAGTTGCACATAAAAATATAAAATATTTTAGCTATAAGTAGATGAATTAATAAGGGAAAAATGCTCCAATATCAAAATATTCAAGAACTGAAAAGTTTTGGCCACTCCAAGGGGCATATCTCTTACTTGAGCTTAAGCTATGATTCAACCCATGTGAAAGTTGCACGATATTTAACTAATTTCATAATATTTATGAAATATGCGTGGCCTCCAAATTTTATCAAGAAATCCAGTAGAATTTTCAAGTTTCATTATGCTACACAATTTTGCAGGAATAACACTAATAAATAAATTAATCGGCCTCCAATTTATATGTTGAGTTTTATGGGGTTTTGAGCTTGTCTTTGCACCCCTGTTGAGATATATTAATAGGTTACTAATGCTAATTAGTTCCTATCATAGGAAAACTAGTGAATATCATTTATTATATTTTTTAAATTCTTTGTGTAAATTTATTATATCCATATTTGATTAAATTCTAAGAATGTAAATGAAAAATCTACACACCCTGGATTAGAGATAACCAAAATGGTATAGAGAAGATAGTATAACAAAAGAGACCAAAACAATATAGCTTGACTAATGATTGGAGACAGATATTTAATGTGCAACAAACATGGGCATGAAGAATGAGATGAATATTTGGTGATGAGTAGCAAGCATGGTGGTGTGATCTATAAAATTGTTGAGTGTGACATTACTATGTTATTGGATTTATTTGGGAGGAGTTCTCAGGAAAACCTAGTGATCTCTCATGAACAAGAAAAATGAGTAAATGGGCACTTGACATCTACAAAAAGTGTTGCATAGTGAGTTTGCTAGAAATGTTGCATAATGAGTTGCAAAGATTTGGATTACACCACATTGAGTTATCTTGTACCACTTCAAGTTGCAAAGGTCTAGTTCTCAAAACTTCAAAATCAAAGTGTGTCTCAGAATCAAGGATGACTAAGTATGTAACTAATGTTGATCTGATCCTTGTCCCATTCTACCAATCAGAGGAAGCCATGTACATGACCATGTAAATGCCTTTTAATATTCATTGTCATGTGATGTTTTAATAGTTAGTTTAAATCCAGTAAGGAAAATAAAAAAAATCCTTTCTTCTAAATTGATTAAGCATCAGAAACAGGTAAGAATGAAAACACTAAGTTTAGAACACTTTGTGGTAGGTTCAATAATTTAGAACATATTGTCTAGTCTTTAAGAAGGGTCCCACTAGAAAATTGGGAGACATTTGTTACTATAGAATCTTTCAATTAATGAATTCAAATTATCTAGCAACATATCTTATGAGAATTTTTGTTTCATGTAAGTTAATAGTAGTCATTAGCATAGGTACCTATATAGTAGAGGTGAAACTCTGGGGACAGAACCCCAATCTCACTTGCTTGAGGGATTTTCTTGGTAACTTTGCTTATTAGCAATAACAATGTAGAAAGGATGAATCTGTAGAAGCTGACTCCACTCACAAACCCTTTGGCTTGAGTTAAACCTCTTGGTGTATGGAATTCTTAGAAGTTAGAAAATTAATTCCTTTGGATCCCCACAACACCTATTGAAATTGATCAGAAGCCCAAGATAACTATTAAATTCTTGCTTGGAAAAATAACACATTTATAGCTTCTCCTTAGATGGTAGCATGGAATTCCCAAGATAATTTTGGAAAATTTCAATTGAGCTTCTAAAGAGGTTTTAAAGAGAAAGATATCATCAAGATATGTGCACTAATAAAGTCTCTAATGGATGGCTACATGATGCGATGCAATGCTCATGAAGGTTACACAAGAATAGATTGGGCCAAACAACATTGCCGAACATTGAAAAAGACCAAACTCAAGAATCTTATTAGTAGCCAATTGTCCAATATAATCTTGCTAAACTAATCACCCCTTACAATGAGATAATTTGATGAGTAAGATACCTATTTCAAGGTGATTTGTGTAAGGACACAACTACCACAATCTTCTTTTTAAATGACTAGCAAAGTCAAAAACCCACGAGAAGATCTTCTATGTTATATCTTGATATATTAGGTGATCAAAACCTGGTTATGAAATTACCTAAGAAAAGAGGAAATAAAATCTCTGAAAAGGACAATGATTATATATGAAGCTAGGAAGAAGTTTCTTAACAAGGGTACCTAGAATTTCATTTGTCTTGGATTTTGTGGCATAACTCATGATGGTAAAATCCATTCTATGTGGGCTCAACCTAAACTTATTTATCCTTGTATGATTGGCATGCAAAAATAGTCTCCTAAATCCTCATTTATCTCAAAGATATTTTCATCAGAAAATAACTGAAGTGTTGATGTCTTCATCTTTGGAAAGAAAATGTTGTCATGCTATGAGAAGGAGAAAGAGGTGCATATAAAAAAAATGTTTTAGCAGTTGGTATGATGTTTTCCTCTATCTTTTTATTTTGTAGAAGCCTTTGGATTCTTTTCTATGAGGGAAACAGAACACTTCTCCTAGTGAGCCTCTGGTAATCATCATTGCCATCACCATTTCCATCTCCTATCATACTCAATGTAGCCTTTAATTTGAAGGATGGTGAGACAAGTCCATGCAAAAATCTCTATCAATATGACAATGTAGGAGGTGACTTTGTGCTTATGGAAATTACTTTAAAAACAAGTTGATCGGTTAGATGTGATGTTGGCATCAATAGAATGACTCATTAAATGCCCTAACATAAGGAATCCCCTTAGGCTATTCAGAGACTTTCAATAAGCATCCTAAAGTTCTAAAGACTTATTTTGATGGAAGGCTTTTACAAGTGTGTTTAAGCCATTGCATTACAAAATATGAGGGAAGCTTCTTGATGAATACCTAAAATTTTAAAAAAATCATCCTTTTAATTATAAAGTTTTGATTCACATCACAAACAAAATATTTTTTTATGCTAATAAAGTTGGCCAAAAACATCCATGGCATCTGCATTCATTAGGCCATGTTGTCATGCCCAAAATATAGGGCAAAAATACACCAACAAATTTTTTAAAAAGTGATAATAGGATTAAATTTAATACATAAGTATTCAAATAGAATACTTAACTTCCTCACACTCATGTATAATTATGAAATTTAAGTACAAATCAAATGCAAATTTTCTTAAAATATTTTATCTTAAATTGCATAACTTGATATATATATCACTATGTTATCTAATTAACCTCAATCAAATGAATATGATTACAAAACATATGAATGTTGTAGGAAGACTGAAACATCATTTTATCCATTTTCAAATAAATATATGTAAAAAATGAAATATCAGAATGATGACAGGCCAACTACCACCCGTACCAACTCACAAAAAATGCAACAATATGGAGATAGAGAGATGACAAAAATGCTTCATAAAGCATCCATTAATACTTGAAATCCATTAGAAGAGATTACATTTGAAGAGCTTACAACACAAGAACTTCTATTTCTCGAACTTCCTTACAAGAGATTACATACAAAGAGCTTCTACTTGAAGAGCTTCACTTGAAGAGCTTCTATTTCTCCAACTTGATTACAAATGATAATAAGCCTTGCTTAAATAGGCACTTCTAACCCAAGACATTACAAACACAACCAATGTGGGATAAAAGGTAAATACAACTACCTTTAAATAAATATTAAATTCTCACTCAAATACAACTAAGCACCCAACAAATATTAAATACATGATTTAAGGATCTTTCCACAAACTTCTAAGATGCCACCTACACACCTCGATTAATGGAATGACAACTATTTTTATTATTTTCCATTTATGCCAGCCATGCACCTTGAAAATAGAAATTCCTCTTTTCTCATTTTTTCCTATTTTTCTATTTTTTATTATTTTCCTTCCATTTTTGTCACTTTCTCTCTCCTCCACAATTTTTTTTTTTTCCTTTTTTTTTTTCTCTTTCTTTTTTTTTTCTAATAATTTAATTTTCCCATGCAAGATGCTCCTGCATCACAGAAATATCATATGCATGAATGTTACTCAATTTGTTTTTATTGAACCACTTGATTCAAAGGCTTCACCGGGAAAGAACTAGGAAGAAAACCAGACATCATTGCCATTTCAACAATAAGTTTAAATATAATATTTTTACACAGGAATATTATCCCGAGGAGAAATTTCCCAACGTATTTAAATTTCAATAACAATTCTAAAATTTCCTTCTTGGCT
The DNA here is from genome assembly GCA_028749045.1 of Cupressus sempervirens. Classification (NCBI taxonomy): domain Eukaryota; kingdom Viridiplantae; phylum Streptophyta; class Pinopsida; order Cupressales; family Cupressaceae; genus Cupressus; species Cupressus sempervirens. The sequence continues at coordinate 126,582,485 of CM053784.1, forward strand.
CCACAACAAGGAAACCATTATGAAGTCTGCAACACATCAAGGTGATCATGGAGAGAATAAAAATTGATGGAGAGACAACCAATCTTAACATGAAGATAATTTTTCAAACACTCACTCCCATCCAAGTTTACACAATAGGTTCATCATTGAACTAGACTAGGGAGAAGGTGGATTTTTTCAACAGGAGATGTCGGCCACAACACCAAAATAGGTGTCCTTTCGGGGCTATAAACTCAATAACTTTTGTTCTTCCATCTCTTAATTTCAAAAACTCAAACACATGGTTTGTGCTGACGAGTAGGGGCCCATAACACCCTACCCTCTCTCCCTCTTCTCATACGGAAAAGAGACTCTACACTGTTGGAGTCCAACTAAAGACCTCCTCCCGTACATGGCCACTTTTCCCTATGTAAGGGTGAGTAATGTCAATACAACCCATACAATCCCTTCAAAAATCAAAAAAAAAATACAAAGGAAAACATTCAAGAAAAACCCATTTCAATCCCTCCCAAACATATTCAACAAACACACCAACATACATATGAAAAAAAAACAACTTAAACATGAAACACAACATGAACCAAAAGAGCTTGAAGAGTTCCTACCTTCATAATGAGGTTATGGCAATTGGAAAATTTGATACGAGCTTTCCTTCCTTCTCCTTCTCCTTCAATCTTGAATTTCTCTCTAAAACTTGAGGTTGGGTGAACACTCATTCTCTCTCAAATTTTCCTCTAAATAAGATACTAACTCAATCAATTCAAAAATTCAATAACTCCCCCACTTGCCTAAATGTTCTAGAGTCTTCTAACTCAACTAGACATAAGGCTAACCTTAACATGTAATCAAACTTATCCAAATCATGGTGAAAATATTCAATTTTCGCAATAAAGAAAAAATGGGATATTTGGGTGACCATAAAAGTCAACAAAAGGGGCTAGGGGGGTGGAAAATGCTCCCAACCCATACCCATACCCCTTAGGTACTTAGTTTTCATGATTTTTGGCCTCTAGGGACAATTAGGGACCTATCAAAATGCTAAGAAAATTTGGACTTCCTAACAACCCTCAAAAAGGAAAATTAATCACTAATCTGGATTAGGGTAATTAATCTCAATTACTAACTAATTAGCAAAAAGGTAATTAACCTAGTCCAACCTAGATCTTTAGGTTACTTGGTTAACCCTAACTATCAAGTTGAAATGCATATACAAGTCACAAATGTCAAGTGACACTATAAAATCACTGTTACAAAACATTAACACTTTAAAGCTTACAGAATGATACATTCATTCAATTCATGATACAAATAAAATATGAACAATGGGGTCTGCATCTTTTATTAGACTCAACCCTGGTTTCCAAAAATGGTACATAGGGTCCAGTTCGGATTCTCTATTAGATCTCCTAGTTAAAATATCCTGCACACATCAGTAGCTCAAGAAATCACATACAAATATTCAAAACTTATCTGGATAATTACGTAAATCAAAACATGAATGTTTCATATAATTAACCATTTAATTCATTTCTACTTACATTTAATCATTAGAAATCACATAATCAATATAACATAACCTATTCATTAATTCAGATAAAAATACTAGAATAATCATCATTAGGCATGCATATACCTAACATCATAAACATCACCAATTAAAGAATATTGAACTATCTGAAAGCATAAAACTTAATTGTCAAGATGCCAAAATCAACACCCTTATCATTAGGTGAAAATGCCTCGTATCATTGTTAGTGAAATTGTAATGTTTAAATAGTTGAGTATTAAAACATGGACATATCAACTACTCTTAATTTCATTAGGAAATTCACAGTATAAACATTGCTTCATATCCATTTTAAACTCCTACCACAAATTTAACAAAGAAATTTATATTTAATAAGTACATGCGAGGAGGGACCTTACATCTTCCCCCACTAGCTCTTGACTTCCTCCTGGAAGTCGCACAACTAAAATGTTAGTCTAATGCTAAACCTTGTCTGGACTTATTCCAAGATTTACTCTTATAAAAAGGATGATTAATAATTCATATACATACTCAGGGGGATAACATATTTACCTAATTATTCTTACTAAAAGTGAAGTTCAATCCATAGCTCTGACATGGTTACATTTTCCAAGGTCAAATATTCCTTAAAACATATCGGTCACATATAAACAACATATAAATCTAGTATAACATACTTATAAATTCTCTAATAATAATAATATCATAGATATTCCATATTCCACACACCCATTCATCAAGGTAACATATGTACGAGACTCCCTCCAAAAAGGTTTCTTATAATGCAACTTGGCTCTTTGTGTAGGATTAATCACTTTTCCTTTAGAGTTTCCACGACATAATTATTTTTTGAATTAGGCCACAAAACAAGTCCATCACTACACATGCACCTTTTGCATCTAAAAATCCATTAGGTTAACTCGTAACCTTATCTAGTTGTATGCTTGGGTGCAATTTCATTACTCATAATAGTCAACCAAATATTCACTGGTCCTATTCTTGAAGTTTTGGGAGAGGGTGGGCACAAATACTCTCACTAATAACCTCATAACCTAATGATATGCAACCACTTAATTGTCAGAAATCCTTTTTGGTAGGCCCATCATATGTCACTTTGCCAACAAAATTCCCAAGAAAATGCCTCAAATTTAAATTCAACATCAAGGATGAAACATCCAATGCAAAATTCTAAAGCAAAAGAAATAAAGAGTGGCCACAACAAAAAAAATTTAATCAAGAAAATAAAGACATAACCTAGAGGCAAAATAGAATCATCAATAATACAGTTGGCTAAACAACCACACATCATACTACTGGCAAAAAGAAAAGAACATTTAAAAAACCAAAATTTGAAATTAGACAAATAAGGAAATAAATCCAATAACTTAAAAAATTTACATCACTGACAAAATGCAGCCGTACCAGGGTATCTGAAGAAAATGAGGAATCTTAGGTCTTCCAAATACATTGTAGGGATCTTGAATTAAAATTAGATGGTGGTCTAAGGACCATGTCATTCAAACTATGATTGATCCCACCTACTAACTACATAGCTCACTTTATTGACATCACCCTATGATTAGGGTTTACTATACTAAGGGGTTTGTCCTAATCCAAAATCACTCAAAATTGCAAATGCGAGGATACTAAAATGAGTCCCCCCTTTCATCCTCTTTTTGTTACATTGGTTTCTTTTCAAAGAATCTAAACATGTGGGGACATTAGTATCAGTAGATTTTTATTCTAAGTTGTAGTTACAATATCAAATCTCTTATCCTTAATTCACTATAATTACATATTAGAGCTCCTACCCATAATATTTCTTAGGTTAAATTCACCAAATTATATTGATTGAAGTTATGTTATCATTCTCACCCAATTTGATATGATCTGTCTGTGTTATTCCATCATTTACAGAAGTTCTAATTATCATCTAAGAATGTACTGAATCCTATTGTTCTTATCTAACTCCATATTCCATGTCTCCTAGTCATAATGATTTATAAATTCATCCTTAGGTTGCAGTTTTGCAAATATTTAGGTATAAAACCAATATTAGGATGTCATCAATGTTTACTTATCTAATGTCAAAGTTCACTTATTCACTCTTACAACTATCTCCTTGCTATCAATATAGGCATCACTATTGGTCTCATCATGCCTCTTATTACTTAACTCTGATTCCTAAACCTTTAGTTTTTATTAGGTTGGTGACCTCATCCCAACTTTACTTTCTCTAATGTGTGGGTTATAATTGATCCAATAATTTCAATCCAGAGTCAACGAGCATTTTCTTGATAGATAAAATTTGGTATTACTCATGCTTATACAATAAGCCTGCAAGCATTAATAGACTCACATAACCCTAACTCAGTAGTTTCCAATAACACTTCCACCATTAAAATTAGATAGATTCACTCCCCAATTAGGGTTCTATTCCTCATAGTAGGTTGAGATACTCTCCTCCTTTGTATGTCCCTCACCAACTCTCTCTTGTTGAATAGCTTCTTGCATTAGTAATCCTATCATTCGAGGTTCTCAAATGTTACTTGCAGATTCCAAATTAGCTCTTGTTTTCTTTTCAAGGATTAATTGGAACAATATATTTTAAATTCTTAATAGTTTAGAGGTATCCCAATAACTTGGTAATGTGATATACTCTTCAAGTGTTACCTTCCTATTTACTCACCATTCATTTTATCTATTCAATATTTCAACCTAAAGGTACAAAATTTGATTATGAAGATTGTACATTTCCTTTACTCATGTTTGAAATGTTTAAAACAATACTATTTTATCAGGTCACCTCTGTACTTGATATAAACTACAATGCTTCCACGAGCGATTAGGTCAAACAAAATCTGACTTCTACTAAAGATGATGAGAAACACTTTCTCTTTGACTTCTAGGTTATTTGATCATTTTTCCTCACATGATTAAAAGATGCCTTAGGGTTCTTAATTTTATTTTAATCATATTCAATATAATTCTAAATTCTATATGAGATCATAATATACTTTAATATAAATATAACATTCTTGCATCAATTCAGTTATTTTCAAGTCCTTAAGACGGGGTCATCTATTTATGGTTGACCATTTACAATTGTTATACTAACTCCAAGTTTAATCTACTAAGTTAAAACATGCTACACTGATCAGGTTATAGAAAGATGACAAAGGATTAAAGTCATTTTTCAATTACACATCACTAAGATGCAGAGTTGACATCTCTACATACTGCATGGGTTTGAACCCCTAAAATACTAACACTACAGGAACACTTAGTTTATGGTTAAATGAGTTGATCGATTAATCATTAGGTTCAAAATTCAAAGGTATGACATCAAGATCAAAATATATTTTGGGGTTTCCAAGTGTAAGAATTTTCCTTAGGGCAAGATTCACCCAAGATCATAGAACTCAACACAAGCACAATTGTAGACCAAAAATGGATATGATCTATTACTTAGAGTATGTCCTAATACATTGCTCTGATCATTATGTTATGTATATGATATAAAAACACACTAGGAGTGCCTGTATATAAAGGCCTCTCATGAAGCACCCAGAATGTCTCTAGAAACAACTAGGAGATAAGATAAGCATTGACAACTAAGCACACACCTTATCCAACATTCTAGATGAGTGGATAAGATTAAGAAGGTTGTAGACACCATGTGGTTAATTAGTGTGCTAACTCCTATGTTGTAGACACCATGTGCATAAAAGAAGTGTGAACTCATGTGTTATCAACATGACAAATCACAATAGTACGCATACTCCTAGGTGGCTAATAAATAAATATTAAAAAATATGCATTAACCTAAGTAAACTTAAGTAAGTGTAAATAGTAAATACTTATTTACACCAACACCCCCCTTAAGTATAGCTCAAGGGAATGCCCTTAAGCTTATGACTACTAGTATGAATACAAGATGGGTTCTAGCTACTAGGCCATGTTAGGTACCCATGTACATAATGATATGAAAATATCCCATAAAGCGATGAAAGAGGGAAAACCTAATGGAAAAAACCCTCTCCCAAAAAGAGAGATGAAAAGGGATGCCTGATGGATGGAGTAATCAAGACCCCCCCATTATGACATACATCCAGTATATACAAGAGAAAAAAGGAGAAGGAAAAAACCCCCTTAAGATGAAAAAGTTGCCCCCAAAAAGGAGAAGAAGGAGATGAGGTAGTTCCCCCCCAAACATAGTTTGTCGATCAGTGAGAAATGCTTCAATGTAGAAGTTGATCCATGATTGTAGAATGATGTTCCTCCCCTTTGGAAGAAACAAATGCAAGGGTTCCTATGAGATGTGTCCCTTAGATGGAGAAGGAATCTCTATGATGATCAGTGGCACTGAAACTTGTCCAAAAGTCTCTGTGTTGATACTGATGATGGCTTCCTCCAAAATTGTTGAAGAGAAGAATAGATCGAACAAGGAGTGATGTAGAACGTACTTCAAGAAACCAATTTTCTTCTCAAATGTGAAAGAGACCTCCTGCAAATGTTGTACATAAGAATCCACAATCATGCCAACCTGAAAGGATTGATCATGTAGAAAATGGACTTGAGGGTCAGAGTGGGCCCTCACAACAACTATAGAAGAATCAACCTCAACAAAGACAAGTGATAGATCATCATGAAAGTGTTCCATATCCATTGTGTGTGACTCCAAGAACAGAGCTGAAATTTTTGGCAAGAAATCATCACCTAGAAGACCATGTGTACCCTACAGTGCTAAAGTACATGAATTTGTCACTATGGCAAAGGATGCAGTATCTACCTCAAAAAGAAGATGAATATCATTAATATCTTTGTATGAAGGTAGAGTAGGAAGACATAAAGGGTCCTACTACACTAAATCCAAAGAATTTTTGGCTAGAACAGGATTAGTATGAGCAACAGGAGCTAGAGGTGTGATCTCATTTGGAGTTGAAGAAACCATAGTTGGAGTGCCTAGATGTAGAATGTCCTCTGGAGATGGAGGAACACATAGATCTCCATATACTTCCCAAATAGACATCCAAATATCACAAGGAAAATATGCCATTCTAAGAGGAGCAAAAGATTCCTTAGTCATACTATTATATAGAAAGTGATGAAGGTTTGCAAGATGTGTCCAATTAAAATGTGGTGGCATTGAATAGATAAAAGGAGGCAATTCTAGATGGTCTCTTAGATGATCAAGTATCAAAGTACTCCATTTGTGATAGTTCCTTGTTGTCAACTGTGGTCTAATACTAGACTGACAAATCTGACAAGACTCCATGAGATCAATCAATGAACCCCCAAAGAATCAAAGAAGCCCCCCTAATGAATGATTTAGGCACTTGATAGCCACTTTCCAATTTAGGGCCTACTTCTGAAAGTAGTATTTTTGTCTATAGAACCAATAATATGATTACAGATCTGGAAAGTAGACAAAAAAATGCACTTTAAAAAAAAAATAGAACCTAATTTGGAGTCCAGATGAGCCCGTACTAAGCATTTTAAGTGGCCAAAATTAGGATTTACGAGTTGTGAAAAAATTCAAGAAGAGAGATCTCAAACCACCTACATCAATGTGTAGATCACAAAATCCTACCCCAAAACAAAAAAAAAAAAAATTGCAAAAAGGAGTCGGTATGAGGGAGATATTGTTGTTTGAAAATTGCTACTGCTATTTTTTTTTTGAATCGTCAACGCACCTAAAATAAATGGCTCTAGATTTTGCCTCAGATGTCTAATTTGGATGAAACAAAATCTGATCTAGGGGTTTTGGACCTTTTGAATGTGATGCAAATATCTAATTTGCACTAGCAAGCTTCAATCTTCACCTGCAAAAAATCTCTCCTATGGCCCTATGGCCAAAAATTTCCCAGAAAATACGGTTTGCAAAAAAATTGCCTCACAATCAACTTTGGCCTAGAGTAGGCAATTTTATAGCTGATTTTCACCGAATCAACATTCTAGACGCAATAGTGAGGTCAGATATGGCTCTAGACACTCCTAATTTTTGTAGTACTTTGGATTTAGGCTGAGGTGTTGAAGCAATTAATGGTCTTGAATGGCTATGTAATGAGAAAATCTCCAAGCTCTGATACCATGTAAGAATTTGCCTTAGGGCAAGATTCACCCAAGATCGTAGAATTCAACACAAGCACAACTGTAGACCAAAAATGGATATGATCTATTACTCAGAGTATGTCATAATACATTGCTTTTCTCAATATGTTATGTATATTATATACAAACACAATAGGAGTGCCTGTATATAAAGGCCTCTCAAGAAGCACCTAGAATGTCTCTAGAAACAACTAGGAGATAAGATAAGCATTAACAGCTAAGCACACACCTTATTCAACATTTTAGATGAGTGGATAAGATTAAGAAGGTTGTAGACACCATGTGCTTAATTAGTGTGCTAAATCATGTGTTGTAGACACCATGTGCAGAAAAGAAGTGCAAACTCCTGTGTTATCAACATGACAACTCACAAGAGTACACATACTCCTAGGTGGCTAATAAATAAATATTAAAAAATATGCATTAACCTAAGTAAACTTAAGTAAGTGTAAATAGTAAATACTTATTTACACCAACACCAAGTTCTTATGTCGACTATGATGCTATCCCTTATTACATTATACTAGATCAATCTTTTAGGAGAATCTAATTCTACATTTAAGAGTTAATTTATTATAACATACTAATACTGAATCTGGATATTATCATGTCTCTTTTTGAATTATTTATAATATTAAAACATTTATTATTAAACTATTTACAACGTCTAACTTATCTTCTATCATAACCCAACTCATCATTGTGTTACCTAGTCAACTTGAGTAGAATACTTCTCGATCTGCTAATCACCTTCTAGGTTTAAAGTCAAAAAGAAAACTATCCCAATACTATAATCATCACATAAATTTACATCCTGACAAAAGACTAATAAAATAAAATTTCTAATTAATTCATTTCCAATCCTACCCCTCACTTAATTATTAAGAGAACATTTATTCATTAACATCTAATACTAGCCTTTGACATAAGAGCTTTTAACTCTATTGCAAATTTAATATCCTAACTATAGTTAAATTAAAACCACTTATCGTTAAATCATATTACTCAAAGAATTATAATACACATAGCTTAAATCTTCATCCTAAATACTAAGCATTAATAAAATAACCAAACAAAATCATCGATTCGCCAATCATTAAACTTGATCTATATATCTTCTAAATTAGTCATTCCTTAAGCAAGGGAAATACACACTATTTAAATACTATTTATTATTTTTAAATTTAATAAAACCATCATTTACTAACATGTAATATTATCTTAATTAATTAAATAAAATCTAATGCTATCAACAAAAATAACAACTAACTTCAATCTCCACTAACAAATCCTAACTTAACATTAAACAAGTAACTAAAACTAAATAACATCTAACACTAATATTCTAACACAAACTCTTATCTAATATAAATAAATAAATTTATACAAATTAAAACTAACTTACTAATTAAAAACTAATTATAATTTAACGCTAAATATATTCCAACACCAAAATTAACATTAAAACTTTAAAACATAACCTAACTACTCTAAATAAATAAATTTATACCAATTAAAAACTAACTATTATCTAACATTAAAACTACATGCTACTTTACTAAGATATAACTCTAACTAACCCTTAACTACCCTTACTCTACCTTACCAAGAACTACCCTCCAAGTGGCCCACTCCACTTGCTCCCCACACAACCCAAGGCTGCTAGGTGCCTCCCAAGGAGACTACACGTTGTCCTAGGTCAGCAAGTACACTTCCCATGATAGCCTTAGGAAGGAGGTAGGTAATACATGAAGGAAGAGGGGGCATTAGGTGACCCAAGACTTGATATACTTTTTGCAGGTCCTTGTCTTCTCACTTAAAGTGCCATTGGATGGGAAGGTGGAGAGTGCCAATCAAGAAGATGCAAACTCAACTTGTCAACCTTCCTCTCCCCATGATGCCCTCCTACCCTCTACTTTGACTACCTAGGATCACGTGTGGATCTTGGAGGGGTTCTAACCAATAAGAATAGCAAGTATTTATTACTTACTTTTGGTCTCCAAAGTTTGCACCTAGGGTGGTGAAGTGGGGGAAAAAAGGAATTAAAGTTTATAAAGTTTAGTGGGTCATATAATTGTTAGGATAGACATAGAGTACTTTAGATATTTTAAATAAATGTCATGCCCACTTGCATTGGATGCCTACCAAGGAGGCCCTCATGTGGTCCAAGGCACATTCAAACATGTACGCCAGCCAATGGAGGGAGTTGGGAGTTGATGAGAAAAGGGTTAGCATTTAAATTGTTTTGACTTTAAAACATGCTTTTCATGTCAGACTCTTCTAAGAGCAAATAAACCAAGATCCTATCCTTATGCAATTTGATGCTATGTGCCCACTTTGGGGAAAGGGGACAAGTGGGGTGACATCAGCACCCAAGTGGTGGGCATTTATTCAATAAAGTTTTGTTAGTGCAAAAATAGGATAAGGTAGGATATTAGTTATATCTTATTAATTTATTTTTAATTCATTTTTAAATTGTAAGATTTTCTTTTAAAAAGGTATCAAAAAATACTCAATGAAATCAGAATGGAATATTCTCTATTTGCTAAAGAGATATTAAAATTTTCCTCATCCAAATTCCAGAGAGCTTTTAGGTCTAAGATTGAACAATTTTCTCAACACCCATTTTTTTCTAAGTGTTTAGGATTTTCAAATTTATTTATATAAGCAAGGGGGATTTTTTATTTTAAAAAATTTGAATCATAACATAGAGTTTAAATGTCTTGTTAATACAATAACATAGGATTTTTTTTCCCTTTCCAATCAAATAGGAAAATGCAAGAAGAGGAAGAGGTTTAATTTATGTAGTTTTAAATATCCACACTTTACATGGACCCATTGTTGCCCAAGTGTTACGAAACCGAGCTTTGATACCAAAATGTCATTCTTGAAATACAAGGCAAAAACACACCAACAATTTTTTTTTAAAGTGATAATAGAATTAAATGCAATACATAAGTATTTGAATAGAATTACTTAACTTCCTCACACTCATGTATAATTATGAAATTTAAGTACAAATCAAATGTGAATTTTCTTAACATATTTTAATCTTAAATTGCATAACTTGATATATATGTGTGTGTGTGTGTGTGTGTGTGTGTGTGTGTGTGTGTTATCTAATTAACCTCAATCAAATGAATATGATTATAAAACATACGAATGTCGTAAGAAGAGTGAAACATCATTTTATCCATTTTCAAATAAACATGTGTAGAAACTGAAATGCCAAAAAATCATATGCACAAATATTACTCAGTTTTTTTTATTGAAGGTCACCTAATTCAAAGGCTCCATCGGGAAAGAACCAAGAATAAAACCTGACATCGTTGCCATTTCAACAATAAGTTTAAATATAACATTTTTACACAAGAATATTATCCCGAGGAGAAATCTTCCAACATATTTAAATTTCCATAACAATTCTGAAATTTCCTTCTTGGCTCCACAACGAGGAAACCATTATGAAGTCTGCAACACATCAAGGTGATCATGGAGAGAACGAAAACTGACTGGGAGACAACCAATCTTAACATGAAGATAAATTTCAAACACTCACTCCCATCCGGGTTTACACAATAAGTTTGTCATTGAACTAGACTAGGGAGAAGGTTGATTTTTCCAATAGGAGATGTCAGCCACAACACCAAAATAGGTGCCCTTTCCGAGCTATAAACTCAAGAACTTCCATTTTTCCATCTTTTAATTTTCAAAACTCAAACACATGGTTTGTGCTAATGAGTAGGGGCCATAACACCCTACCCTCTCTCTCTCTTCTTATTTTGAGAAGAGACTTTGCACTGTTGGAGTCCAACTAAAGACCTCTTCCCATACATGGCCACTTCTGCCCTATCTGAGGGTGAGTAATGTCAATACAACCCATACAATCCCTTCAAAAATCAAAGCAAAAATATGAAGGAAAACATTCAAGAAAAACCCATTTCAGTCCCTCCCAAACATATTCAACAAACACACCAACATACATATGCAAACAAAATGACTTAAATATGAAACGCAACATGAACCAAAAGAGCTTGAAGGGTTCCTACCTTCACAATAAGGTTATGGAAATTGGAAAATTTGAGATGAGCTTCCCTTCTTTCTCCTTCTTCTTCTGATCCAAGAGATAAAAATTACTGAAAAGTAAAATGTCCCCAATGCTCCAAGAATCAACATCATTACAAGTGTTCACAATTTTGACTCCAACATAACTCGAACGATCAAAATTGGAGTTCAAGTGCAAAAATTATGACTGGTCAAAATGGTCAAACTGGGACCAAAGGTCATAAAAGGGTGAAAAAATAATCATCTCAAAAGTATTTGACAATGGATTCCAAATGAAAGAGCTCGTCAAAAGCTTTCCAATGGTGTTCGTTTCATCAAGAATGGAGATCGGATATAAAAGTTATGATGGTTTCAAATTCAAGCAAAAGTATGGATTTTGATGATGTCAGCATGACATCACGAAATCATAAAGAGAGGGAAAACATTCAAATTCGAATTAAAATAGCTATTTAATTCGAATTAAAGGAATGAAATAATGGGAGTTGAACTCCTAACCATTGGCCTCCTAAAAGTAAGGCCAACCAATGGGCTATTTATGGTATATAAAATATTTAGGGAAGAGTTGTTATCTATGCATAACAAATCTACCCAATCTTATTTAAATAAGGGTATTTTTTGAAAACAAACCCTTAATTTTGGTGTGAGATCATAACAAAATAATGGTAAAAGGGGCAAATTCGAAATATATAATCAAAATGGGGGATTATGTTGGTTAATTGTTTTAGCCCATTTTTGGCTAAATTTGATGTATAAAATGGGGGTAGTAGGCTTTGGAAAGGCATCCAGGTGATGAGAAGGAGATTATGATCTTGGAGACTTGATGATTATTCCTGCACATTGGAGAGTAATGCTGCAATTGTGCTTGAAGGGAAGATCTTGAACACTTGTAATTGATTTTGGAGCAAATCGGATCAGTCCCTCTATTGGAGCAGGACCCAGAGATGTAGTCTGACCCGCGGATGAACTCTGTTATCAATCATGTTTTGTCTTATGTCTCTCTACTCTCTTTCTTTCAGTCATTACCTTTTTATGCTTTGTTCATTTCAGCATTTAAGTTGTGTTAATTTTCTAATTAACGCTTTGAAATTTTACTTTATGAAATAATGTTAAGCATCCCTCTGTAATAGTCCTAGATCCTAATCAGATCATCTTCAATCCTAAATTGCTCTCTAAAACTAGAGGTTGGGTGAACACTCATTCTCTCTCAAATTTACCTCTAAATAAGATACTAACTCAACCAACTCCAAAATGCAATAACTCCCCCACTTGCCTAAAAGTTCTAGAGTCTTCTAACTCAACTAGACATAAAGCTAACCTCAAGGTGGAGTCAAACTTATCCAACTCATGGTGAAAACGTTCAATTTTCGTAATAAAGCAAAAATGAGATATTTTTGTGACCATAAAGTCAACAAAAGGGGCTAGAAGGGTGGAAAATGCCCACAACCCATACCCATACCCCTTAGGTACTTATTTTTCATAATTTTTGGCCTCTAGGACTAATTAGGGACCTATCAAAATGCTAAAAAAAATTGGACTTCCTAACAACCCTCAAAAATGCAAATTAATCGTTAATCCAAATTAAAGTAATTAATCTTGATTACTAATTGATTAGCAAAAAGGTAACTAACCTAGATCTTTAGGTTACTTGGTTAACACTAATTATCAAGCTGAAATGCATATATGAGTCACGAGTGTCAAGTGACACTATAAAATCACTGTTACAAAATGCTAACACTTTAAAGCTTAGAGAATGATACATTCATTCAATTCACAATACAAATAAAATACAAACAACGGGGTCTGCATCTTTTATTAGACTCAACCCTAGTTTCAACAAATGGTACATAGGGTCCAATTTTGATTCTCCATTAGATCTCCCAGCTAAAATATCCTGCACACTTTAGTAGCTCAAGAAATCACATACATATATTCAAAACTTAACTGGATAGTTACATAAATCAAAACATGAATCTTTCATATAATTAACTGTTTAATTCATTTCTACTTACATTTAATCATTAGAAATCACATAATCAATATAACATAACCTACTCATTAATTCAGATAAAAATACTAGAATAATCATCATTAGGCATGCATATACCTAACATCATAAACATCACCAATTAAGGAATATTGAACTATTTGAAAGCATAAAACCTAATCATCGAGGTACCAAAATCAACACCTTTATCATCATGTGAAAATTCCTCATATCATTGTCAATGAAATTGTAATGTTTAAACAGTCAAGATAATGTAGTAGTTCTCGAATCATTGAGTATTAAAACATGGATGTATCAACTACTCTCAATTTCATTTGGACATTTGCAGCATAAATATTACTTCATATCCATTTTAAACTCCTACAACAAATTTAACAAAGAAATTTATATTTAATAAGTACATGTGAGGAGGGACCTTACACATGCAAGGTTTAATTGGAAAAGCAATATCACAAATTTTGCTAACATTCTTCATTCCAAGTTTGTAAGAAATAATTTGTAAGGAGTTCTTTCCAAATATTAATCTTTTTATGGGCACGAACCTCTTAGGTGGTCTAATCCTATAGTTCTACAAGATAAACGAATTCCCTTCCAAACTCAAATATATTCTTTAAGAGAAAAATACAATGAATGATGAGAAGTTGTTTCCCATATGATAAACCCCATGATAATTTGACAAGAGTTAGATCCCTCTATAATATAGAAATTCACCATGTGTTTTTTTTATTTTTCTAACCTATCAAGGACTCTATAAATCACCTTGTCTTAGAAAATAAATCAAACTTTATGATCCTACTGAATGTAAAGTCGTATATTATGAAAAAATACTTGTTCTTCTCTATTTTTTCATCAAGGAAACTTTCTTGCTAATGCCACTCACACTTACTGAGAATTATTAGATAAATGATTTTGAGTAATATAACTTATTTAGTTAATCTGAGTTTATCAGAGTTTCAAGGACTCTATAAATCACCTTGTCTTGGAAAATAAATCAAACTTTATGATCCCACTTAATGTAAAGTCATGTATTATGAAAAAATACTTGTTCTTCTCTATTTTTTCATCAAGGAAACTTTCTTGCTAATGCCACTCAAACTTACTGAGAATTATTAGATAAATGATTTTGAGTAATATAACTTATTTAGTTAATCTGATTTTATCAGATTTTCAAGGATGCATGAATTGACTTTGTAATGGGGTAATGATTGTCAAGAATATTTTTATTTCATATTTAGATGATTGTGTCATTGATGTCTTGTTGATGGAATATTTACTCTTACTACCATTTCCTCAAGGCATGATTTAAAATATATGTTGGACATATAACATATGTTTGAGTGTTGTATTACTATATTTCTTCAATCTAATCATGATCACTTGTCAAGTTTAATGAACCGTCTTAACACAAAACACAACTATTCATGACAACCATTAGAACATTATAGTATCAATTCATAAACTTATGCAACTCTTGAAAACACATTCTGGTTATCATGGGTCAACACCACAAGTTTCTCATAGGATTTCCTCTAATTTTTGTGGATCAAAAGTTAGAACCATAGGCATCCCACAGGATCCCCTCCAACTCTCATGGTTCAAAACCACTAAAGCTCTATCTAGACATTTGCAAGTTGTCTTGCTTTCCTAGAGTTCTTCCATTGGTGAGAAATAATCTATTAGTGTTGGAGGCATATTTGGTCACAACATCGAGTAGAAAGGCCATAGAGTTAATTTTCTTATAAGAAGATCAAGGAGAAACATTTGAACATTGAACATTAGATTGAGCATTTAGGAGTGAATCGCATATTGTCACACCATCAGAAAGAGTGACAAACAACTAGTTTTGGTCCAGAAACTCTGCAAACTTTTCCTTATTGAATTTTTCCATCAAATTCACACCAAGATTGGCTAATGCTAGTTGAAACCCATATAAGCTCAACTAAGTAGAATATTGTCTTATATAAGGACATACTTCTCCTATGAAAACATTGTCTCTTTTGAAAAAACTTATTTATCAACTTTAAAATCAATTGTATGTTTCTTATGTAATTCCATGAACCTTGTAACATTGATATATAAATTGAAGTTAAAAATACATATGATTTGTCACCTGAAGATGCTTGTTATCAAGGACCCTCTTAAGCTCTTGCAACATTCTAATTCCATCGGTGTCAATTTTGGCCACAACTTCAAGAATGAAAACAGAGGAGTGCATCATTTAAATGTAGTTTAAACTCAATGTGCCATAATTCAAAGTATGTAGATTTCATTAGATCATTTAAAATCCCCATCAAAAGGTAGATTGTGCTAAAAAAGTATTTTCATATGAACTATTTAAACATGTTTTGATTTGTCCAATTAGATCATTTAGAATCACATAAAATGGTAGATGAAGCTTTAAAAGTTAATATAATTTCATATGAACTACTTAAAAAAGTCAATTAAATCTAACCCACATGACACTAAATATCAAATTGGTGAACTAATTCATTTGAAGGAAACCTCTTTCATGGGGCATTAACAAATAATGAGATTTATGCAAGTAGAAAAAATGGGTGGATTTCACACCTTATAGGACATATCTAGAATAACATACTATAAAGTATCTTCTTTAACTCGAAGATCCTTTTCATCCTCTATCCATCTCATTAGCCCATGTTCAATGGCAGATCATGGCATGTAAATATGTGTGATATGGCCATTTTTTCTATAAATATATTGTATGAAGATGAAATATGTAGGATCATGTACTACATTTTATTAGAAACTTGTGGGCATAAATCATTACTATGAATGATTCAAAAATTACTTAAAATGAATTGATTATTGAAGATGTTATTTACAATGTTTGATTGATAAATAGATAACTAACCTTTCTCTTAAGTAGTTTGAGTTGGCAAAATATATTGGAGAATCTATGTGTAGAATGATAATTCCTAGAACTCTTATGGCATCCGTATACTACTCAGTATCTCTGTATATTGTGGTGTTTGGGATATTTCCAAGAGCTACAGTACGAGACCTTGAAACAGTTATTATCAATCTTAGTATAGAAATGACCACCTACAATGAAAGGATGTAAACTTTGTTGAGTAAAGCAAGCACTTCATTAATTATTTTGCTAGTTTATTTTAAGAGGTACTAAATTCAAAACTAATACTGTCGAAACAAATGTAATGTATACTTCTTTTTTCATGGGTCCCTGGCAATGAAATAATAAGAATTATCAACATACCACTATGATAAGACCTATCTCAGTATCTCCAAGACCAATCCAAAAAAACCTCCCATGCAGACCAAAAAATCAATTGTATCCACCTATTAGGGATGATAAGCTCCAGTGATATCAATTAAGCCAAGCATGGCTGAAATTATAATGGAAGAAAGGACTACAAGGGGAGTGTAGTGAAAGAGTAGAGTCAAGAAGAGGAGATTTAACATCATTCCAATGGCCATCACAATGTTTGATACTACTATCTTGTAGCCATCATTGAAGTTTACAACTGACCTTGAAAAGACACCTAAATAAACCTCATGTATAGTAAAGCAAGGTCATTTAGTACTAAAACCACAAAAACTTTAGTGTCATACTAAGTTCAAAACCCAAAGCTTTAGGAGTCCAAACAAATAAGAATCCCAAAGACTTACCTGGTGTGAGATAGCAAGAGAAACATGGACCTATAATTTTCATCATGCTAATGGAAATCATCTCCTTATTGCCATCAATATGGTAGTTCTTAATGAGCCCAAAACTTCTACCAATTGTTATTCCTTCCTATTTCTTATGTCACCCAGATTAGCCTAAATGAATAATCTATCGGAATTCTTTAGAATAACTAGGGGGGGGGGGGGGGGGGGGGGGGGGGGGGGGGATCAGTTATCCAAGGCCCAATGATGTCTAATACTACTTTTTCTACAAATCCTTGATGGCACTTAACATCATGCATGCAATTGAACATTAAACAACCATGAAAAGTAAACATGCATAACACCATAACACTAAGGATTTGATGACCCAGAAACCCTCTAGGAATAAGAATGTAAAATTGGAGTGGGCGTGATACCCACAAAATAACTGCACAATTTATTTCAACCACTTCTGATGGTCTACCCTGTTAAAGGCTACAACACATTGTTAAATGTGACCTTGTTAAAGGATTTAAGAACATTCAACTTGGAATGTCACCCTATTAAAGGATTTACATAGAGCTGTTAGGCTCACCCAAGTCCATGGGATTTACAGTCACCTTCTCAAAAGAATCTTTCATCCCACTCTAAGGATCTCCTATCCTCCTCCTAAGGATCTCTTTATCCTTCTCTTAAGGATCTCTTTATCCCTCTCCTGGGGATATCCTTTTCCTAAGGCTTATCCACCTAGCTATTAAGCTAACCTAGCAATGTAGGGTTTCAATATCTAATACAATGGTAAGAAAGTATTAGAAGGGATTTGACCTGATATAGATTGCAACCCTAACTGTGCAGATTTCATATCACTTCTTCAGTTCTCTTCTTTTCTTGGCTTTCCTCCTTTGCAGTGCTGAGAGCTTGTTCACCCTTCAAGATCTATCTTCTTGAGTTCTTCCACTTGTTATGCCAAAGCACTCTATGGTCACTTGATCAACTCAGAGTCTTGATACTTTGTTCTTACTCCTCTTTGCTTCTTCGCATGATCACACTTATGACCAACTCCCTCTTATGCATGCTCATTTGATGTCTAACATGTAACTCCTTATAAAGGAGTTGTGTTCTCAATTTTTTGTTCAAATCTTTTGAGAAAACGGCATTTTTTCCCTCCAGTTTGCTTCTTCTAGAAACTTCATGATAAATCTATTATCATTCACCTTGAATTGGGTTGCATGGTTTACATAAAATTTTGTGACATCTACTCATCATCCTTATCATCCAACTAATTCACAAAATTTGATGTAACAAACTTATCGTTGTTGATCTGGCAAATCTTTGACTTTAAAAAATAATGTAGCAACTCGGCATCATTGGTTTACTGATGCTTAACTCCTTCTATGTTACTTAGCTTCTACTATTATTTTACTGATGCTCCGTACCTATAGTATTTCTACTTTCCTCAGCACTTGAATATTACTTAGCACTTAAATATCACTCGACTCCTGTATCTTGCTCGGCACCTGAAGTCACTCGGCATTTGATCTTCACTCAGCACCTGAAAGCTGCTTGGCACCTGAAGATCACTCGGCACACACTAAAGTTGAACTTTCTCAGCTTCAACTGAGAATCTTCTCGGCTCTCTCCAATGAACTTAATTAATCCTTACATCTTTGATATCTCTCAGTAAGTCCATCCTCTGTATCTTAGAGTATGTCATCAATACACTATTTCATCAATGGCTTAGTTGATCCTTATACTTCATTACAACATCATAACTTCAACCTTTCTCTAGGTACTCTAGTTACATATTATTGATTGCCACCTCCTTGTCAATCAATCAATTGATAGTATTTGGATCACTTAAGCGATTGTCATTCTTGAAAGTAGCAATTTTGACATCAATGACAAAACAATGATTGAAATGTTCTTTACTAGTTCCATTTCTCTTCATTCATGATCTTTAAGTGATTTTCATTCCTGCAAGTAGCAAGTTTGACATCAATGACAAAACAATGATTGAAACGTTCTTTACCAATTCCATTTCTCTTCATTCATGATCTTTTCAATCATTTCCAACATAATCAATTGTACATAAATATAATAACTACAATTTTTAGATATTTTCCATCAAAGACAAAGTCATTAATAGTCACTAGATTTAACCCACTTTTCAAATGACCAACCTCCTCAAGCTAGACAAAAACATTAGATGTGTCCCAGAACATCAAAACTATGTTGTTAGTATTTAACTAGAAATGGCATATTAGTATTGTCACAAAAATTAGGGTGGTTGTTGCATCAAAAGATCGATGCCCAATAATAGATTCCTTATGCATGAGTTTCTCCTCTTAAATGACTAGAAAAGATGGTAGCATTGTTCTTAATAACCATATGCAGTCTTAAAGTGGTTCATTGGGAAGACTATCAAAGGTAAAACTACTATAAGGGAGCAGTCAACAAGAAGTCATGAAGGACTGCTAGAGCACAATACAAACAGAAAGCACCATACAAGCGAGGAGCGATGGAGGTGAAAGGAACACAAATTCAAAGCTATGAGCAAAATTTAAGAGCCCCATCATTTTTTTCAATCAAGGTCACAGCTAAGAAACAACTTTTCTTGAGAACAAGATGGATAAAGTGAATAACATGCTAAAACACTAATTTGTGAATGCTAGAGGAGCAATAATTTGGAGGATAGCACAAAAACAACGTTTATGACAATCATATCTCAAAACAAGGATCACCTACATGCCAAATAATTAGAGGCAGAGAGGATCATTAGGCAGAGAGGATCATTACATGATAGTCATCTCAACACAAGCTTGACCTATAGGGCCAAAATAGTCATAAAGGTGGAAAATATTATCAACTAATGATAATGGTGACCATCTAATCAGTACTAGTGCATGAAATCTATAAGGAGTAGTCATTATGCTTTTAATACCATGAAACAATATAGAAAAATAAGTGACATACTTTTGTAATATGATGCATCGATGTACAATAGTGGAAAGCATTATGATTGAGTGTTAGTGAAGGAGATAACAACCTACTGAGGTTTTCTATGAGCTTTGATGAGGTAAAAGAGAATAATCAACTGACATCCCTAAAAAAGAGGATTTGTGATAGTGGATTTTTAGGGGATGTGGCAGACTTACAAGTAGTGGTGTCATTGAGAGTGCATAGTATATAACTAAACGCTAATATAAGCGAGAGTTGTTTTTTAGTACCTACAAGTTAAGTTTGTTATATAATGAAGTTAAGTGAAATCTTCTAAGGACAATTTTAGGGTGCAAATATCAAGACTCAAGAAAAAAGCATGTGATGAAAGTCCTAGTAATAGTAGAGATTGTAGAACCTCTAGATAATCACCATAAAAAACATATTACAAACCATAAAGAGTGATTCAATTACAAGTCAAAGCATTATACAATAAAATGAAGATATTTGACATGCCTAACATGTGATAGTTACAAATACAATATATGAAGGTATCATGAGAAACAACCTTGAAGGAAACACTGAGCTAGTAAGGGTGACAGTCATGGTCTTATATCTTTGTTTGGCCTTTTCCAAAGATTAATGATAGTGCAAAGAATATAACAAACCCAATAAACAACAATGCCAGAGCTAATCATATAAATAGGATCTCCCTTGAAAATGAGACAATTAATGTTTATATGACCATAAATTAAGCAGAAGATATGCTTATAGAATTATGTTCACAACTTTACACTGCAATAATTCTAGCTTTCATACATTCTTCTGCCATTCAGGCATATTAGGACCACAAATGGAGAAATAAAAATTATTCAAGAGACCAAAAATAGAGTAAAAATGCAAAATTTTGATGCTTTGATCAAGGAAAGAAACCTTCTTGATGTAGCTATATTCCTATTTATAAGAGGTGTGTAACTAAAGTGGACCAATTTGACACAAATCTAGGTCACCAACATTAGTGTTCTACTCTCATAACAAATATAAATATATACAAATCAAAGGCAAAGCAAAGAAACAATTGGAACTCTATAATGGGCCTCCCTATTCCACACTAAGTAATACAAATTCTCTATATGATTATATGTCCTCAAGTTGGGTACAAAAAAAAATTAAAGAACTTTGTATAGATCTTAATAGATCACAGTTCTCCAAATACAAAAGGAAGACAACACTTAAGGTACTATTTCAAAAAATCCAACATCCAATTCTTCATTCAATCAAAAGAAAATCTCTCTAAAATAGCTACCAAAATCTTGCAAATGAAAAAATTGATATCAAGTCTCAAAGAGAGTTTAATGGTTACAGTTCTAAACTATTATAGATATAGATGTTTATTTGCCCTTTGCCAATCTAGAGTTATTGTCCTATTGATTTCCAAATATTTGTGCCAAGTAAAAGAAGTAGCTTCTTGAAAAGGTGATCACCAGTGTTTGACCTTTAGATAGATTGTATTCAGTTCCCATAAAGTATACTACTCAACACTCTGTTTCTTTCCACAATATCACAATTTCTCGCAATGAATAGCTCCATTGTTCTGACTTACCTACTGTAAAATGAAAAAAAGGGTTTCACCCTAATAAAAAATTTAATATTTGTACAAATGTAACATTAGAAAATGAAAATGCATGAGATTTACAGGTCAATAATGAAATATTTTACCTATCTGATTCACAACATTACATAAAAGGAATGTCTGGTTACCCCTGTGCCCCTCACTCTGCCTTGTCTAATTACCCTTGTGCCCCCTTTGCCTGTTTGTGAATCAAGCACAAAACCATGGAATAATACAACTAGGGCATAGAAAATAAAAATGGGATCCTAGGCCTTATTTGATAACCCTTTCCACTGCTTCATAAAACTAGACGATCATGTAGCCTCAGTCTTTGCCATTGGAGACATAGCAAACAATGAGTTCCTATGTAGATTTTCCAATAGCACCAATAGAGGGAGATAAAAATCAAATTTATGGCATGAAATCTCACATTAAAAAAGATTAAAGAATTTTGGGGTTCAAAAAAGGCACTAGCACAAGCAAAAATGATCGAAATCACCAGAGCTAATCCGAAATTGTAAGAGTTAATCCAAAATCACCAAAGTTTAGTATGGGCAACCTGATGTAGAGAAACATACAAAATCAAATAATTAGTGTGATGCATGATGATCCCTTCAAAATCCATCAAATAATTTCACTAATTAGAGGCATCTCATAAGGAAAAAAAAAGTATTTTCCAACACAAAAACATCAATTCTTCTCCATTTGCATATCCTGATCACTATATCTGATTCCATTGTTCATAACTTTTAATCCTTAATCTTTATTTACAAACCCTTTGGAGAATTTTTTCTAAATAAGGAATAATATAACATATCCAAATATTATCCAAAAATGATAAATCCATTTCAAGTTATATTCTTTTCACTTAGACCCATTTTCTTTGTCATAAACCAGAAGTAAAAGCAATAACCTTTCCTAGGGCATCAAATATTTTTCTCAAAAAAAATCCAAATAATCCCAAACTAATTCCACATTATCCATTTCTAATTCTAGTTTCAAAATATGTAAGCCATTTATTTTTCCCATTCATAAATCATTGTATAAGATCAAATCTTTGTCTGCAACACCATTGAAGGCATTTGAAAACCAGTTTTCACTCAAATCTTCATAACTTTCACATATCTAAACAAAAATGATTCAAACCAATTGTAAATGAAAGATAGTTCACATATATTTTCAATAAATATTATTAAAGGTCCTAAGTCTCCAAAAAAAATTCCGTACCACACACTGCAATATGACTGTATTCAAGGAATCTCAAATCTGCAAATACCCATTTTCATCAAAATGATCATAACTTATTCATTTATTCATAAAATTGAACCAATTCTATCTATCCATTTCTATATTACATGGTTTCTAGGTTTTACACAATTGTAAAAGGCCTAGAAACAACCCTAAAACAAAAAAAAAGCCAATCAAAACCACAATAATAGAATGCACCAAAAATGTATCAAAGTATTTCCTCTTCTCGAAAAATTGATTTGGTTTGACCATAAAATGGTATTTATATCCATTTGATAGTTATATACCTTCCTAACTACCCCAAGACCAACCATATACCTTTTTACATCATTTTTTTGTATTATTAGCAACTTTCTCAATGTTGCATTTTACAACTTTTACATTTTTGAAAAAATGGCTTCATAGTCTTTAAAAATTGACCCAAATACAATATAAATTACTCAAATGGATTTAAATATCTCAAATAAGGAATCTTAACTTTCTCATGTTCTTGTACTTTAGGTGCTTCTGCACCACAACCCCAATGAACCCATCACTTAGCCCCAAAAGGATTATGTTGGATGGATGGATATCTATCTGAGTCAATGGGTCATGCTTTCAAATCTGTCCTGAGGAACATCTGGCTATGAAGACCACATAAACAAGAGTCTAGCTATGAAGACCATGCGAACAAGAATCTAGCTATGAAGACCAATCGAACATGAATCAAAGGGCAGCTCAATAATCTGGCTCAATGGTGATCTGTAATCCATAATCTGGTAGCTAATCCAAAATGCTATGAAGACCACACAAACAAGAATCAAAGGGCAATTCAATAATCTAGCTCAATGGTGATTTGTAATCTGTAATCTGGTAGCTAATTCAAAATCACCAAAGTTCATAAATGAAAAAATTATTAAACTCATGAAACGCACACTCGAGCCTCTTTATCAAAAATTTGTTGGTTGAAACTCTATTATGACCCAAGTTGGTCAAAATTTTGACCAACTTGGGAAAGCTTTGGATATTTTCAACTTGGACAAATTGAAGTTGGTCAAAATTTTGACCAAAGTGGGAAAATATTTTTTTTCAACCAATGCGGGAATAAAAACAAAAAATGAGGATTCATAGCTTTGGTCGAAAATTTTGATAGAAAAATAGGTGCAAATGTACTAGTGTTTGATGACTCGAGTTGAACTGGAGATTTTAGGGACTTGGGTGGTCAAGACTGTTGACTCCCAATTACATTAGATAAAGTGTCAGGCTCATAGTAAACAAAGTTTTTGTAGTTTTCAAGTTCCTTACTACTTTGTTCTTCACTCTTTTCTGCAAACTCATCAATCTTCACATGTACACTTTCTATAACTTTATGAGTAGATAGATTCAGACATTTATATGCTTTGCTCTTATTGAAATATCCCAAAAATATGTCTTCATCACTTTTCACATCAAATTTTCCTTTTCTTGACTCCTTCATAATATAAAATTTATTCCAAATACTTTGAAATAACACACATAAGGTTTATAGCCATACCATAGTTAAAAAGCTATTTGATTTGAATCCTTCATCAACTAAACTTGGTTCAAGGTATGAACTATAGTGTTGATTGCTTCCTTCCAATATTTAACATCAATGTTCTTCTCTATCATCAGGGTCCTTGCACAATCCATGATTGATCTATTCCTTTTTTCAACAATGCCATTCTTTTGAGATGTGTTAGGTGTAGACACTTGTCTTTTGACTCCTCTTTCATTGCATAATTCATTGAATTCATTAGAAATGAATTCTCCTCCTCTATCTAATCTTAAACATTTCAGTTTCTTTCCTTTTTCTTTCTCCTTTCTAGCCAGATACCATTTGAACTTTTGAAAAGATTTTGATTTATCCTTTAAATACATAACTTTCATCATCCTAGAATAATCATCAACAAACAAAATAAATTTATTATCTCCTGTGTAGCTTTCTATACCAATAGGTCCACAAAGATCTATATGAACTAGCTCCAACACTTCTTCAAAATGATAGTTTTTCCTTTTAAAACTTGACTTTTCCATCTTACCAATTTGACAATTCTTGCACATGCCCATGTCAGGTTTCTTAAGGCTTGGAATGCCTCTCACTCTTCTATTTTTTCTTAGATTGACCAAATTATCAAAGTTCTTTGACACAACATTTTATGCCAAAACCAACTTTCTTCTACTTGAACTAGGAATCATGAACTTTCATTTAGATCTAGGAAGAATAGGTTACTTTTTGTTTCCTTTCCAGTCCCGACCAGATTTCCTTTCCTATCTAGCAAATTGGCCTTTCCATTCATGAATTCTACATTGAATCCAATGTTATTCAATTGATCCACATGAAGTATATTATGATTTAGTCCTTCAATCCAATAAGAATTATCACATCTGAGATCATTGGTTAGTGCAATACAACCTTTACCTTTCAAATAACATGGTTCGTCATTGCCAAATCTAACACTTCCACCATCATAGTATACCAAGTTCTCAAATTTAGATTTGTCATAGGTCATATGGTGAGAACAACCACTATCAATAATCCATGTATCATTCTTACTAATATGTGAGATAAGTTCCATCTTATCATTCTCATCATCCGATTCATCCTTAATAGCAATGTACATTGTTTCATCTTCTTCACTGCTATTAGAATCTTTAGCAAAGTAACAAGATTTATTACCTTTGTCTTTGTAGTCTTTGTAGCTTTTGAAGTCCTTCTTGCCCTTGTACTTGTCATGCTTCTTTTCTTCTTTACCTTTTTTTTTTGGACACCTTGCAGCAATGTGACCAACTTCTTCACAAGAAAAGTAGATCAAAAGAATTTTTCCTTTGTAATTTCCTTTTCCCTTGGAAAATGTTCTTGCAAGTAATGCTTCAATGACTTCAATATATTCATTAGAATTGTCTTCATCTTCACTATCAGATTACCTTTTTTATTTTGAAACTTTCTTTGTGAGTGATAACTTGGCTTGAAATGCAGACTCAAGGTTGCTAGAGTTAGGAACATAGTTATCTAACTCAGATTTTGTCAACCTTCCCACTAGTGCATCCAATGATATATCATTTTTGGGATCATATCTCACTTCTTGAATTTTTGAAACTCTAATTGCATATATATGAAGAATTTTTCTAAGAACCTTTCTTACCACTATTTCATCATCTATCTTTCCTCCTAAGGCTCGAATTGCACACACATTGGCTTTGATTCTATCACTGTATTTTGCAATGTTCTCATCTTCATTTGATCAAATTAACCTCTAAGACCTTCTGCCTTAGCTCTCCTTACATTTTCATCACCTCCATAGATAGCTTTCAGCTTGATCCACATCTCATAAGTAGTACTGCAATCTTTGACTTCATCAAATTCAACATATTAGTGAGTTTAAGAAATATCAATCATCATAATGTTATGATTCTTCTTTTTTATAATTTCTTCAAAAGTCATAGTTCCAATAAGTGTCACATACTTGGTGTCTAGGTACTTTAGGCCTAAGTCTCCAATGGTTTCCAAATGCTTTCTCATGAGTTCCTTCCATGCTTTGAAGTTATCTATGTTCAGCTTAGGGATCTCCCTTCTGTAACACATCTTGATATTTAGCTTAGGTCCTTGAAACCTTCTCTGCAAGCACCAAAAGTCTGACACCAATTGTTGGAAATATAAAAGGAGAAACTAAGAGGGGAGGGGCGAATCAATTACCATAAAAATAAATCCCAAATCCCTTAGATATCAATAGAAATCAAACTATGCTGAAAGTGAAATACTATTGTAACTTGGTTAGCACTAAAATCTCTCAGTTAACACTAAGAATCTATGTTACTTAGAAATTACCAAAATATTTACTTCTTAAGATGTATAGTTTTATTAACCACAATTAACTTAGTTACAGAAACATAAAGCAAATAATATGAACACATATGACACTAGGATTTAATGTGGAAACCCAATTTGGGAAAAACCACCAATTGCAACCAATTACTACTTTTTGCTCTTCTGAATTGAGCCATGTTAGGAGCCAACCCTTTTAAAGGTTACAAAACACACTATTAGGTGTGACCCTATTAAAGGATTTAAATTACCCTATTAGGAGTGTCCTTGTTAGAGGTCTTTAAACACTTCAATCTAGAAATGACACCTTGTTAGAGGATTTGGAAAATAGTTGTTAAGCTAACTCTATTAAGAGATTTGATACACTTCTAAAAATTTTAGAGAGTAACAATGATATGACCTGATTGCTTATGCGACTAAAATGTTGATTCCAAATCTCTATTCTAGCTTGAATACTTGATCCTCCTTGATCAGATAAAACTATCTAGCTTGGTCAACTCAAGATACTATGATTTTCTTCTAATTCACTTTCGTGGTTATTCTTCTTAATTGCATGCTTCTCTCATTGAATCCCATAGATTGAACTTATATATTTTTACTTGTCAAGTTAGCTTGAATACACTTACAAATATTCAATATTCATCCCTTAAGTTAGCTAGACTTGACAAATAAATTCATCAAACTAAATATGTTGATTCAAGAAAACCCTTTGTTAGTTGACCTAGCTCAGTCAACACTAACTTAGAAAAGGCTTTCTTCTGACTTCCTTTAGTAACTGAGTGATTTTGATTAACACTAGATCTGTGCCAACTTCTCTTTGGTGCTCAAGTGAATTTGGTAGACATTGTTTTCATGCAAACTTCCTTTGGTGCCCGAGTGAGCTTGGTAGATACTGTCTTCGAATTTGATTGTCTTTGAAATGCTTGGTAGACACTAGAAATTATCTTTATTGCCTGAGTGAGCTCAAAAAACACTGACTGGTAAAGACTTGACATTTTATGTAACATCAAGGACAATATATAATTAAACAATTATTTTCAACATATAGCAGGTTCTAGGTGAACACCTTGAAATGGCCTTAATATAAGTACTATGAATTACCTATTAAGTTATTGATAACTTAGAAGTTTGAATTTAAAAAAATTGTTACATTAAAAAATAGATTTAAAAAAATTCATTTGTGAACAGTGAACTAACATAGTTATATATATGCCCTTTATGCCTTTTGGACTATTATTTTATATGAACAAAATTCTTGTTTTCTTGACTACTAATACAAAAGTCATAACTACACACATATTAGCGTCTCCTCTAATCTTGACCCCCCTCACTCACTCTTTCTCTTCCTTTATATCTTTCTATATATCTCTTCCTCTTTATCTATTTGTTTTTCTTATAGTCTATATATGTATCTCCCTGCGTCTTTGTCTTTCCAAACTATTTTCTCTATCTATGTATTTATCTGTATTTATATTTTTATATATCTCTTTGTATATCCCCCTCTTTCTTTACATTAATATTTATTCCTTCCTCTTTCACTCTTTCTTTTATTTCATTTTTCAATATTTATTTGTCTATACCTAATCCACAACTTTCTATCTTTATCTTTGCCCCTTTCATTACATTCAAATTCATGGATAAATGACACTTCTAAATTAGATATATATGGTTTAGTGTGGAGATTGAGCTTAGCTAGGGTAGTTGAGGATGATTGCAGTGCATGATGAGCAATACCCAACATTGTCTAGAATGAATCATGATTAAAAATTGTTTATATGCTAAAGGTTACTGTCTATGTGGAATTAGTTAGCAATTATTTTTATATACTTGCTAAGGAAGGTGTTTTCTATCTTCTTCCTTTGTCTTGAGATGTCAACTTCTTTAGAGTCTTCGAGATTAGTAAACTATATCTTTGGAAGGAGCTCCTAAAAATAGATTTTTTGTTTTATAAGGCATTGTTGCAAAGAGTTGAAGGACAAAATGCATGTCAAAACATAAAAGACTCTCAGTAAACATAAAAATGCATATATTAATATCTCTTAATTACTTTGTAATGATAAATTTTATATAAATGTTTCCATTTAATATTTTTAATGTTTATTTGGAAATTATATTTTCTCATGGGAGCCAACAATGGGAGAACTACCATTGGAATATATTTTTCTCACTATTAACTTTGGTGCAAAGAGTCAAAACTCACAGAAAGCATGGTTAGCTACCCATGTGAGTGAGAGTTAAGGACTTAATCACAAATCATATCTTGGGAAATGAAGCTTGTTAGTGTCCAAATAGAATTTAACATTTCCATAGTTCACTCATGCAATATGCCTATCATAATTAATAGTATTCAACACAAGTCATTGATGTGATAAAGATTGTATTATATGTACACTTTTTATTTTCAATTAAGTTGAAGTGTTAATATGTCTATGTATATTAATGAGTGAATGATATTGAATAGTGTTATTAATTTATAATAATTATGTAGGATGGTGAGCGTAATTATTTTATGATTAGGGAACAGTGTAGAGTTCAAGAACCTCAATAGCTATCTGACATTATAGGTAATGGTGCCTATTCAAAAACATCCAATGAGATGGACAAGAATTTAAAAGTCCAAAATTCACATATACATTATGAAATTTGAATGTATCCATCATAATTACACTTTGGCATGCTCATTATTTAGTTTTCTAAGGATCCCATTGAGTGGATGAAGATGGAATTAATGATGTATTCATTATTCGACATGGTAAAACTTGTGACAAATTGTAGGATCCCAACTTCAAGCTGCAAATGAGAGGCTTGTAGTGTCCTCAAGAAAATCTAGATCTTTGTGTTCATCTCCTTCCACTCTTTTCCTTTTAGGCTTCCCCATTACATCAATAACTTTACAATCACTTGATGTCAACTTCAATTTTCCTCTACCTCACTATAAAAATTTCTATGATTTACAACTTCTAGGAGTTGGGCAGGTCCTGAAGATGCATCAGAAGCTATGGAAGATTCATCTCCATCCTTGTGTTGTAACCAAGAATGCCCATTTATCCCATTTCTAGCCTCCTCTTCTTCAAACTCAAG
Organism: Cupressus sempervirens; assembly: GCA_028749045.1. Classification (NCBI taxonomy): domain Eukaryota; kingdom Viridiplantae; phylum Streptophyta; class Pinopsida; order Cupressales; family Cupressaceae; genus Cupressus; species Cupressus sempervirens. The sequence goes on from CM053784.1 coordinate 126,612,525, forward strand.
TAGGTTGCTCTTATAGCTAGAAACTCATGTATGGATTAATCCAAGATACATTATCCATCCTAACTCAGAAACCTCTTATTTCCTTACATTTGCCTTCTCTTCTACTTCTTCACCAATGCCCTCCATTGAAGGGCATAAGCTCAAGCTTCTATTACAACCATCTTTAGGCCCATCAAATCTTTGTCACTTCATGTTGGCAGGAAAATAAAGAGCTCTAATCTACAAGGAAGCCTCATTACACAAATGCATTTATATTTATCCTATTCTTAACTGGGTTTTCCAAGGCCAATTCAAATGCACAACATAGTACGCATGGCCTTAAATTGGAATTCATGGTAAGGTACACACATGGTGCATGGATTCCAATTAGAGAAATTATTGGCTAATCTTAGCTTTCCATGTGCTAAAAATTCTTAGAACTAGGAAGCTAAGTCTTTCACTTTGCATTCTCTTTGCTTTAACCAAGTCTCTCCTCTTTCCTTATGGGCTATATATAGATGACAACTAGTAAGCATTATGGATTATTATGGAGCAATTAAATATCCTTCTATAGTTGTACTCCACACTTTGCTTAATATACATCATGAGAATCCACTCCTTGTAGATTGTTATAATATTTATCGGCCTGTGTTGCCCCTTAAGCATGTAATATATATGCTCAATATTCTTCCTCCATCACAAACCTAAACCATCATCCTAAATAATTAAAAATAATCAATGACCCACTTCCCTTACATTAGTTATGTACTATTAGATATGTACTATGTTGAATTTTAAATCATAAATGTCTAACAACTCTTCAAACTTGTTGATCTAGTATGGGTTCTTGACTTCATATGACTGTTATTAGCCTCTTATAGTAAGACTTTTTTTTAAAAACTCTAGTTGTCATCAAAATTTTAACGACAACAATCATCGATGGTATGACAAAATTGTCTAAACAAAACTTTTTTTTGTTGATATTTCGACGAGGCTTTTCATCGATGATGTGACAAACTCATCTTTAAAAATATCATTTTTGTCGATATTTCAATGTGGCCTATCATTGAGGGCATGGAAAACTCATCGAGAACAATTTCGTAAATGTCGATCTGTCAACCAAAATGATTGTCGATAGCCATTGCGTAATTGTCAAACTTTCAATGTTTTGTACTAGTTGTTTGATGTCGCCTTGTGACATAGATTGGGATGATTTTTGATGGAGTGGTTCATTGATAAATCGACAATTGTGAACTACGTCAAAATTTTGACAAAATTATAGTGATGATATTTCTTGACCTTTGAGCGTCAAACTTTTGACCAACTCACGTCAAAAATAGGTCCAAATTTACTAGTGGAATTTCACTATGCATTTCCTTAAATTTTTCTTCATGTTTCCCCCATCTAGGACATTCTATATCTCTTTCAGATTCCATGTCCCCCATCAATTCTTAACTCATCTCATAACCCATAGGGTCTATGAACTTCACTCTTGGTTCCACTAATTCCATACATGTAACATTTGTTTCTACCATTAAGAAAATGTCATTTTCGTACTTCTCAACTAAGGAAGGTGGAGTTTTGAATCTATGATTCATTTTAGACTAGAACTTTTTAGCATTCTTGAAATCTCACATGTATTCTTTCCTTAGATTTCTTTCTATAGTGATGAGTTGTCAAACTTATTGTACACAGATCACTATCCCATTCCCAATCTGGCATACCAAGGAACTATCTAACCACTTGGAAGAATAAGTGTGTCAATAGATATTTAAATCTATATACAACATTCTTTGTTTTCTTCAATCTCTTAATGTTGTCAAGTAGTGATTGCTTCACAATTTCACACATGTTAACTTTTTATTTCTTTACTATCATAAGATATGTTGCATGGATAACTCCAATAGGCACCAAGTTCACTCTAAAACTATAGTTCATCTTATATCCTATAATTTTTCTATTAACCCTGAAATTTGTTTCAATTATCAAGTCAATTCTCATGTTTCTTCCGTCAGACTTTTTTCTCAAATTGGCTTCAACCATCTTCTTCACGTTCTTCTCATTCATGGGATTACATCCTTCATTGCTCAAACTAGTAATTTTATGAATCATATCGTTATCTATCATCATAGGGATGTCTCCTCAAAACATACCTTCATGAATTCTGCTCAGAATGATTTTTCTCCATTCATTATTGTCAAAATCCATGTAAAAATTATGCTTAACAATCTTTAATTCATTCAAATGTGAAAACTCTTGTTTTAGGGAAAGGTCATTACTGCATAGTAGGTCTAAGTATTTATGAATGTCACTATCTCCAATTATTTCAAGCTTACAATGTATATAGGTTCTTACATCTTCTACATGCAATACATTCTACAGAACTTGTGAAAATGCTCCTAATGGATCATCCTCCAAAGATACATAAGGGTGCTTCTTGAACTTATACCTAGGTCTCTCACTCACATCACAATCTATGGGATTTTCTATTTTTACTGATTTAAAGCTTTGAAATACAATTGTAATTTTAGAAAATACCTAGATTTTGTGTTACTAGGGCTTATTTCAATTCACACTTGAAAACACTCCTATTCTCCTTCAATTTGTTCTCACTTTACTCTTAACTACTCTTAATCTCTTCACACAATTAAATGGCACATACAATCTTGTTTGCATAGCTCATATCTTACCAAATCGATCTTCACATTAATTGCATAAGAATGCAATTCCCAAAAATTTGTTTCTAATTACCAGTAGACTTTTTTTAGTTTGTATAACATCATGCGATCTTCAAATGACATGCGCTCTTAACCATAGCTTCCACATGTCTTCTTCTACCTCATATTAACTTTGCAACTCTTAACTCAATTTCCAACTTTATTTTTATCTTTTTGGTTCTTGATCTTCAATAGAAAGGTGTATAATTCAAATAAGATGAATCACGTACAATAGATGACCTCAATATTTCATCATGTGCATCAAAATATTGTTCTTCCAATACTACTTGTGAACTTGATGGATCTTTTTCTTTGGCAAATACATCTTTGAATTCTTCCACATGTTCTCTCAATTCATCTTTTTGACCGTTGTTGTTGCTATCTTCCTTCTGAAATTTGGATTCCTGTTGATGTTCATCTTCTCCATTCTACAAAATCTTTCTGTGTGACCAAAGTTTTTTCATAAGTGACATACTAGTGTAGTGCTTCATTAATTAGGTCCAGACTGATTAAATGGTGCTCTGCAAGTTCTGGCAATATGTATGAAGTTTTTACACTTGTAATGCATAATTTTGCTCCTTGTTCCATTTGTTCCTTCATTTGATCTTATTTCATTGAATGTTCTTTAATTGAATCTTCTTCTTTCATTACCTATTGAGTTAGTATCTCTAAACATTCTACTATTTCTATTATTACTATCAAATTTAGGTTTTTTTACACTCAATTGCTTTATGACCAAAACTATGACAATTATAATAATAAAAATTGGTAGTAGGCTTAAACGACTTAGTTGTACAATTTCTCTTCATATGATCAACTTCATTACATGTAAATAATATACCTTTAAATTCATACCTTACTTCTTTAGGTGATTCAACTTGTTCAGTTGCCTCTGGTTCATTTACTTTCTCAAGTTGACTTGCTTGCTCAACTTATTTTGGTGCATCTTTAGATTGACTTGATTTAATCTTATTTTGGTCATCCTTCTTATGTTTAGGATATTTCAACAATTGGATTTGGTTCCTTTCTTGACTCAATTTCTTTGCTGACTTTTCTCCAATAAAATATCCAAGATCATTCTTATTATAGGAGGGTCTCTTAAAATATAGTTGCTTATCAATTTTATCACTACTGTTATATAACTTTTCTAATTGTTTCTTAGTATGGGTTATCTCTCATTTCACAATAGTGTTGTATTTCTCAATTTTTCCATGTTCTAACTTGGTGGATTCAAGTTTAGATGTAACTTTTGTAAGATGAGATCTTAGATATGTATTCTCAAATTTCATATCTAATTCAACTTTGCTATCATCTTTCTTTAAACTTAGCTTTAATTCAATGATCTTCAACTCATGTTTCAAAATCTCATTTTCATTCTTCAATTTTGATACTTCATCACTATCGTTTGTCTAATCTTTAGGTTTCTTTCTAGATTTGAGATGATCAATCTTGTCTTTCAATTTCCCAATTTATTCTTTTACATCTTCATATCTTTCTTTCAGGTTATCTCTTTCTTCAGTAAGAATATCAATCTGCTCAATAGCTTCTTCAAGGTTCTTCTATAATTGATCCACATTCATAGGGATCTTACTCAAGTTGTTAAGCCTCCTCTAAGTAATTGTGCTCTGATACCAATTGTTAGAAATAGTGAATACTAAGATGGGGGGCGAATTAGTATTCTATAAACTTTAACCCAAAACTAGATATTATTAATTGCCTTATAACTTGCATATGAAAATAAACTAACAATGTTGAATAGTAAACATAACCATAAATAAAGAAAACTCATAACACCATATTTTTTTAACTAGGGAAACCTTGGCCAAGAGAAAACTAGGTGGGGATGGTACCCACAAAATGATATTCTAATCAAAAGTATATGGTTAAAGATATTGACCCTGTTAGGAGTCTATTACATACGTATAGTGTCTTGGTCCTTGTTAGGGGACTAGGCCCTGTTAAAAGCCTCAACCATATTAGGAGTTGATATGTACAAATACAAAATGTATTCAAGATGAGCCCACTTCCCGAACATGCAATTTACAATATAGTTCCTTGATACAAAAAGTTAGAGACAAAAGCCTCTTGCTTGTTGTTGATATCTTCAATATTTGATATAATTGTCACTGTTCTTCACTTTTAAAAAACTATTCAGTCGACCTTCAAGCTTTCACACGCTTGACAAAATATAAAACTAACTATTGCCCTCTTAGGGTTAACATCTAGGATATCATCCCTAATTAGTTAAGTAATTATTTGGTAACCAAAATAATTCCTTAACTCACAATTATCATTTTCTTGTTATGCTTTGTTCTATCTTGTACGTTGCCTTTACTGGTAAGTAATCCATAACTTGTTTTGTGCCAATCATACTCACTTGTAGGCTTAGATATGTCATCCTGACACTTTGTAATTTTTTTACCCAAGTACACATGTGCCAATAATTTCTCTATTAACCATGCATACCAAAACTATCTCTGTTATGTTAGATAACTAACTTAAACAATTTTCTAGGTCTAACTGCAGAAACTTCATCTATACACAATGCCTTCTTTATATGAGATATATGTTTCCATAAATGAGAACTCTAGTTCTATTCCAACTTATCCTACTTAGCCAAATTTCCAACATGTAGGTGTTACTAACTCAACTCTTACTTCTTCTCTAGGTTCAAATCTTGGTTCTTCTCTCTGTTCAACAACTTGAACATCAATCTACAAATCATTGTTTGTCTCAAAGAAAACTTCAACACTTTATGTAATAGGCTTAGGATTAGCTTCATCTTTATCATAATTATGATCCAACATTCTTTCTTTGACTACAAACTCCTCAGTACAAGGTATCACTTTCTCAATCATCTTTTTTGTCTTCCTAAATGGTGGTGTCAAGGTTTTCAAGATCTTCCAAATAATCCCATCTTCATCTTCAAATTCATTGCAAGACTTAATTCCTGCAACAATTTATGATATTCTACTGATATAGCTTCTTATGGATTCATCTTCCATCATCTTAGTATCTTGAAACAAACATACCCAATTATATAATATGATTCTATTAGCATGCTTATCATCTTCAAAAGTAGATTCCAAAGCTTTCTAAATTGCATGAGATGTTTCTAAAGATTTTACTTGACTGTATTCATTTTCAAGAAGAGCTAAGAATAATGCTTCTCTAGCAAGCATGTTGCACATAAATAGATATCTTTTAGCTTCACTACATTCCTCAAGTTTTCTTTCTTCCACAATATTTTTTCCATTATTTTCATCAAACAATATCCTAGACCCATACATAGCAAATGAGTCTTCATCTTCTCTTTCTAGTTGTCATAGTTAACCCATCAAATTTAGGACTATACTTTCTGAAATAACCCACTATTGATCCCCTTAAGTTGTTAAGATTTTCCTTCAAGGACTTAATTTTTTGATACCAATTGTTAGAAAGTAAAGTCCACCAAGATAGCTGAGAGGAGGGCTAAACCAATTATCCAATTATTAAAACATTTATCAACCTTATTAATCATTAACCATGTGAACAATATAATTAGCAACTATAAGAAGATACACATAAACAATAACATTGTATATGATAACTAGGGAAACTTTTGATCAAAGAGAAAACCTTGGTGGGGATGGTACCCACAAAATGATGTATTAGTATAAGATTTCCTTGTAAGAAGATGGACCTTGTTAGGATCCAATGAAATACATATAGTAAGATCAGTCCATGTTAGGATATTTTGAATCCCTATTAGGAGATTCCAACCTTGTTAGGAGTTGTGCTAACCCTATTAGGAGTTGTAGAAGGAAAAAGGAGGACCCATTGTCCAAATAGCTTCAGGGGGAAGACCATCAAACTCACTATCCAACTGGTCTTTGTATTATTCCTTGTAGAATAATAAAATAAAATAACTTCGACTCCTTCCCTGTCCTCTTGTTCAAACCAAACCTCTTCTAATCTCAATACAAGATCACCAACTTCACATCCAATAATCCCTTGGATCACTTACACGCATTTACCAACTATGCATATCATTTGCTCAATGCAATTAAATTACACTTCATCACAAGGAAAATAACATTCCTTTATACCATATCCTCAAAATAATTGCTTGAGTCAGCCTTGAGCATTTTTGAATTAATTATAATAGCACCTCATTAAGATATTACAAAATATTACATCTTTTTGCAATTACAAAGCACTATCGTCTTACAATCTTTATAACTTCTCACGTGTGACCTTTGACCTTGCACACTCATTGATGCCATTATGAGGTTATCTACTATCACTGTCTAACATTTCTTACCACAATTCTATCCCTGTTAAGAGATATAATCCAAATGTTAAAAACCACTACTCAAGTACTCTATCTGCACACTATCCTCTATAATTCTTGAATAATATCCCATTTCTTTGACTCTCTGTACATGAATTTTACTACTTCATTAGGATACAATGTAGAACATATCTTTAATTGTGCTTGATTTCATCATCAATACATAATATGTATGACCTCATTCGTTGTCTCTTACTCTATTAGTCTTTATAGAAACAATACTATGTTGACATCAATGACAAACATAGTCATGAATGCAACATGTCAATCATGCTAATAAATTCTCCAATGCTTAGGATACTCTCCAAATAAATACCATCAGCATTCATGCTAACATGGTATTCGAGAGGAAGCATGGACTGGTAAGAAGGAGAGTTATTATTTTATTAAAACCTTAGGTTTTGAAGCATTTACACATATAGAATCTAAAAATAGAACCAAAATGGAAGCTAAATCAAAGAAATGTGTATTTTTTGGATATGGAATTGATGAATTTGGTTATAGGATTTGGGATTTTGATAATCATAAAATTGTAAGAAGCATATATGTCTTATTCAATTAGAAAGTATTGTCCAAAGATTTATTGCAACAGCATGAGAAGAAATCAAATGATTATGTAGTGTTGGATGATACTCAAAAGAGCGTGAACCAATAATAATGGGTTCCACTTTTGTGGGACGAAGAAAATCCAAAAAAATTGTAAAATCTACAAATCGCATTTGACAATTGTTCACCGGAACATATTAACAATGTTCGCAGCGAACATATTTCCTATATATTGGGTATGTTAGGGCAAACATATATGTCATTAATATGTTCACCCGAACATATTTTATGTCAACTTCACTTTCATTTAAATGTCATTTGTTGAAAAAATTAGGGGTGTGTGTTCACACAAACAAATGTTCACAATAAACACATTATGTATATTTGCAGCGAATAGTATGTTCACGCAAACATGTCAAATTACAAATTTTTGACCCTCTTTTCTGAAAAAAAAAAAAAAAAATTGGCTCTTTTGACACCCAAAATTGAAAATTATTGATCTCCTACTATAAAATAAAAAATACCAATTTGTGCTACTCAAAGCGAGCTTTCCAATGACTATAATTGTAATACATATTATATTAACTAAGACTTTTAAATATGAGTTTAACTCATTATAGGTTCATTACCAATTAAACATCAACTGACTTCGACACTTCGGGAAAATTAGTAAATTAGGTCCAAAAAATTTTGAAAAATATCTAGGAAATAAGTTATTGAGATATCTTTCTATTCAAAAAAATTAGATTTATGATAAATTGAGTTCAAGTTATCTGTGTCAAAACGAATGTATGTTTGAATTACGATTGGTGTCACTTCAAAACTTCATAAACTATACAATATTCAACCAAATTGAATCAAACCAAATGCATCCTCTATATATTGATGTTACAAATCCAACACCGAAAGAATTACCTCATTATCTTTTCTAGAAAAAAATTGTGTGTCAAGCGGATTGTCACTCTTTAAAAATATTGAATTTTAATATGTACCAATTTTTGGAGGAGAAGAAAAAATTGACATAAATGAATTTTTTTTTAAGTAAAAAATATGATTACAAAGTAGGAACAAAGTACTAGAAATCACTAGTTTATGTCATTTTGAAATTATTCATAGTTTTAGAGATATAGTCACTCGAACGTGAGGTTTGTTTCAAAAATATTGATTTCAATGTCAAAATTGGTCAAAAAGTGGAACCCATTATTGTGGGATCACCCAAGAATGATGTTCTAGTAGTCCCTCATGTTCCACAACAACTACAACATCAAATACTACAAACCCCACTAAATGTTAGATGATCAACAAGGCTATGTAGACCTCCAGAAAGATTTTCTCCCTCTTTGTATTTTATTCTATTAATAGATGCTAATGAACCTGAATGTTATGATAAAGTTGTGCAGGTGGATACAAAGATTCAGTGGGAGTCTACAATGATAAAAGAAATGGACTCCTTATTGAAAAAATAGACTTGGGATTTATGTAAGTTACTTGTAACCAAAAGGGTTTTATAAAATGAACAGGTATACAAGTTGAAAGAAGATGATGTAGGTAAGAAAGTATTTAAAACTAGGTTAGTCCTAAAAATATTTGCACAAAACAAGGGCATTGATTTTGATGAGGTATTTTCTCCTATTGTTAAAATGACTCCTAGTCACACTGTTTTAAGTATTATGGCTACTGAAAATTTTCATTTGGAGCAACTTGATGTTAAAACATATTGTCTTCATGTTGATTTGGATGAAGAGACATATATGACACAAACATAGGAATTTGAGGTCAAAGTTAAGGAGAATTTAGTGTACGAATTGAAGAACAGTTTATATGGTCTGAAGCAAGCACCTCGACAATGGTATCTTAAATTTGACAATTTTATGTATGAGAATGGATGCACTAAGTGTTATTCAGATTGCTATAAAATTGTCATTAATTTTATGTATGAGAATGGATGCACTAAGTATTATTCAGATTGCTGTAAAATTGTCATTATCTTAGGCTAATTATATTGAGAAGGTTTTGCAACATTTTTTTATGGGGAATGCCAAAGTTGTCTGCACACCTTTGCCTAGTCATTGAAAATTTACTAAGGAGATGCATCCAAAGACACAAAAAGAGGAGGATAAGATGTCCAAGATACTTTATTCTTTAGTTTTAGGGAGCTTGATGTATCTCATTATATGTACTAGGCTAGATATTGCACATGTATTAGGAGTTGTTAGCAGGCATATGAGTCATCCTGGAATTATGAATTAAAATGCAGTCAAATAGATTCTTAGATATTTGAGAGGAACATATAGCAAGTATTTACATTTTGGGGGTTTGAATACTGATTGAAAAGGCTATGTTGGCTTAGAGATGGTATGAGATCTTGATACCAGGTAGAGTACTACAATTTATGTATTTATTACGGGTGGGATAGCAGTGACTTAGATTTCTCGGTTGCAAACAGTTAATACTTTATCCACTAAAGAAGTAGAGTATGTTGTTGCTATAGAGGTAGCCAAGGAGATGATATGGCTTCAAGTCTTCATGGAAGATTTGGGGCACCTTTAGATAGACAATTATTATTTTTTGATAGCCAAAGTGTCATTGATCTTACAAAGAATCTTCTCTACATTCAAAGAAAAAATACATACAGTTATGGTGATATTTCATTTGGTCAGTTTTCAATGATGAACAATTAAAGCTAAAAAAGATACATATAGATGATTTACCAATATATATGTTTACAAAGGTAGTGACAAGGGAGAAGTTGAACTCCTATTTAGCTTCGGTTGGTCTTCTAGACTGAATAGAATAAAAGAACAATAGAGTTCAGGGTGGTTTTATATTCTAGTGGGAGCTACAAGTTTAGTGGTGCTATGATCAGTCTCCAAGTGGGAGGTTATTGTTGTAGAGTATGATTAGTTTCCAAGTGGTAGATTGTTGTGATGTGGAGCCTAATCAAACTTAGAGGTTAATTTGTTCCACTTTATTTGGTGTGAGTGGGGGGTTTAGGGGTAGCACCTCATACTCTAAGGGTCAAGGGGCAATGCCCCTTGAGGGTTAAAAGGGCACTGCCCTAGATGAGGTCAAGAGGTAGTGCCCCCATAAATTATTCTATTCATTGACCTCATAGCAATTTTTTCCTTATCCTTTATGCTTCTCAAACATTCTTAATTTTCATAATCAATTGGCCTCAAATTAATCTTTTCTTTTGTTCTTCACTTGGAAAACATTGCAACTTCACTTAGACAACACATCACTCGATTAACACTAGAATTGCTTAGTTAATGCTAAATTTTACATTTTCTTTGTTAGATGCTCATTATTAGGATTAATAAGACAAGATTGACAATTACATACAAATATAACCAATATGAGAAAATAATAGATTGCACAGAAGAGAATAGAAGAAACAAATATTTAACACGGTTCGCCCAATCCTTGGGCTACGTCCACCAAAAAACAAGTCTAATATTCTTATTATCTAGCAATTACAAACTGATTAAAACTTGTAATCCCTTACAGCTTAGTAACATTGCAAGAAACTACAATCTCATCATACATAATGAAATTCCTAACCCTGAGCCATTTTATACAATCTTTTTTCCACTTACAAAATTAGGGCTAGAATAATCTGACCAATAGAAACATATAACTCTCGATGTCTTTTACAATAGTAAATTCATTTTTATCTTTCGAGGAATTTTCCCTTAACCTCTCCATGTATCACAACAGGGAGTGCACCTGGGACCACTGACCCCAGAACCCTACAAGTGGCACTACCCCTTGACCTCGCCTAGGGTGATACCTTAGGAACCAGCAAGGGGCATTTCCCCTCGACCCTTAGAGAATGGGGGTGTTGCCTTCAAACCCCGTAGTAAAATCTATAGGGAAATTACACCAAGTAAAGTGGGAAAATATTAACCTCTAAGTATGAGTAGGATCCACATCACAACAATATTCCACTTGAAGACTAGCTACACTCCACAACAATAGCATCCCACTTAGAGACTGATCATAACACTGCTAAACTTGTAGCTCCCACCAGAATGTAAAACCACCCCAGACTCTTTTTTTTTTAGTCTAGAAGATCAATCGAAGTTGGAGAGGAGTTCAACTTCTCCCTTGTCACTGTCTTTGTAAACATATATGTTGGAATTTCACATGTATGTATTTTTTCTATCTTTAACATTCCATCATCCAAAACTGATTGAATGAAATGGTACCACAACTATATGTATTTTGTCTATGAATTTAGATCAGAATTCTTCACATGATGAATAACACTATGAGTATCTGTAAAAAAATAATTGATCATCTAAGGGTGCCCCAATGCTTCCATGCAAAATTGAAGTCTTATCATCTCATTAGTTGTCTTTGTAGAAACAATATACTCTTCCTTTGTAGTGGATAAAGCATTAACATTTTGCAGTTGAGAAATCCAACTCATTATTGTCCTATCAATAGTAAATACATAACTTGTAGTACTTTATCTAAGTATCAAGATCTCCTACCAAATCTGGGTTAACATAGTCTTGTAAATCAATAGTAGTTTCCACAAAATGTAAATATTTAGTATATGTTCCTCTCAAATATCTGAGAATCCATTTGACTCAATTCCAATGCTCGATCTTAGGATGACTCGTATACATGCTAACAACTCTCACTACATATGTAATATCTGGCCTAGTACATACCATGTCATACATTGAGCTCCCTATAGTTGAAGTATAAGGTACCTTGAATATTTTATCCTCCTCTTCTTGTGTTTTTAGACACATCTCCTTAGTAAATTTTAAATGACAAGGCAAAGGTGTGCTGACAACTTTGACATTCTCCATAGAGAAATGTTGGAACACCTTTTCAATATAATCGGCCTGAGATAATGTAATTTTTTTGTTCTTCATATCTCTGCAAATTTTTATACCAAAGACTTTTTTTGCTTCTCCCAAATCCTTCATAAAAAATGAATGTGTTAACTATTGTTCCAACCCCTTACTGTGATCTATGTGCAACCCAATTACAAGCATATCATCAACATATAAACATAAAATAATGTGATTATCATCATCCAACCTCTTAAAATAAATAGAATGATATGAATGACACCTAGTGTATCCATGTGCATGCATAAAACTGTTAAATTTAAGAACCATTGCCAAAGTGCTTTCTTCGGGCCATATGAACTTTTCTTCAATCTGCACATTAAATTCCCCTTACTTTGACCTCAAATTCATGTGGTTGTGTCATATATATCTCTTCATCCAAATCACCATGTAGAAAAGTTGTGTTAACATCAAGCTGCTCCAAATGTAAATCTGTTAGAATCTGATAAGATTAATAACCCAAAAAACTAGTGCAAAGAATAAATATCTAAACTATGAATGCAAATGATACAAAATCAAAATAGCATCATAGAGTTAGTCTCCAAAAGAGTAATGCAAATGCTGGAAAGAAAATAGCATTAAGAGGATGCAAAAAGAAGAGATGCAAATACAAGTTAGGTAGCATGCTTATATAGGCTAGGAAGAGGGAGGAGGTGGCAACACCAACCAATGAGGAGCAACCATCTATCGGACTAAAGATAGAAAAGTATCTTCCCAAGATAGCTAATGGATGCTCACATGTAGGAAGGTGACACCTCACAACCATTCACCTAATAAGACATGCTTTATTAACCTAAGTGAGATTACTAAAAGTGTAGGAAAAACCTAGAAAAATAGAAAAAATAAAAAACTACACTAACACCCCCCCATAAGCGAAGCTTAGGTGGATGTAGAAATGGGTCCCGGCAAGTCAAGCCTGATGAGGTACCCATGTACATAAAATTCCCCCAAAAGAGAGAAAAAAGAGACTCCCCAAAGAAAATTAGGACTCCAAGTGAGAGGAAGAGGCCCCCCCAAAAGATGTAGCATCTTGCACCTCCAGTAAAGCTTGCAAATTTTGTCCGGTAGATCCACTTACATCAAACAAGTTTTCTTCCCTTAGGAAAAGGGACAAGATCCCAAGTGTGGTTCCTCATCAAGGAACTATACTCTCCCTACATAGTTGTATCCCTCTTAGAAATACCAGAAGCCTTATGAAAGGACTGTGGATTTGAGGCAGTAGCAATGAAGATATGCAGAGCATCCTAGAATTGTGAATGAGTCTGCTTGGAGTCTGATGGATCCCCAACCCAATCCCCTGCAAACTGCAAGGTCTGTCTAGCCCAAAGTGGACCAAAAGATGGAGAATCTAGAGGAGAATCATCAACCTGTAAATGATGACTAGGAGAGGAAGGAGGTGAGTCCTCTGAATCACTCTCTACATCAGAAGTGGAGGTAGAAGACTGCTCAAGTGAATCTGACCCATTAGAAGATCTATCATGTATTCCAAGTGACTCCAATGTCAAAGTAGAAGGCAACCCTTGACCATGCTCTGTTGGTTAAGCTGATGCAAGTAGTGGAAGTTAAGATGGCCAAACTTCTCATGCCATAATCTGCTCACATCATTAGAGTGAGTGAGAAAAACAGTCAAAGGAGGATCAGGAACAAGGTGAGAAAACATATAGAGTCGTGACTGATGATCTGCTCTCCCAACTGCAATTGTAGAATCATTGTGCAACTCACATATCTCCATTGAATCGAGAGTGAACTCAACCTGCTTGCCTAAACTTGTGTGAGTGATTTGGTATACCGATAGGAGATTAGTTGACATTGAGGGTACACAAGGAACATCATGGAATGTCTCATCCCCCACATCAACAGACCCTCTCCCACACACCTCAACAGGAGTGTTATCACCCATCAACATAGAAAGCATAGTACATGGCTCTAAGGATGCAATTTCTTCCTTAGATGAAGCCATGTGGTGTGAAGTACCCGAATCAAGAACCCAAGTGGATGGTGAGGAAGCAACTGCAAAAAGAGCCTTGCCCTTTCCTTTCCCCTTGCTATTTTCTTTTTCTTTGTTAGACCCTTTAGTAGAACTTTGTTTGATAGACTCAAGAACACTAATATTATTCTTCTCAAGAATGTATGTCAAGTGATCAAGTTGTTTCTGCAAACATTTATGTTCATCATGACCGGGTCTTTTACAATAGGCACATTTGACCTTTTCTTTCTTAGGCTTATCGCCCTTGGAAGATGGTGTATCAATAGTTGCTTTTGAAGAAAATGATATCTGATCCTTCTTCTCCTCGCTATTCTTTTGTTTCTTGTCCTTACTATTTTTGTTACTACTTTGTCCTTGTTGTTCTTTTGTGCCTTGGTTGGCAGCCAAGGCATGTGACTTAGAGAACTTAAGAGTGCCCATCTAGATTAGCTTGTCCTGTTCTCGAGTGAGATTGATAGAAAAATCATCTAAAGATGGCATGGTGAATTGAGTACCAAGTGCACCCTTAGTAGCATAGAAGGTAGAGACAAACACAGAATATTCTGAACTCGGCTTAGAGAGAATACTAAGAATCAATTGTTCATCTTTCTTTTTAATTCCACATTGTTTTAACTGCAGCCTTAGTGATTTCAATTTGGTGAAGAAATCTTGGATTGTGTTGAAATTGTCTGGACTCAAACTAATTAATTCATTTTCCAACATATGACCCCTCATTGAATCTTGTGTGCCAAATAGTATTTCTAGCTTTGTCCATACTTCATTTGGTGTATCCAAAGACTCAATGTGAAATAGCAAGTCAGGAGAAACAGACAAACACAATGTTCCATATGCTTCATCACATTTGTTAAACCACTTAGGCTTGTCTTCATCTTTAGCAGGTTCAGTTTCAAGTCCCATAGTTATCCTATTTAATCCAGCTTTCTTTAAGTGAATTGTCATGTGTGATTTCCACTCAAAGTAATTGTATGGAGTTAGGATGGGCATTTTTTTTATCCATGATGAAGAAATGCTAAAAAGAAGAGAACCCAGCCACGATAATGACCCCCCCTTTTTACTCAATCAAAGAACCCCCCCAAAAAAATATGATTTGGCACTTTATTTTAGTGCGTTTACAACTACCACTAGAAAGAAATACTTAGTGGTATTGATTTCAATGCATTACAAACCCTCATGAAGATCATATGTTGAAAGTAAAATTTAGGCACAATAATCAAGAAAAAAAATAGCACCACTGTGATCTACTCGAAAAATCATGCACTTTCAAAAAAAGTATCGCCTCGATACGAGGTCATATGAGAAAGTTATGATCCTCCGAAGTTTCCAAAACGAGAACTGTGCATAGTCACGGCTGAGAATCTGCAATTTCTGAAGAATTCATGCATGAAAATCAAAAAACGACTCCACTAGTGGATAGAGCACAAAAAAATAGCCAAGTTCATAACAAAAATCATCAAAATCGGAGTTCGTATGAGCAAGAACGAGACATTTGAAAACTGCATTCAAATCTGCGACTGCCAATGGAGAGGGGTATGGTTGTAGCTTTGCATGCTCGATTCTGTAAAATATATAGCTTGCATGCAAAATCTAAAAGATGCCTAGATGGTTTTTCGGGGCTGCGAACAAAACTCAGAGAGCGTTTTTCTTGTTGATGTACAGAAGATGCTGTTGTAGTGTAAATTAGATGCCTTTAACAGTAAAAAATGGCTCCAAAAATCAAAAAATGACCCCAGCAACCAAAATATGACATGCAAATGCTGGATCAGCTTCCTAAGTCCATCAATGGCATGCTAGAACCTGCAATGCTGATTGAAAACTCCAAATATGCAAGTTGGTTGTCAGATTTGAGATTGAAACCCTAGAGAAAAACTATTTTTGTCAAAACTTTTCTGATTCTCAGGATCATCCAAAGATGCAAGAGAAGAGCATACTTCGTTTTTCAAAAAACTACAATAAACTTTATTAGCCCCCCCCCCCGAATCTCTCAAATAAGGAAACTAAAATCTACTCTTGCACATAGAAAAGCTCTGATACCATGTTAGAATCTGATAAGATTAATAACCCAAAAAACTAGTGCAAAGAATAAATATCTAAACTATGAATGCAAATGATACAAAATCAAAATAGCATCATAGAGTTAGTCTCCAAAAGAGTAATGCAAATGTTGAAGCAAAATAGCATTAAGAGGATGCAAAAACAAGAGATGCAAATACAAGCTAGGTAGCATGCTTATATAGGCTAGGAAGAGGGAGGGGGTGGCAACACCAACCAATGAGGAGCAACCATCTATCGGACTAAAGATAGAAAAGTATCTTCCCAAGATAGCTAATGGATGCTCACATGTAGGAAGGTGACACCTCACAACCATTCACCTAATAAGACATGCTTTATTAACCTAAGTGAGATTACTAAAAGTGTAGGAAAAACCTAGCAAAATAGGAAAAATAAAAAACTACACTAACAAAATCTTCACCATGCACAATACTTAAAATAGTGTAAATAGAAGTCATTTTAACAACAGAGGAAAATATTTCATCAAAATCAATGTCCTTTTCTGTGCAAGTCATTTTACAACTAACTTGACTTTAAATCTTTTCTTACCTCCATCCTCTTATTTCAACCTATAAACCCATTTATTATGTAGAGTCCTTTTACCTGCAAGTAACTTACATAAATCCCAAGTCTAATTTTTTGGAAAGGAGTCCATTTCTTCTATCATTGCAGACTCCCATTTAATTTTGGTATCCACTTGCACAACTTCATCATATCATTTAGTTTCACCAACATCTATTAATAAAGTAGAATACAGAAGGGAGAAAATATTTGTAAAGGTCTACTTAGCCTTGTTGACCATCTAACATTCACTAGGGTGTATGGTATTTGTTCTTGCAGTTGTTGTGGAACATGAGGGATTGTTGAAACATCATTTTTTTAAGTCTCATTCAACACTACATAATCATTTTTTTTCTTCCCATATTGTTGCAATAGATCTTTGTACAACACTTTCTCATTGAATATGACATCATTGCTTCTCGAAATTTTATGATTTTTAAAAATCCCAAAGCCTACAACCATATTCATCAATGTCATCCAAAAAATACAGATTTCTTTGACTTAGCTTCCAATTTGGTTCTTTTTTCAGAATCTATATGTGCAAATGCTTCACAACCAAAGGTTTTGAGAAAAGAATAACTCACCTTCTTACCAATCTATGCTTCCTCTGGAATACGAAAACTCAAAGAAGTAGATGGACCTTTATTAATTAAATATACAATAGTATTGATAGCCTTTTCCTATGTTTTTAAGGGCAACCCAACATGCAACCTCATGCTCCTTGAACACTTCATTATTGTCTTATTCATATGTCCAACCACTCCATTTTCTTGTCCAGTCTTTGGAACATATTTTTGTCTACGAATACCATTAGTGGAATAATAATCTTCAAACTCAATGTTTCAATAGTCACCACCACTATCATATCAAGGATATTTTAATCTTATATCTGTCTCATTTTCAACCAAGCGTTTAAATTTCTTAAAAGTTATAAATACATCATATTTATGTCTAAGGAGATAAACCTATACTTTTCTAGTTGCATCATTAATAAATGTAAAATAATAATTAGAGCTATCGAGGGAAGATACTTGAGATGGTCCCCGTGCATATGTGTGCACAAACTCTGATTTCTCATTTTTCTTTTCCTTCCCACTCTTCACAAAACTAACGCTCTTTTGTTTTCTCTACACACAACTTCCATAAAAATCCCTATTGACACATTTCAAACCTAGTAAAACCTTCTTTGAATAAAGTAATTTCATACCTTTCTCGCTCATGTGCCTAAATATGTTTTTCCATAGCATTGTTTCAGAATCTATAACAATTGTTTGTTCTCCCTGCTCATCTGCAACAATTGTTCCTGAACATTCATTTTCTCTAAAATAATTAAAGTAGAAGGAAAAATATAACCTGTATACAAATATAAGGTGCCTACTTTCACACTTTTGCTTCTACAAGGGAACTTTTTGAAACCACCTATTTTTTATCATTAAAAGTAATTGTGCAACCCTCATCATCTAGTTGCCTTACTAAAATTAAATTCCTACTTAGTTTTGGAACATGTCTTACCTATTGCAGTATCCAATAATTCTCATTCTACAACTTAATCGTAATTTTTCCCTTTCATACAATCTAACAGGGTTCATTATCCCCAAAATACACAACCCCAAAATCCCCTTAGAAATAATCAAGAAAATAACCTCTATGGGGAGAAACATGAAATGAAGCCCCTAAATCTAAAACTCATGAATCATTAACACTTTCTAAAGAAAGAAGTAAAGTATCCTCTTCATATTTATTACTTACCACATTTTCCTCCTTGTTCCCTTCTTGTTTGTCTCTTTCATTATTCTTTTGAGGCCAGCAATCTTTCTTCTTATGTCTTGGTTTTTCACGTTACTAGCAACCTCTTGGTCCTCTTGATTGTGATCTCTTCCCCTTTGATTTTCCTTTTGATTTCTAACAATTTCTAGAATTGTTTCCTCTCTCATTCATCTTGTCTCCACTTTGTGTGTTCAAAACACGTCCTGATGTAGATCCACCTTAGCTATTCCTACAAGTTTCCTCACTCAAGATAATACCAATCACATCATCAAATTTTTAGGGTATTAGATCTAGAAACAGAATTACTCACAACCACTACCAAGTCATTCTAGCTTTCAGGCAAAGAACACAAAATCAATAGTTTAGAGAAGATAATTGACTGGTAACTGTATTAAACTCATTTAAATGGTTTGTAACATATCAACCTTATGCCATCTTCATATTAAATAAATGCTCCATTTGAAATACCTTGTTTGAAGTGGAGGGATTTTCATATAGCTTCGTTAGGGTTTGCATCAACTCTTTCATTGTCTTAGCTTTCATAAAATTAAATTTCATAGATTGCACCAAGTATAAATGCATAGTTCCAAGTGTCTTTCAATCTAAAATATCCCTATCCTCATTTTTCATAGTGGTAGGTTTCTTGGATTTTACTTAAAACAACCGCTATAAATCCTTCTCATAAAGATAGTCCTTTATTTGCATTTTCTATAATTGATAGTTTTCCCATTAAACTTCTCCATCTTTAGCTTACCCTCGTCTGTCACCGCTCTCACTCAACTGTGAGACCTTCCTACAGAGGAAAACTGAAAATAACCTTTCTCTGATACCACTAGTTAGGATTATCAAGACAGAAATAACAATTACATACAAATATAACCAATATCCAAAAATAATAAATCGTATAGAAGAGAACAGAAGACATAAATATTTAATGTGGTTCACCCAATTCCCAACCTATGTCCACCAAACAACGAGTCCAATATTTTTATTATCCAGTGATTAAAATATGTAATCCCCTACAGCTCAATACTGCCGCAAGAAGCTACAATCTCATCATACATAATGAAATCCCTAACCCTAAGCTATTTTATACAAGCTTTTTTTCACTTAAAAAATTAGGGCTAGAATAAGCTAACCAATAGAAAATATAACTCTTGATGCCTTTTACAATAGTAAATTCATTTTTGGCTTTGGGGGCATTGCCCCTCGACCCTGCCCTGTTGTGACAGGGAGTGCTCTTTACCATCCCTCAACCTTATTCAAACTTTACTCATTCTAGTTAAGGTGTCGAAATACTAAATTATGATACATTATTATATTTAGTTGCAATATTACCAATTATTTAGTAATCAGTTTAAAGTCTTCAAATTTATAATGCAGGGGCTAATTAAGTGATGGAAAATCACTTATTTTAAGAAACAAGCCCTTATGAAACGTAAAGGTTTCCATGCCCAAAGACTCTTTTTCATACTCAGTCATGTTTACCATGTGCACCAACCCTATTAGAGTCAAAAGAATAATTCTTGTAGTCATTATTTATATCTAGAAGCAACTCAGTAAAGCCCCAAAAATGCTTTAGATCAATCAGTGCAATAGTTTTAACTTTTTTGGTTCCTCCCACATGAAGATGGCAAGGGAATCAATTACAAAACATGAAAGGGAATTTGGGGGGCATGAGGGGGGGACTCACCTCTATGACAAAGATATCTAGCTAGCATAAAAGATGGTGATATGAATAGAGAATGAAGGTTAATTTGCAAATATCTTGCAGAAATTTTCCCTTTTAATCCCAAGTTATAATGGACTAAGTTTCAAATATCTACTATTCACAATTTTCAGTCGTTTGCATTCTCCACATATCATTGACCTCATTCATTTAAGATCTTAAATGACAATATTTGGGGGTATATACAAACAAGTTTGTGAATAAGCCTAATACAAATTGTTTTAAACTCCCCTTGAATCCATCTTCAAACACAAACAATTCCAATTGATAATAATTACCATAAAAATAAGTCAGTGTTGGCATAACTAATGCAGTGATGGTACGAGATGTCTAGAGTTAGCATGTTATAGATTTGGTTGCATGATGATCAGTTATTGTGTTGTCATTGATGTCAAGTACTGACCTTGTGTTCTCAACAAGTTGGTGAGTCTAATTGTGATGAACAAGGTGTTGTAGTGAGTGTTAGTGGTTGGTATCCTTATGGAAGACTTAGGGTTGTCTCTATTAGTCAAATATATGAGTGCTACTCATGATGTAAAGGTTTGAGTAAGTTATGATTGAATGAAAAGTGGCAGTGCAACTGCTAGAACAGTTAGTGACAAGCAATAGGTGATTTGATTGTTTTGTCAAACCTATTAAGAGTTAAGTGGACTAGTCACATAATTAGGTGGACTATGACTCGTAGATGTTGTGGTTATGATCGCAATGCATTTTGATGATCAATGAGTAGGTATTGTGAAGATAAATGAATTTTCTAGATAAGTTTTGTGCTCTTGAGTTACTAATGGTAGATCAAGGAACAATGATTGGTATGGATAAAGTAGTGAATTCGATTGAGTTGGATACAATGTGGTGATTAGTCTTAATGTTTTTAGGTGACGATTTGACATTCCAAGCATTGATGCCATGAAGCTTCTAGAAGGGTTCATTTGGTCAAAACATGTTTGATTGTTCTTCACGAATTCTAATGTAAAGTTAACTTTTGGACAACACATTATAGGAAATTCATTGTGTGCATTAAGATGTGTGTTTGGGGGTGTGGTATGTGATCAACAAGTTTGAAATTCAAAGTAAAATGTATTAGAGCAAGTTTAAGGCAATGGGATGTTTAGGGTTTTAATTAGCATTATATAGTTTTTGGAGGCAAATGAATTGTGTGTTGATTGTGGTGTGGTCGTAGGTGTGAAGGTGTGATTAACCATAAGATAGTTGGGAATGAAGTGAAGTGTTTGTGTGCTACATTGGATTCGATCAAACCAAGAAGGATATGTTCATAGAGCATTCTTGGATAAAAGAATAATTATGTACAATAGTCTATAATTAGCTGGAAGTGTTCCAGTGACCCCAAATTTCAATTTTGATTCTAATTTGAAAATTTTGATATTTACTTTGACTAACAATATCAAGTCACTCTTCCAATAAGATAAATAAACTAAAAATCTTAACGAAATTTTAAAAATTATATGTATTTAAATTATAACAAAAAGTGAGCCATTTATTATTCTATACGAAACATCCATATCACTAATGAATTCAAAACCAAGGGGAAAATAAATAAATTGTTCTATTTATTTATTTTTATAGCAAATGGATTTTAAAAGCTAACATCCCCACAACATAGCAAAAATATAAATCACTAATAATATGTTGTTATTGCAAATGAATTTCAGAAGGTAACATTCTTCACAACATAACAAAATATAAATCATGACTTATAATATTGTGAGAAGATATCTAGTCACCGTATAAGGTGGTGACTTTTATAGAGAAGGAAGGTTAGTTTGCAATTTTTTTTAATAGAAATTTTTCATTTAATCCCAAAGTTACAATGGACAAAGTTTCAAATCTCTACTATTCTATTATTCATAGTCTTCAATCATTTGCACCCTCTTATTTCACTGGCCTCATTTATTTAAGATCTTTGAGTTGGTTACCACATAAAATGATTGAATCTATTGTTTTATACCTTTGGTTAACTATTTCTACTTTCTAGTTATTTCTTTCATCCTGATGATGGATCATGTAGTATAATCCAAAAAGTTGATAGTGAGAAGTATTCTACAATTTAATTAAATGTGTAAAACAAACATTACGTGAAAATTAGATGACACTAATCAATTTTCTTATTACAAAGATTTGACAATCTTTGAGGGACGTGAGCAAGCCTATGAATAAGCCTACAATAGATTGTTTCAAACTCCCCCTCAATCCATCTTCAAACAAAAATAATTCCAATTGATAATAATTACCACAAAAAACATGTTCATTATTTAAGATTATATATGGTGGTTTGCAAACTGTTGTGGGCATAATTGATGCAGTAATGGTACGAAATGTCTAAAGTTAGCATGTTACAAATTTGGTTGCATGATAATCGGTTATTATGTTGTCACTAATGTCAAGTATTGACCTTGTGTTTCTAGTTGGTTCTTGAGTATATTTGTGATGAACAATGTGTTGCAATGAGTGTTAGTGGTTGCTATCCTTATGGAAGACTTGGGGTTGTCTCTATTAGTCAAATATATGACTATTACTCATTATGTAAATGAGTAAATTATGATTGGATAAAGAAGTGATAGTGCAATTGCTAGAATAGTTGTTCAGGCAAGAGGTGATTTAATTATTTTGTCAAATCTATGAAGAGTTAAGTGGATCGATCATAGGAGTAGGGGAAACATAGCTCGTAGATGTGGTGGTTACAGTCGAAACTCATTTAGATGATCGGTGAGCAAGTATTTCAAAGATAAATGAGGTTTCTAGATAAGTTTGTGTGTTCTAAAGATATTAATGGTAGATCAAGGATCGATGACCAATATGGATGAAGTAGTGAATTTGATTAAGCCAGACACAATGTGGTGTGTCTCAATGATATTAGGTGAAGATCTAAAATTCCAAGCATCAATGGAACCATGCCATGAAGATTCTAGAAGAAGAGTTTGTTTAGTCAACATTGTTAGGATTAGAGAGACAAAAATAACAAGTACGTGCAAATATAACCAATATCATAGAGGATTAAAACACACATAAATGAATAGAAGACACAAAGATTTAACATGATTCACCCAATCCCTAGACTACGTCCACCAAATTGAAAGTCCAATATTATTATCTAGTAACTTCAATCGATTATAATCTCCGATCTCCCTTATAACTCAATATCATTGCAAAAGGGCATTTATTGATCTTAGTAAACCCTAACCATGAGCCAATGTCACATGACTTGTGTTGGCTTAACAAGTTAACCCTAAACATATTTGACAGTAAACTTTAGGAAATGGTTGATGAGTCAACCTGAAAATGCTTAATGAGTTAACCAAAAATTTAAAAATCGAGATGATGCCTTGAACCCCACAGGTTATTAAAAGTGTATGCTACTTTCATGATTAGTCACCACATATTAACAAAAACTTGTTTAATTGGTCTTCATGAATTTGAATGTAAAGTTAAATGTTGGACAATATGGTATAGAAAATTTGTTGTTTGCATCAAGATGTGTGTTTGGGTGGTTGGTGTGTGATCGATGAGTTTGAAATTCAAAGTGAATGTATTGAGGCAAATTTGAGGTAATGGAACATTTAGGGATTTGTATAACCTTATATATTAGTTAGAGACAAATGAATTGTGTTGATTATGGTGTGGCTATGAGTGTGAAGGCACGATCAGGCCAAAAGATTGTTGGGAATGAAGTGAAGTGTTTGTATGCGCTACATGGATCTGATCAAGAAAATGAGATGTTACGTAGATCATTCTACATGTTATTCCCTAACATTCGCACCAGTAAAATCCTTGAACCAAGCGAATCCCTACAGGTGTTTTGTTGTATTTTTTACACAGTGGCACTATAATTAGTGTTTGAAGTCCTCTAACAAACCTACATGTTTTTTATTGTAAATTGTTTTACATAGTGGCACTTTGTTCAGGTGACACTTACAATGCCTTTATAACTTTTAATAGGATTAGCATACTTCGAAAAAGTGCACAATTTGTGGGTACTAATTTTCACCATGATTTTCATCAAGTTGGGTTTCCACTAGACTAAAATATTTGTGTCAAATGGTACATTATTTTGTGAATGTGCTTATACGTTTAATGTTTTCAATTTTTTCTATAAAGCTTATTCTATGATAGGGGTTTGAATAGTTGAAAAGTTATTTAATTAGTTGATTACTAATTCACTCCCCCATAATACTAATATCCCTTAGGTCTCCCAAGAGTGTCCTTAGTATATTAGAGAAAGAGATCCAATAGTCACCAAACTATCTTTGCAAACCTAGAACTCTTAATTTGTATGTTGAAATTTGTCAATTTTTTTGGTGAACCTACACAAGTGTCTGAAGAGCTTAAAGCTGAGGTTTAGACAGTTCTGCATATACATAACTCTCTGTAGAGATCGCGTAGTGTGAAGTGGTCAAAAAGTATCATTTCAAAACATTCTCCCAATGCTTGTTATGTTCAACCCCAATAGCCATTCACCCAAAAAAATTAGTAATTTTGACACAAATGGACCAATTAGCCACCAAGAAAAAAATGATCAACCATTAGTGCTTGTGTTATCAACTATTAGTACATGTGTTACATTTTTTCAGGCTTTTTAAAAGCAGCAATTAGGAGGTATCTATAAATTGGTCATTGGACCCTAGGCTTCCCCTAGCATCAGAAAGCATCATAATATTTTATTTTTTCTTGAGAAATAGACCTAATTTCAGCAACAAAACCCATCACTTTCCATAACCCACCATCTATTCTGCATCGAAGGCAGATGCAAATGCATATTTAAGTAATTAGATAGTTTATTTATTAGAACTTCCCGTTGTACACAGAAACCATAATTTCCTTCTCCTTACAGATCCTACAATAGAAATCACTCATCATAAATCAATATCTCGTGATCTTCGTCTTTTTACAGATTATTACTGTCGGAATCAAATAACAAAATAAATTTCAGTCTTACGTTCTTATTTTTCTTCTTCACTCAAATATGATTCTTTCTTCTGTTGGTTTTTGACGTATTAAAAACATTAGAATTTATAAAATAACGCTAGACAATGAGACGATCATCAAAATCGGTTTTTCTGTACAAAACATATATTCACAAAGGTCGAACCACCTTATGACTAGTCTTACAGTTGCTCCTGCATTCCAACTTTTGCAACCGCATCCTTCTTACTCAACATAGAATCAGAAAGATTCATTCTGTATGGTACGTAAACATAATAAATGAGGCAACCAAGCAATTCTACGTCTTCAAATTTGATATAAAATGTTACAATTTACATAACAAAAGCTTGAGCGATTATCATTAAAATCAGGTGCTCCTGCAATGCGACTTCTAGCAACCGCATCTTTCAAACTAAAAATGGGCTAATAATTAATGAGTACAAAAAAATCACTTCCATATCATCTGATAACAGAAGAACGAGGCATTCTTTATAATTAATTACTCTTTCAAATTTTCTTGAAAATGTTACCCAGATTTAGCTTAAGTGATCATTAAAAACGGGCATTTTGCAAACCTGCAACAGCAATATTGTAAACTAAAAATAACATCTTCAAACTAATATTTTGAGTGAATATCAAAATCATACTAGATAATCACCGTGTAAATATTTGCTGAAAGAATGCTCTCCAGTAACCGTTACGCTTGACCGCAAGAGTAGTTTTGCTCATAATGTCACGCAATAGCATTCAAAATCAGATAGTTGCAAGCCGCATGAGTAATATGTACAAAGAATAAAATTAGAAATCTCGTAACTACATATATCCTAGAGGCTCCAGTGCAAAACATTTTACAGTTTTAGCCCCCAGCAAACAAGAAAACAACCTGAAAAAATTATAATTTTATTTTTCTGTTCAACGAAGCATCCTCCAATCATTTGTTCATTCTTCTGTCTTATTAACCTTTATTTCCATCAGTCGCTCTACTGGTCGTCGACAAATAGGGCAACGATTGGTCTGGAACCTAAGAACTTTAGCACATTCACTGCACATGCACTGAAAGAAAATGTAACGGGTTAGCAATAACAAATATTAAATCAACGCAATAAAAATGTTAGCCAAAAAGTCACCCTCCAGATGAAATGTCGTGAAGAGAATTGATCATACCATATGTCGACAGGGCAAAACAGTTGTGTCCCTGGGTTCAGACATGCAAATAACACATTCCTTTCCAGGATCATTCGCATCAAATTCAGTCCCTGCAGAGTTTCCAATACCATAAATTTCCTGCAACTCGTATCGTACACCGTCAACCCACAAGATCTGTTTAATAACTTTGACCCGATACTCTCCACCATCCTTCTTTTCAAGTACAGCTTGTGTAATTTGAGAGTTGACTGTTTTGGGTAATGGGTTGCCAATTTGTTGATCAGACACATTGGAATCATCAGCTGTCTGGATTGTTGGGCATGCTTCTGCCCTGATCACCAAAGGAAACACTTCGTCTGGACCCTCTTTTGATAGATCTCCCTCCTCCAAAAACGAAAGATCAATTCCTGTTCCTGGTGGTTGCTGAAATTTCTGCCCGAGTCCTTTTTCAAAAGGTATCTTTACTGGGGTAAAGATCTCTGGCTTCAGAGACGTCAAGCTACAATTCGATCCCTCTTTTGCAAAGAAGAAAATGCTGATACTGCAACAATATGAGAACACAAATAATCAGCAAGGAATTGTAACATAAATAAGATAATTGGCAATAAGAATGTTAAGAAATGAAAAATAGTTAAAACTAACACAAAAACTTTTCTATTCACTATTATGGACTGAAAGCCTCCTGTTCTTAATTTACTATACTAAAAATTCTCATGGATATACTAAAAATTCTCATGGATAAGTTGTAATGATCTATCATTTTCCATTATAGAATACAGTTCCTGCTTTAGAACCTCATTTCAGAAACCCCTTTAACTTCACCTGTTAGTTTCATTCAGTAAAACTCTCTCCTTCCCTTTGTAATAGGGATGTAAAACAGTAATTCGGAGTAAATATCTTGTTTCTTAGAATTCTATTCAGATGTATTTAGCCTTACTGATATTGTTCTAGCTGCTGTAAAACACGTACTAATGTGTAATGGCTGAAATCTTGTCTAGTACATACTACTAAGTATAAATTCTACTGAAATTATCAAATTAACTCTTCCAAGTAATACTTTGGTAAAAAGTAGCTTTATTCAAGTAAACTCGCAAATAAATAAAAGTATATTACAGCTCACTAATAGTGAAATTAATCCTTGAAAGATTTCAGCCACTACAAATTAATGTGTTTTACAGCAGCTAGAACAATATCAGTAAGGCTGAATACAACTGAATATAATTCTAAGAAATAAAACATGCAAGATCGCTATGCAACTAAAATGCAAGAAACAAAATATACAAGCTAGCTCATGCACCGTAAAAAATAATGTGCTACAGTGTATACTTCTACGACTTGCAAACATTAGACAACAATTTCTAGCTAAAATGATGAAGTGATACTTTCCAAAAGTACCAAAATTGGCAGTTATTAGATTCATCCATGGCATTTAACTTGGGCAAAAGTTGCATTTGATAAGAAATACCCGTTTGATTTATGAAAAAGCACTGCTGATTAATATGCTCTGTTCTTAGGAGGGCATCTTAAAATCTTTGATATTTACTGTTATCACGTGGGACCCTCAACCCCTCCCTTCGGAACTGTGCGGTCTCTGGCTAAGTAACCCTTCGAAAAAGTTAAGCCTTGGCATGGAAAGAGTGCTGAAGTTCGACCTTAAAAGTATCCAACCTTTTGTCAGGGTCGTGTTGATTTTATGATTAGCTTAGTCCAGTGCTTCTCAGCTCTGTCCTGCATTTCAATTCTTTGAAAATGGACTTCAGAAAGACTGAATCAAAACTTATCTTTGGTTAATCAAGCCTCAATTTTTATGTTTTTCTCCTCAATTCATTAGCCAAAAAGGTTAAAGAAGTTAATGAATCTTTCAAATTAAGCATTTTTAAGTGATTCATTACCCTCAAAATTTAAACTAAAAGAGGTTTATGAATTTGCACTAAATGCATAAAAAGAAGCGATTGCTTAACCCCCTCTTCATTAAGTAATCTTCTCAAGTCAAATATTTCCATAGTTACACTGGCCTAGGGGACGGGGGGACGGTGGAACAAGTTTCTAGGACGAGGGGACAGAGTGGCCTTAATTTGGGGATGGTGGGGGGACGGCAGTAAGGGACAGGAGGGGGGTACATATATATATATATATATATATATATATATATATATATTAAAATGCTAGTTATGAAATCATGTATTGCAATATAAGATATAAAGATGTAAAAGAGTACATACTTGAACATTGCATTAAATTGGAAAATTGAATATTCAAAAATAGTCAACATCGGGATGTCCCCCATTCTCGGTGGAGATGGCAGAATCTGTGGGTGCCACTGGGGACGGGAGGACAGAATCCCCAAGTCCCTAGTGTGTAGAAGTCTCCAAAACGTGGGGCAAAGTGGGGGGGGGAGACGCGTCCCCATGTTACTATGCATATTTCTAAACAGTTCATAAACCTGGAAATTTAACACTACCTTGAGCTGAAGATTAAAAACATTCCAACATACAGGCACAGCAAGTTGAAGAAATAGCGTGACATCTCAGGGAATTCAGTGATTTTGAGAAAATGAAGCCGTTGAAAACCTCTAGGAACTACCAAGCAATTAACCAGCTGTGCCAAACAGGAAGGGTGGAATAAGATTTTAAAAAGAAAAATGATTGTCCAAGACTCTGCCAGCATGTTGTAGTTGCTCGATTTACTTAAATGAATTCCCAATTTTTTAGAAAGTGCATCTGATGGTGAAGCATTATTTCCACAGAATTTGCACAAGATCCTTATGGATGGTATACACGAAACGAGATCACTGCTTTACATAATGCATCAAGTAAATACAATGCATTGCAGCATGAAAAAAAGGCATGCCAGTGGTTTGATTGAGTGCCACGAAGTGCTGCCTCATGAACCAAATTGGAGGCTTTGAAGGTGAGAAAATGACACTGAAGAAAACTTATGGAGTGCATGTCAGAGAATGTTTCAAGGCTCAAGCCAAAAGCAACACTCAATCGTGATATGGAGAATCAGACAGTGACTTGCTTGACAGAATACCACACCCACAACATCTATAGGGAAAAAGGCATTACAAGTAGGGAGCCTGTGACTGTTTGACAAAATGATTTGTCTCTGGCATAGTCATGGGGAGGAAAGGCTGATTACCCCTTGAAGTACTCATGTAAGCATCGTTTCAAACTGTTTGTGGATGTGGCGCAAGACTTCATGGAATGTAGCAACTGTGAGCATTAAGAACGCAAATGGACTGTTTGACTGAATGCCCCATAGAGATGCCATCTCACGGAATGCAATGATTGTGAAATACAAAAACAGCAGGTGTAAAGCCAGAAATACTCAATGGCCAGCACACAATAAGTCAATCATGCCTTAGGTTTAACCACTTATTAATAACAAGGCATATAATATCCAAAGTATGACAAAAATAAATATTTGTAGCCATAATCATCATACAAGCATACCGTGGTCATTCTTGATAGTAATACGAAGTAATTGGAAAATATTTGCTTGCTATTAACAGTGATCAAGAGATCACTTTATACAAGAGACTGAACGATAATTCCTTAAGAAATAATCATAAAGAATAGAAATATTTTATTCTAGCTAAAAGAAAGCTAAAAATGGTAACAGATAACTACAGCTAACTAAATATTAGAAACATTCTAATATTTACAATAGATTACAAATAGATTACCATTAATTACTAATAGAGGTTCATCTATTATCGTAATACCCTCCCTTAATGGTTAATCTATCCAAAGCACAAAGCTATCAAAAAGCATAAAAGGAAGATTATGTCTACTTTGCAATGTTAGCTGTGGGCTACGAACCAAATTGCTTAGATAGGGCAGCTAAGCGCTTCCGACATTCAACCTTCATGTGATTAAATTTGTGGTAATAGTTGCATTGAATGTTCTTCTTCCAAGAGCCTTCTAAAGTTGGAGCAGAGGACCTCTACTAAGAAGACTTTTGTAAACTAGAACCACCTTATCATTGTCACAATATTCGAAGATGGTTAGCATCTGTTGTTTCCACATGCCATAATGCCAACCGTTGAACTTTTGATTTCCCTTGAGCAAAATATTAGTCAGAGATGCCATAGCACGTTTTCCAGTGAATAATCTGTGAAGGCACATTCTTCGAGACAAAAAAATAGAAGACCCAAAAAAATTGAAGGATGACCTAGAAGAGAGCTTGAAAAACCTTGAAAGAAAATGTTGTAGATTTCTAGATCCGCTGGCTCGAAAACTGAGACACGAAAATTGAGGCACCCAGAAAAATCGGACAACCCAGTTGAGCTCTCAAAAAAACCACCAAGAATCTGTTAAAAAAAAAAAGATCCGGTATAGAAAATTAGGGTTTTGCCTAGCTGCAAAAAAGCTTCAAAATATGGCAGAAATGTGCAAAAAAAAACAGATGGATCTAGACAAAAATGGGTTACGGAACCGAACCAGAAGTCGACAGATTCAAATCTCTCAGAACAGAAACCCTAGTCGGATTACAAAGAGAGTTGGAAACAAATATGCATGTAAATAATTTCAAAAATACAAGGCAAATAATTTCAACCAAGAAATTATAATTATTTTCGAAAAAATTAGAATATTGGCTCTGATACCATATTACGAAGTAATTGGAAAATATTTACTTGTTATTAACAGTGATCAAGAGATCAATTTATACAAGACACTGAACAATGTTTCCTTAAGAAACAATCGTAAAGAAAACAACAATTCTATTCTAGCTAAAAGAAAGCTAAAAAGGCTAACAGATAACTACAGCTAACTAAATATTAGAAACATTCTAATATTTACAATAGATTACCATTTACTAATTGAAGATGTTTATCTATTATCATAACAGATAGAAGGTGGGATATGGCATGGTTGGTGGAGTTTGGTTGATACATTTGAACATGCCAATGCCCTCTATCCACACTAACAGTGGAATCTTCAAAACGCAATATGGACATTCATAGAAGTATAAAGGATATTGAGTTTTGTCACATGTTATAGATGCAGTCAACATGTACTCGATGTGACTGCCAGCACCAAACTGTTTGAAGAAAACTGTGCAAAATAATTATGGAATGTGCACAATATGGATTTGTGTGTGGCAATTCCCAAAGATTCAAACCATAACTTCTAGATGAAAGGAAATGTAGGCTTGAAGGAAAATCGCATTTTCTTCCTTGGTGTGCAGCTATCAAGCAAGTCTTTGTCACCTGTCATAATCACAACTGGTCTGTTGGAACCAAATGCAAAACATGAAATCACATGTGCACACCCATTTTGTTCGACCAAATGCTGCAAAGAAATATAATAACATCCATATACAAGCAGATAGGATCTGTTGTTAAGCTTTTGTAAACTTTCAAGTAAATACAATCGGCAGCCCCTCACACCATCAACTTTATCAAGTCTCTCTGTTTGAAGGAAGAACTCTGGTAGGCATGCATTGCGAAACATTAGATAATGGTAATGTGGAGATACAGATACGGCAGACTAACTGTTTGATGGAATGCCACAAGAGATGTTGCCTCATATCCCGCCACCTCTGTTATTATGATCATGACCCATGATGCCCAAACAAGAGTTTAGAATGTTCCAATGGTAGACACATTAGCAAAGTGTGGAAGCATGGACTATGCTGCAATTCCTGACTGAATGCATCAATTAGATGATATTTAATAGCAAGAAGAGCCCATGACTTGTTTGTAAGAGTGCTTCAGAAGCATCTGCCAAGAAATGAATTAAACCAATAGCAGGTCGCAATGAAGTGGGTTTGTTGAAAAATCTCCAGAAATATTCACTCAAACGCAGCGGAGGCATCCCATTCCATGATGGACAAACATAACATATGTTGAACACTGTTATAAAATTGTGAAATTGAATTTAAAATCTTTGCTAAGAATTGAGGCCACCTGTGTCAAGATGGGACCGCTGGAATAGTACGTGGATCAGCCTTGACTCTGCGGGTCTATTGTTTGACAGAGAACCCAACTTCAATTGCACTCTGCGCATTGACTTGGCATATGAAGATGTCGACTCAGTGTTTTTTAGTGTATTGTTGTGGTTAGACACAAGAAAAAATTAGTTATCAAGACATGAGAAAACTCAAACAAATGCAATTTGTGAGATGTGAAATCTGAACTCACATCCTTCAATACTTTGCCTACACATGTCATAATGGATGTGCAAGAACAGTTAGACACCATCAATCAAAGCTTGCAAGGAACAATTTGATCAAACAGAGATTTAATTTATTAAAATGCTGTAGAAACCTTTGAGAAAATGCAAGTGGCTAGTGTGAGCGTGAATTCAACAACCTTTATCAGAATCTTCCACACATGAAAAAGGGAAACTTTGAGCCAAGATACAAACACTGTCGTATTCTTATTGTGAGATGATGCTAAAAGGAACGATTTGAGAAAGCATTTCTCTATATTAATATGTATTGCGGAGGTAACATCTTTATTAGATGTCCTAGTTACTAATCTCCAAGTCAATATGCATGCCAAATGTGAAACCTTCGATAAAGTGCCCAAGTTATTTGATAGAAGGTCTCATGAAGATGTGAATTCATGAAGCGCAATGATTACCTGACTATTCTACAATGGAAGAATTGAAACAAAATTATAGACATGCCTCAAAGCACATTATGATAGCCTAGCCGCACCTCATGAACTCATGAAAGGACTGCAGGGATATTCACAAAATGCATTTGTTCAAAAAGTTTATGAGACATTTAAACAAATACTCGAACCTTGCAAGATTTGGGAACAGAGATGAGGCGCATTAACTGTTTGGTGTAATGTAACCGAGTCATTCAGTTTCATAAAATTCGGTCATTGCAGGAATGTCGAAGCATTATAAGAATTTATATGCAAACTTGAATTCCAAATTCTAGATTCTCTATTATCAGCTCCTCATAGCCTACATGTTGCTTTTAGAAACGATGTGCATACATCCAGACTAGCCACAAAAAGACAAATGGGCTCAAGCTCTATTTCTTTCAAACCTATGTCAAAGTCTATAATTGGATGTTATATGGGGCTTGTAGGCTTAACAACAGATCCAAGGGCTTATAGGGCTTGTTATATAGCTATTGATGAATGTGAAAGGTGTGTGTTGAACAAATGGGCATTCTTGATAAATTTTGTACACATGATCTAAAAGGGGGGAATTTGGCTGCAAATTCTTAAATTCAACAGAATTTATATATTATTGCAAGCATCATGGAAAAAATAGGTGAAGATGGGAAATTGCCCTAATAAGATGGTGATCTTCTCTAATTTTACAGAGATTTCCAAACGAAAGCTTCAGCTTAATAGAGATGAACTGTCAGTCAAAAGACTTCTTAAGAGATGTTGAAGAAAACATTATCATTTCCTTAGTTGCAGTTAGGTTGAAAGATCCTTATTTCTTCATGTTATTTGTTAAAAGAAACTGTCAGTCACTTTTGGTCAAAGGTTAATCAGTTGACCATTTTTGCATGAAATCTTAAGGCTAATTAACCTTGTCCAAAATGTGTAAATTAAAGTTAGATATTAACCTAGGAATTGAGGTAGGTATTTTAAAAGCCTATAAATACAAGGCAAATCGTACAGTAAAAGTGGGGTGGGGAGGGGAAGCTCTTATGAAGGGGAAATGTTGGAGAAATTTCTACAGGGGCTTTTGGGCTGCATTATATACTAAGTCTTCTTAAATTTGTATATTTTCAAGGAAATAATGAGGAGCACATTTAATCATATCACTTGAATGTGTTCACCAATTATTGTTACTCTTCATATGTTAAGCCAGTAATCTCTTATGGAATGGTGCAATCTAATTGTCTTCTTAATCTATGTAATGGAGTTGGCAAGATGTATTTATTTCTTGATATCTTGGTGTGAATATACTGGGATAACTTATCTTTTCGTATGTCAAGATCTGTTATCCATATTTTGTCATCATTGCATTTGTGTACTCAAATCCCTTTTGTAATTAGTTATCCACTGTGAGGTCCTATTTGGTATTTGTATTTCTATCTTTGGGATTTCTTCTGTTAATCTTGTTTTACTTTTATGTTTTCTCCTTTATGTACTTTCAGGTAAAAAGTATACAGAAAATACAAATACCCAAACCATACAAGGGAGCTGCCCCTCTCAAATGCAGAGGAAGATTGCAATTAGATAGTGATCCGATAGCAATCTCTGTCACTGGCCACTGAACAAGCAGGGTCAGTTTTGAAGATAGTATCACAGTGACAAATTTGTTTACCAACAATAGATAAGTATAGCATCCAAATACATATTATCTCTGTCTAGAAACCTAACTTTTAAAATTCAATTCCATAAGCATTGTCTACACTGATTTCTGCCAAGACACGTCAAACAAAAACAGGTTCCCTGTGCAGCCTCAGAAAAGCTGCATTTTGAAGGGCTATTCCGGGATATTTCAGCTTGCAGGAAACTAGAAACAACCAAACTAGTGAAGAATGACACTTTAAATCACAACCACTATGGGGCTGTTCTAAACATCAGTGGACCAAAAAATTCAGGAAAAAAAAAAAGTATACATAATGACAAGGACAATGAAGACCTCATTATTCTAACATAAAATCAGGAAGCATTCGGCGGTTAGCAGCTACTTCTACAAGTTTTGTTTAAGTGAAGAATGTGATCTTAGAAAATGGTAACCATAAAATTGATACTGATTTTCTCAGGCATCAGATGGTACTAATTTGATATGTTAAGGTTGTAGCTTCAGTCGGGTTGGTTCGTTCTGAGATACATTATTGTTATTGGTAAATCATCATTTCCTATATATACTTATCCATGTTAAATAACATTATTGTATATAATAGTATATACATATATATATACATACATATATATAAATAAATATATATATATATATATATACACACACACATATTATTATTATTTATGTTAATATAATATTATTAAATGATGATTACACCTTAGAGACATGTCTCTTCATGAGACATGTCTCCTCCTCTCATATTTATATGAGATCCAAATCTGTATTTGGAACACATTAATAACAATGGTCATGTTAGTTCCTTGAGTATTACATTTACTTGCTTACTGTATTCTCTCTCTTTTTGTAATTCTACACATACTATAAGAGTTATATGCCTTGATCTTTTCCTCTGTATCTGAAGTTGATCTTGCACGAAAAGAAGAACGACACATTAGGCAGCTTATAACGGTAGCTTAAAAGAAGTCGTGATCAGGCTGGATAAAGTGAGGCTCTTGAAGCAAATATCTTTGATGATTGAGATTATGAGTATCCTTCTACATTAAGAGGGAGTATGACACTTCTTCTAGGGCAATGTAAGAGCTTAGAAGATTAATACTCAAAGGGAGTCTAAAAATACATGTGTGCCTGGATGATTTTGACAGGCCTACTCGTGAGTGCATCATGAGGAAGTATTGACTTATTGCTAGAAAATCAGAGGATTGATATCAGATTCAAAGCGAGTCTAATAAGAATCCTTGGGGTCTGACAAGAATCCTTGGGGGAAGAGAGCCTCCAAGGGAGTAACTACTAAACCTAACTTCCCAAGATTATTGTTCAGAGGGAGAATTTTGAGGTGCAATCCTTTGTGAATGATATCTCCTCTATGAGGAGAAGTTCTAAATGAAACTCCTTGTAATGCATTCTTCTCTGTGAGAGAAAATTATGGTGAAAGCCTTTGTACCACCCTCTAACTTGGTTCATCGTGGTTACTATTTCACATATGATATGTAACGAAAGGTGACAATCTTTCATTGACATATATAAACAAAAGGTAACCATTGGAAGGTGACGATATTATAAATGGTAGACCTTGTTATCTTGACAGACTTCATTAAGTTGTTGTCCTAGAGTGTTGGAAGTCATGATAACAAACATATAATACAAAGGTAACCATTATAAGGTGGCAATCTTATAAATGGTCGACCTATTATCATGACAGACTTCATAAAGTTGTTGTCACAGAGTGCCAAAAGTCATGATAACGAACGTATTATGATCAGACTTCATTAAGTTGTTGTCTCGGAGCAC
This sequence comes from Cupressus sempervirens, assembly GCA_028749045.1. NCBI lineage: Eukaryota > Viridiplantae > Streptophyta > Pinopsida > Cupressales > Cupressaceae > Cupressus > Cupressus sempervirens. The sequence continues at coordinate 126,649,191 of CM053784.1, forward strand.
CGAAGACCATAATACGTGTAATGATAGAGTTCACGACATTGTGATTTTTGTTATTCTGATCAACTTAATTGTTCCAGAGAGCCGGAAATAAGATAACTTATTCTCTTGCACATATCAAAAGACTATAAGTATGATGAATAGCATATGATTGATATTTCTTGTTGAATCATACTTCAAATTATATTGAAAGATAACATCTAAATTGACAAATATATTTTGATATCCTTAAATATGTCATTCCAAGAATATCATACTGAGACGATATCTCTTCATATACTTGAGAGCATAAAGTGTTCTACAAATCCTCCCTAGCTAAGAGGGAGTGTTAAGGTTGTAGCTTCGGTTCGATCTAAGATACATTAATGTTATTGGGAAATCATCATTTCCCATACATAAATATCCATGTTAAATAATATTATTGTATATAATAGTATATATTATATATTATATATAGATATTATAATATATATATTGTTATACATATTATTATTATTTATGTTAATATAATATTATTAAATGATGATTACACCTTAGAGACATGTCTCTTCATGAGACATGTCTCCTCTCATTTATATGAGATCCAAAACTGCATTTGGAACACATTAATAACAGTTGTCATGTTAGTACATTTGCAGAAAACGATCCATGTTATTCAACATGATATTCTCAAGCCATAAGAAAAATTGTCCTTTGAACTTATTAGAGAAAAATGATATATATTAAGAAGCAAAACAGTCATTCCAAAATCCATATATGAGAGTATGAGATACACTAACAAGCCAAACGCTCACAGATATGCATCAACAGAAATAACAAACTGATCTAGCTAAATTTTCATTATTAAATTTTAGTTTGAATTAATCTTCCATAGTGTTTTTCAATCACAAAAAACACAAATCCAACAGGGGTCAGAGTTCAGGTACACTGGTTTGCGAATGCTACAGCTGCTCAAATTACTATAGATGTATACACATGGTCCTCTTGAGATTGTGCAGCTGTAATTGGATAATTTGGGCAACTACCTGTGGCATCTCATAGTACAAATCAAGCACCTAAAAGTTTTGCAACACGTTGCATTACTATGCAAGCATCAGCAGATGCAACATCTGGCAGTCAGCCATGTAATGAACAACTTAGCACAATAACACTTGGCATTGTTTTACATCCAGCCCACAGATGAGGAACACCAAATGCTAAGAATGCAATCATCAATAGTTGGAAGGCTGAGCTACTTAAGGAAACTAAAGTGATTTGGAACTGCATTTCTTGCAAACATATTGGACATAGATATATCTAATCCTTCACGCTGGAAATCAAACAGAAAAGCAAGCTTGACAAACCAGTCAAATTTGTCTACCCCTTTTTGGTCATGAAAATCTTAATTCTCAACCTTACTATTTGTAAACATCGAATATAACCTCTTCATTTTTTCATTGCAAATCTTTGCTAGAAGTCTCCTACACATTCAAATATGTTTAGGCTAATTGTCATTCACATAGTATGGGCTATATTCTCCTTCAGTTGGACAATAAAATCTCTCTTCTGGAGAGTAAACTCAATGGCATTGACTTGATATTCCAAGTTTTAGAGAATGTTAATGTAATCACCAGCCATATCCATCAATTCCTAGATAGCTGGTTGGCACATGCCTCCATCTCCCATTTGGCCAACTGCTGCTTGTGTCTTTCAATTTCTTTTTGCATATTCTATTTTTAGGAAGGAAGTGTTTCCTATTTGAAAGAGGCCAGACTAAATATGTTAATCAATGGTCCTCTCTAATTTAGAGCTTTTGGACAACCATCACATTGATCGCCACCATTCAAAATTTTCAATGTTTGTTGTTGGCCAAAATAAAAGTTAGCGTCATTTCAGGCTTTTCAATCACGCTTTCCTTCTGAAAAATGGCGACAGCATACTCAAAATGTCACAAACTGGTTAAACTCTCAGGAAATTGAGTCGGAATTGTATCTCTCTGGATTTTCCAAAGATAGAAGGGTTGAATCCTGCCCCTCCTATGCGCTACACAAAATACACCCCATTTTTGCTCTACTGTTTTGAGCAGACAAAACCAAACAAAACAGAGATAATATTGCAGTTGGCAAATTATAAGCTAAATTGAAGGAATTATTTCAGTGTGCAAGCAATTTGTTATGAAAGTACTAAAAGGGATGTTTTGTTTTACATTATATTTGTTATTTTTTCGTAATCTTAATATTATTTTTATTTTTATTTTTATTTTACTGAAATGTTTCGGACGTAATTTCCATTGCCGAGGTCCAGTCCAATGACACTCATTTTCAATCAGACTCAAAACAAGCTTGATAGTAACTGAATTAAGACAAATTTTGGTAGTTCTGTCCTGAAAACACAGCAACCATGCAACTTTGGTTCAAAATCCTCAGAAAGCAAAATATTTTCTGAAATTTACCCATTCCGTTTTCTTGAAATTCTGGAAATATTTTCAATTCCTTGCATCGATAGGTCATGTGAGCCTACATTTCAAGCAAATTGGCCTAACTTCGGGCTGGTTGTATTTTTCTTTTGAGTGGACGACTGACGATCATAAGAAGGGTCTAGGCTAACGACCCATAGAGAATTGTGAAGAGTAACTTCCTGGCATGATTTCTATCTCTGCCCTTTCTTCCTCCTGCCATTAATTCTGCAGGGTAATAAGCATACCCATACTTCCGTGCATGCTGGGTGGGTGGAGTCATTTTCAATGCCCTACATATTAAAAGTTCAACAAACTGTGGTCAAGGGAAACTGGCAGAAGGGTAGCAGAATCGATCCACCTCACATATGTTTATCTTGGATAAGGCTTTCCCCATGAAAATAATTTTCTGCTCGGAATTAATGCACCTCACAAACACCTATCTTTAATCTTAGTTCAAATATAAATATTTATTCCAAATCTATTGTCTTCACCCTTACCATGGCCTCCTGCGCACAGATGTACAGTAAAGGGAACATTGTCTTACCAGGAAGCATAAAGTATGCTTTGAATAGGACCCTTGTGGGCTTCTCCAGGTTTGCTTTCCTTGTAATGGTTCCCAGCAGCGGGATGATATTTTATGTAATCATAATTGATGTGATCAGTCACTTGAAACCCAATTGATCATCTTATTTGAAATGATCATCACAATATAATTTGCACGATAATTTTCTATGCCACACAACTCCCTCTACAAGTCATCTTACTAAGCTTTACTTACACGCATTTCATGTATCCCATGCCTGATGACATAGGTAGAAGGTCAGAAAGAATGGGGGTGTAAATATTTAATAATAGTTGCTCCATGTATGTGAGAGATTGATTCATGGCTTCAAACTGGAATGTCATTCCTTGTCTATGTGGAAGTAAAGAAAAGTGTTCCTTTGATTGCAGGTCAAGTCTGAAATTAATATTTGCTGTGATTAAGCATACATGGGTTTGGCACTTTGACAGACTCTTCCTTAGGGTTGACACGCTATGTTCAAAATGACTCCAAACTAGCTATACAAACAAGTTCCACATACCAGCAAATCCATCTCTCCTTAGGTAGTCCAAGAGAAGAATATCCTCAATCTAAACTAAAATACTAAGCAATTATATCTTGACGTGCACTAGGTATGTTTACTAGGTGTACAGAGCGTACTAGGGAAAAAATTGTTTATATTTTGTATTTTTTTAATATATCATATTAATTTATAGTTCATTTTGTAGAATATATATATATATATATATATTCATCGGTAACATTTCGCTTTTGACCTATGTTACCCCAAGTTTCCGGGACGAGGGGACGGAGGGACAGGGAAACGGGTTTCCGGGACGGTTTTTTTTTTGCCGAAACAGGGGACGGCAGGGGACGGCTATATATATATATATATATATATATATATATATATATATATATATATATATATATATATCTGAATTTAATCTGAATTTTCAAATATATTCATCAATTCTACATTCATCATAGCAACATAGTTTAAAATTATCAATTTCATTCATCAAATAATGATCCATCAATGATCATAGAGCATAGCAATCAACATCTAATCGAATCATCATAGAAAATTCTAAATAGCATCATTTTCAATCATCATTTAAGTACTTAAGATAACATTAGCACATAATGAAATGAGTCAAATAAGAGAATGAAAAACATCAACTCTCAATAAAATGGAAACATTGAATAGATAAAGACTCAAACTTTAAAGTTTTAAACTTTTGAAGTATCAACTATAGTGTATCAATGATCATATAATATTATAATGTCAAGACAGAACACTCCAAGTCTGAAACATCAAAGTCAAAATGAAAACAAAAGATACTAAGACAGCTGCCCCTAATCATCCATATCAAAGTCACTATCACTATCATCCTGAGCTTCAAAATGAAAACAAAGATGGTATGATAGTTGCCCCTAATCATTCATTTTATAATATATTTTATAAAAAAATTGACTTCTACATATCCGGGCCTGCAGATGACTGGAAAATCATTTTTTTAATGGTTTTTTTGAGTTTAATAAATTTTAATAGGAAACCTTTTATGCAATCCCCGGGACGTTAGGAAACGGAAAAACAGTCCCCGAAACGGTCAACGTGGTTCGGAAACTTGTTGACCGTTTCCGAAGTTTCGGGGCCGCGTTTCCTGTTTTCTTCTCCAAGTGGGGATGCCTAGGAAACGTCCCCTGCCATCCCCCTGTCCCCGAAACCGTCCTCGTTTCTGAAACTTCAGGTTTAGGGGTGGAAACGCGTCCCGGGTAACATAGCTTTTGACAGCAGCTACGAACCAGTGAGGCTACAAATTTGAGGGACTTCATCCCCCAATACAACAACCAAGACCTGCAAGCACAGAAGCCCGCAAGGACGAGAAGCCTGAGAGGCACAATCAGCACACCCAGAATGGGTCCAACATAGGGTCTGCGAGCACTCCTAGCCCAGTGACAATCTTGAAAGTTGACTATAATTCTCTCCATCTCCATTGGCGAGCGGCCTCAACACTGTGATCTCCATCATGAGTACACCATATATGTGCACCTATCCACCACCACCACACACAACCAAGGTGGGCCCAACCAGCATTAACACTGTTTTTGAGCCAAGCAGGGATTTGAACCTTGGTTGCACCAGTGATAGTGCAACCAAGTCACCACCACACCACAAGGTGATCCCCATTTTGTAGGTGATATTTGTTTTTTAGTAAAAGATTTCAAAAAAGACTAAAATACCGATTTTCAATCAAGATTATGATGCTCATTTGAAAAGAGAGAGGGTATAGAAAGGCAGAAATTGTGTGGTAGAAATATATAAGAACATAGGGCATAATTAAGGGAGGAAGAGCTGGTGAGAGGGGGAACTATATACAAGGAGGGAGATAAATTGAGAGAGTCAAAAGGAGAGAAGAACAGGGAGCGGGAGAGAGGGAGAGAGCATTATGTAGTGCAGAACCCTCTACTAAGCTGGTAGATTTTCCTACAAAGACAAAGAGAACAAGAGACTACATAATAACATAGATTCTCATAGAGATTTATTATAGAAATATAAGTGAGGGCTAAGTGTGTACAGTTAATCAAGTGCCACTAACGACGTCCTCATGCTATGTTTAACATATATATTTGTAGTCACTAAATTTTTAGTTTAGAACTCATGATTGAATTTGTAATGAAGAAGACATTAAGTAGCCTGATCTATGTTGACAGTTTTAAATTAAAATATGATATATGTTTTTATTCCTTATATAAGGAGATATGGAGAGGATGAGAGGGAAAGATGAAAGAGACAATAACTCTACGCCGTACCCATTGCATACTAAGGTGCGATTGCTAGTTTTTTATTATGTCCTTCACTATGATAGGACTGCCCCCTAAGTCACATGGCATCCGGATGATTAGTATCAGAGCAGTGCTTTGCACAAGCCTGTTCATATGCATGCAGAATAGCAGAAGAAAGATTGCTGGCACAAATGATCTTAAAATGCTTCTCAAGAGCTCTTTGGGCAATTTTATGAACTCACATTCAACTTGGATAAATGTCACAATGAACTACAGACAACATGTTCCATTGAAACATTAAAGCCCTTTTAAAGTGTAAGTTAATCAACATATCCCCAGATTGAAGGTATGAATGACACATGTCATCGGATATCTGCATTCAACAACTCCAGACACACTTCTCAATCAACAACTTCAGTGATGTGAAAAAGGTTTCATCTACAGTATTTAAGACATTCTTCATTCTTTGAATTCATTTGTTAGCCCTATGCAGGAGGAAGAATACCCTGAAAACATTATAAGGGTGAGTAAAGGAAGTTCCAACACTTGCAACAACATAATAAGGAATCAATTCAAGAATAAACCAAAAAAAAATTTGACTAATAAATGCGTACGTGTGAGAACACCATTGGCAACACAAAGTGATCAAAGACATCAGCGATTATCACCTTATGTTTGTGCAATAATGGAGTTCCTAACTACAGACACCTTGGAACAAGTATTTACAATGCATCCAAGATTGAAGCCAAAGTCAAATTTAAACAGAAGCTTCCCTTGCACAAGAAAAGCACACACAAAAATCAACTTCAAAGCCCTTTGCAATGAATCAGATATTCCTATGCAGAAGTAGCCACATAGTTCTAGATCATTGTAGTTGGCAAACGAGTTGATATAGTCGGCTAATTAAACTTTGCTATATTTTGTAATAGAAGAGATTAGTTCCTATGTATAGTTAATAGTAGGCAGTTGCCAGCAGTTGGTAGTCATAAACAAGCTGGTACGTGATTTATTTGTTGTTGGTTGTAACCAGAACATTGCCATCTCTCAGTTGATTGTACCGATTTGCATATATTTGGAATGGAATACACGCTCTATCTTTCTGAAGCCTATAATTATGTTTAATGTTCTATTATATGTATATTTTATTCTCATTTATTCTGATTTAAATAACATAGCCTGAAGTAAACAATCATCTATGCCAAATACCAAAACATCTATATCATTTGTGGGAAGCAAGGATAAAGACAAGACAAATGAGCAAGTTTGTAAATGACGCCATCACTATCAAACCAACTCCACAATGATGTCGAGTACCACACACAACAATCTTTGATTGCACAAGCCCCGACTGATGTTGTACAAGTTGGGTTAAGAATGCTATTCCAGAGGCAACAAATCCCAAGTCTAAACACTAGCACTATGGCTATTGACAACTTCAAGGAATATGAGATCTTTTCCATGCCATTGTCAGTTCAACAAACAACCACCTAATTGTCATCATCAACAATGAAAGCTAAAAGAACATCATCTCGCAAAATGCAATCAAATGCCTAGGTCATTCTGGTAAAGCACGCCCAAGGCCATACTCTCCAGGATAGTTGCAGGAAGGTGAAGATAACAGATGATAATTTCCTCGATTACTTGCACAATCCATGTTATTCTCTGACGTACAATCTTTGTTGGAAGCTACTACATCAAATAAGGGATTGCAATAGGATGCAAGGTTGGGAGACTCCAACAACATTCCATTCAATGTTTTCTTTAGGTCCTTATTGGAAGCACTTAGTTGATGCACTGACCATGGCAAAGATGATTATTGACAAGCACAAGCAAGTTCATTAGACAACTTGTGAAGTTTACTGTCTTCATTTATATCACAAGACAGCCAAATTTCAATGGACAAATAAGGTAGTTTGCAGAGGAAAACAAAATTGCATATTTCATTAAAAAGCATGCCTCACATTGCGCATACATAGAATAGTTGAGAGCATGTAAAACAAAATTCACCACCTTTATATGACTAAAAATGACAGTTGGGTGTAAGCAGATATAAGATATATAGTTTGTAAGTAGTTAGTTATAGTTACTAACATATAAATATTATATAGGATAGAACGTAGAACACATTAGTCTAGGAAATAACCTTTCAAAAAGTGCTAGAAAGGTATTTAAATTTGAGTGAAAATAATTTGATATGATTTTTTTGCCTGAAGACAAGAAACTTGGATATCATGATTTGTGAAGGCATTTGCATACAATAACAAGGAAAATGACTTCAAATCAATTTACAAAAAAATTCACATTTTTCAGCTTTTAACTATAAATTTTGTTTTAATATAAGCATCCTGAAACAAGCAAGCATGATTTTTTCAGCCACTGCGACTAAAGCCCTGTAGAAGCACATATTAGTAGCAAATAGCTATACAACTATTTCTGATCATCTGAGGATCATCAAAGAAAGGAGCTCGCTAAGAAGGAAGAAAGATAAAAAGACGGGACTAATAGATTCTTGTGGTCAATAATGTGGAATATGTTGAGCTTTTGGAGAATACTGTGGAACAAAATATATATCAACAGTTAGGATCACATTCCATAATCCATCATTAGGATAACTTGCAGATGCTAGCATTTCTTAATTAGAGTTTATAAAGCCAAGAGAGGGCAGTACCTTGGTAAATGCAGCAGAAAGCTAACAAAGGAAGGTTATGAGATAAATGTCTCCTGAAATCATAATTAGAAGAGAAGAGAAAAAATTAAAATAACACTAGAAGGGTAAGGGTGAATGGAAACTATAAAATTAAGTAAAAGAAAATTTCAAAATTGAGTACAAAGAGATTGAGAAATCAGAAAAGACAAACGGCACAATAAATAGAGGGATCAAAAATAAATAAAAGTGAGAGAACAAGGAAAAAAGGATTAAAATATAATACAAATTGAACTTGGAAATAAAAATATGAAAAACAATAGACAAGATTAGAGAAATATCTGAGAACAAGATTTAATAGAATTAGAGATAGAGCAAAGAACGAAGAGAAGGACGTGAAGGTAAGAAAAGAAAATTAACTCAAGGAATAGATTGGAAGAAAAGTAAAGTGATGGCGAAGAAGTGATTTAAAACAGTGGTAATGGATGCAGAATACCAGTTTGGACCTCTGGTCATTACCCACTTTATTAACTTTCTCCTGCATATTACAAGGTATCCCGCATCTATTGGCTTTCTAAACCTTATTTGAATAAGTGTAAGAGCATCTGCACTCTCAACATTTTGCTGCCTAAGTCATCTTTATAACAGTTCCTGGAGTGGGATACAAAACAATGATATAAAAATTGCTACACTGTTTTGTCAAAAAGCTTTCTATATTCAATACATATATCCTCAACATGCAACCATGGCCAAAAAGAGCTCACACAGGTACAACTTTAGAAGGCATGACTGACCGACTCTTTTTCTCACATGACCTGTATTAAGAGACTATTTAGATTTTTAAAAACTTTGGGAAGTCCTGCTTTGATTGCAAATTCATGAAAAGTCCTTAGTCTCTAATGACAATGCCTTTACCATCACACTTCAGAATCACTCACTCCCCATTGCTTGTTAAAGTTTGGAGCAATATTACAAGTGTATCTCATCATTTCGATCTCTCATTAAGTGATTGTAAAAGCATTTCTATTGCTCCACTTCCAGGGTCTTTCAAAAGAGTAAGGGATGGCTGGTGACAATTTAATTTGCTTTTTACTAATTTCTGATTTTTTAGCTTCCACCTTATCACTTGCATACACAGAAGATCAGCTGCTCCTCAGTAATTCCAAGTTGGACCTAAAAAAACTGTTCTTGGAAACACTCTAATCTAAGCTAGTCTGAAATTGCAGGAGGGAGAAATTAAAATAATTCTACTGAATTTTGTAATAATATAGAAAAAGAAACTCAATCTCATGTGCAAAAATTATTCTCTAATTCCTTTAAGTCATCCATGAAAATTTATCATATTTGTGCACAGAAAGAAGACAATTTGACATCAACACCGCATTTAATTCTTACAAGCACAAGCATCAGCCATGTTTAATATATCATAAAGGCAGCATCAACCCCATTTATTTATGGATGTTAAGAGAGCATAAAAAAAATACTCCACTGTCAATTTGCTAAAGATAAAAGCAAACCCTACCAATTTGTATTACAAGATTTGATCTAATTGTTTATGAGTTTAGGAATAACCACAGACATTCACTTTGTGAATAATGTTGCACTACTAGAGAGCCAATGTAGGCTATCAACATGGATTTTCAGAAAAATAAAATTCCATAAGAATACAATAATTTAGTGATTAAAATCAGTGAATCTAGTCCACTTGGAATCACAATACCACTGATTGCAGATCCAAGAAAGGTAAAAAGTGTCTACCTACAAATGAAAGGAAATATTCTATTCATAATAGAACCAAGCTAATTTCAGTTATTTAACACCATAAGCAGTAAGCTTGCCCTAAAATTTCTCGCAAGTATGACATAATTTATTTTAAATAATTTACTCAACAGACTCTCTTCCCTTATTTTAAACACAGATCAACCTTATCTAAGCACCATTTATCACAGGATAAAACAAACACAAATTCAGTCAGCATTAACCCTGTTACAATTCATATCTTCAAAGAAAAGAAAAAGATGAAACCAAATTCTCAAGTACTAAACAAAAGCCACAATTGGGTGAATGTAGAAAAGGGCAAAGTGATATGGCAAGCTGAAAGGCATCACAAGGACAAAAAAATTAGAAACCTAACATGGACCCAGAAAAAATTCTGCAAATTCTTGCTCCATCAGTAAAAATAATTGTATTAACCTTATTTTAGTACAATAAAATTTACAAGTGGATAAAATTAAAATTAAAACAATTCTCCAAACAGATTTAAGTTTGCAGCCCAAAAATAGTATTTCACACAATCCTATCCATAAACAGTACCAAGATCAAGGAAAAATAAAAAATAAATGTTCTACTTTTACAAGAATAGAATAATTGGATAGCCCTTTTATTCAGGAAACATGAGATGAGCATTAAAGCTAATGATTGAGGGAAAACATTGAATTAATAGCATTTCTAAATTCTCAAAAGTCTGATGACTTTATTTACAATTTAAGATATTTTTTGAGTATTAAAGTTGGGGAAAATGGGTGTAATGAATTGTAAGAAATTAGTTGCTTGTTCAGAAAAACTGTCCAAATTTTTTTTATTGATAAACTCTAATTACACATTGATATTATATAGAGAATATAAAAGCAAAAAAGGATTCCGTCAACCAATATTCCAGTGATAGAACCTATTTGAGAACCTACAGAAAAAACAATTACAACGACAAAATAAGAGTCACTAATTGAATGTATGGTGCTAGCATTCAAACAATAGCCTTATCCCAAGAACATATAAGATGAGTCAATCACCACATTAATAAAAAAATTAAGAATCAGACCCAAAGCTTGTTCTTAAACCCATGACCCATCACCATTTAACCAATTATATATGCAAGAGCGTTTGAAAATTAGAAAATTGCTAATATTAAGATGTAATGCCTTAAGGATTCTGATATTTAAAGAAATTGCAACAGGCGTAGTAGATTAAAAAAAAAAAATAGTTCTATTCATGCTGGGAATTAGTTTTAGGAACTAGTGTCTGTGATGTGAAGTAGTATAAAATAGGAGTGATGAACATTGAATGAAAATAGTTTAAAGAGGTAAGAGTATCAGAGTTCCAATATCTTAGCCTCACTTTCAAACCCCAGATGACATAATAGTGTGTTCACATTGGATAAACTAGGACATACCGTCTCTGGGTGCAGCATGCATCTACAGACCAGCTGAGGTACAGGCTCTGGGTAAATTTGACAAAAATAGACACTTGGATGCGGTAGCCAAAAGGAATATTACTCTAATAAAAGGGGAAATTAACCAAAATTAAAACAATTAAAATGGATGGAGGATAATAGACAACTTACGATATGAACTCTGTTTGAGACTATAAGATGCATTTGTCTGAGCAACAAAAACGATGGAGTTCGAAACATAAGCAAACATTTTACAAACATGATCAAGGTCGGCCCTAACAGAAATAAGTATTATATGCATGATGAAAACTGACCCTAATAGAATAGGCATGGTCAAAATCAGCCTCATCAAATATAAGAACCATCAAAAGGATCAATATCAACCATAATTAGACATAAGCGTATAAAACGAAGAGAATACGTTACATTCAAAATTCATTTTGCAAAGTCGATTTCCAGAAAAAACCCATTAGGGCATCAATCCACCCATTGTCAGAATCAAATTCAATTCTCTCGAAATCGAGTTTCCAGGAAAACCATTTACGCCTCAAATAACACAATAGGAGAATAAAAACATTTATATTATGAGGCCATTATAATAACAGAGAAAAAAAGAAAGCGGTTGTTCTAACCTTCCAGGAACCATAGAATCAAATGTGAAAGTCACCAGAAACTTTTCAGGGTCCTCTGCATCCTTTTCCAGCTTCAGAGTCTCCTTCTTCAAATTAACATCATTCCTGATAGTAGTAGCCTTATGGTGTTCCACGTAGGGAGGGGGGGTGGTGGTAGGGGCATGCTGCTGGACTGGAGGGGGCCAGGGGGTAGACGGGGGTCTAAGCCCATATGACCATGGAGCTCCTCCATTGCTCTGTGGTGGTGGTGGCGGGTAGCTTTGGCGACCACCTACCATGTGACCTCCATTGTAATGATAATATGGCTGCTGTTGCGGATGGTAGGCGTGAGGAGGAGGATAAGGATCTGGATGCGGGTAAGGGACGGTGTATGGGGGATTGGTCGTAAATACATATGGGCTCTGCTGGGTCTGATAAGGAGGTGGAGGTGCAGGGGGCGGATTATTTTGGTGCCTCCTCCTGCTGCTGGATCCCGCTCCCATTGATTTTAATTTTCACAAAGATAAAATTCCCAAATTTTATAGGGTCTGATTCATGTGTTTCCGATACATATAGGGCTGACAAGAATGGAATTTCTGACAACTAATGCGAACTTCTTTCAGAGATTGTTAAAAACCAAAATTTAAAGTGACAGGATTTGATTCAACACAATAATAACAAGAAACATAAAGAAAGAAGGCTTTCCAGGGCTGTCTGGAGTTTGGAATCTCAATGTTCTTGAGTTCATGAAGAGATGAATATGTAATTTTATTTGCGTTTTTTATTATATTGTTGTTGTGTTCATATTGTTTCTTTATCTGGGTTGGAGATAATTACCGATTTCTTTTTGTCGACGAATCTATAGACAATGTCCTGTGGGGTCCGCTTAGTGGCTGATCATGCACCGCAGTTAGCAAAGTGGCCTAACCTGTACAATTTCTTTGTAGTTTTTCAGAAATTGAATATTTATGATAGAGAGTTGTGTGTAATGTCGATTGCTTGTAGAATTAAGATTCATGGTTTTATTGATCTCATATGGGATTACACGTGGATTCCTCCTTTGAAGGCACATCACATTGTCATGAAGTTCCCAAGTGGACTTGAGAGTACGGTAATTTGCCACATATGCAATTGGAACCATTCGTGGAGGAAATCATACATTTCCTTTTATGTTATTTTATAATAATAAAATATTGTTGATTCATATGTGAAATTGTGAATTCCATTTTACAAAATTAAGTTATTGTTATCTGATATATTGTTCATAATAATAAGTTATTTTTGACATATTGGTTGGATTACTCAATGCTTCACTTTTGTGAGCATCTAAGAAGTGTTGAGGGTTCCATTTATTCTTATGAGAGATGGATTCCTGTGAACCACTACTCATGAAATGTACTTTGACTCAAAATCTACACACTTAAATCTTGTAACAATATCACATTTTGTCTTCCTATAAAAACTATCTCCTACTTATCAACTTTCATCTTAGTTTATCCACAGTGTTATCATACTCATGTTCTAGATATGATATCTAGTCACTTATGATTTTGGTTTTGGTATGCAAGAATGAAATTGATCTATAGGTCATTCCATGTTTACGAATTCAAATCTCAAACCTTAAAAATTTGAATTCTTGACTTTGGATGATGTTTCTCTCCCTTAGTTATTATTAATTAATTAAAATGCTACCTTTAAAATGAAAAAATGTACAAATGTGGCTCGTGCTAGTAACTAAAAGCTAATATAATCAAAATTAGCTTCTTGAGAGCAAAATAGAGATTAAGAGACGAAAGAATTATGCATGATCCACATTGTAAGAACTGTTAATAAATAATACAAACAAACCCAAATGTATAAAAAACTTATGATCTCAAAATGTCAAAAGAGGTGCCTAATTATGAACTAATAAAGGACCAAAATCAATAGCATTGAAAATTTGATATTTCTTGTTGTATCTTATGAAACAAGAGGACTTCATTTTCTTGAAAGATTAGCGATAAATATTTTAGAAAAAAATATCATTCAATATATCTAGCATATAAATGTGGCATGGGTGATATCTAGTTGGATCTAGTCATATAATCATCTACCAATCAAGGACGTTTACTACTTAGTTCTATTTGGGGTATCTAGAAGGAAAGGAACAACATAAGAATTTGATCTTCTAAAACTTGGTCTATAGTGGTAGATCAAATTATATATGGCATCTAAGATATTGTCATTATAGTTAAAAATAAGAAACCTAAGTGGCCTTTTTTTTGACATGGAAATATTTTACCTGACAACTAGAATCTACAAGATAAAATAGAATAATATGATGCTATCACAAGAATTTACAAAGAAGGAACACCAAAAGGATCACTAACATTGGTTGGAGTGGCCTAAACTTTGGTGGGTTGTTTAAAGGAAACACGAGTTCCTAAGAGGAGGTGACATTTGTTTTGCATCTTTGCAAAGAATCTAGGGATCGAAACCAATACTATATGAAATCCATGGTAACTATTGGAGCCACTATCCTTGCTTGGGATAATGATATTGCCAATTTGGTGATGGAAAGAAACTCCAAAATTACCACTGGATTGTCCTTCATTACTACTACATGAATATCATCAAAGAGACCAAGAATACACTTTTATAGGGAGGGTAACACCTCCATCCACTTTTTAAAGATGAAAGAGATAGTATGATGGGTGTTCTTCATACTATTAATGCCAAGTACATTTATTCTCTCTCCGTTGATAAATGGATGGTTAAAGAAGTCTCAAATCTTCATGATAAGATCAACAAGACATAGGAAAAACTGGATAAAGTTATCAACATTGTTGAAGGGAAGATGTTTGTTTCAAGGGATAGTAACATAGATGATATTTAGGTAGACCAAATTAAGGATGTTGTTGAGAATAAAGTCAAAGATTCCATTGAGGAGAAAATGCATCTTTTGATTAATAGAATGGAGAAGAATGAGATGCTTCTTAGGTCTATTATTTTTCATGCCCATGAGGGCCTTAAAGCCTCTATTACCAATCTGAAGTGCCTCCATGTAATGTTGGAGAAAAAAAAAGTATAAAGATAGTAAAGGTGGATCTTGAGGAGGAGTTGACGGTTGGTCAGAGTGAGGGACCTCAGAAAAGAACTAGAGGCAACTTGAAGAACAAAGTTGTCACTAAAGAGTAAGATAATATGGACAACACTAACATTAATGAATTCGAATTGGCCTTTTAGAGGATGGAGGATCTTGAGATGCAAACTATTGAGATCCTTAAAAATGGTTTAAATGTTATGTACTTTGTGTTATTTTTTTTTGTTGTTTGTCCTGCTTGTTGGTCGAGATTGTTGGATGTGTTTGCTAGAACTGTTAGCAATGTAGTTTTATGTTTTTTATGTTATGGTTGTATTGGGTCCATTGGAATTATTGGTCATGCAATTTTTTGTTTATCGTGCTATGTTTGTTTTGGGTCTTTTCTACTTTGGTCTAATGAGACAATGAGTATATTGAAAATCTAATTGTAATTCATCTATAAAGGGTTTTGAGTCACTTCAAAACCTATTTTTGAATTTATCAAAAATACCTCCACCCACTTTCTTAGAAATATAGGTGGAAACATGGTTGTTATTGAGTATTGGAATGATTAGGGAACCTTCCCCAAATAATTTAAACCAAAATAAATGAAGAGGCACTAGTAGAATTCGGCAAATAAATAACTATGTGACTAAAATGTTTAGTCACGTGACTAAAATGTTTAGTCACGTGACTAAACATTTTAGTGACGAGACTAAGAATTTTAGTTATTTGAATGATCAATTTTATTATTGTTTTGTAATTCACAAGTACAAGTGACTAAACAAATGACTAGTTTGGTCGTTAAGTAAAATCACAACTAAATAATTAGTCAAACAAATAAAAATAACCAATACTCCTCTATTCCTTTTTCTTTTGAATTTGATTGTAATCTATAGATATTAAGCCCCTCTCTAAGTAGGGCATCTAGCCATCCTAGTGGCTTGGTGCGAGAAAAAATCACAATTCAAACAAAAAATTATGATCCAAGCAAAAATCATACATAAAAGGTCATGAAACTAAAAATATTATTGGCATAGTTTATGCATATTATATTGATAAGATGTTATCGTGGAGGTTTATTTCTTAATTGAACAATTATTGTGTCATCATTGATGCCAACTTTAAGTGTTGATGGCTGACAATTTACTGTGAGCATTGTTCTAGCATGTATAGTTTCGAAATCAACATTGAGGTGGTGGTGTAATAGAATGTGGAGTGTAAGGCCCCTATGGGAGACTCAGAGATGTCTCATGATGTTGTGTTTGTGACCACAAATGTTGGAAACAAGTTTGGACAAATATATGATTGAGTGAAGTGTGATTGAGCAATCAGATAGAACAATTAGTGGTAAATAGTGAATGAGTTGATTGGTTTATCAATCTATGAAAATTCAGATGGTGTAGTTTTAGATTTATGATCTAGACGTAGTTATGAGATTAGTGTTATGATTTTGCATTGATTTTGTTTACTAGAAGACATGGTTTGGATTGACTGAAATCTTTTTATGGAAAATGATAGAACACTTAGAAATAATTTATGTTTGATCCTTGGTTGGTAATGTAGTGACTGACTCCAGTAGATCTTTCACGATATAAAGTGTTGTGATGTTGTGGCAATGATGTGATGCTAACGAGTTGTGATGATTTCGTCTTGTATTGATAATTGTAATCAAAACTCTTGAAATCATGGATGTTTATAAGAAAAAGTGAAAAGGGCTAGATGTTCTTTGTCAAACTGGTGTACAATTCAATATGGTGATTGAGCAAATCTAGTAAATAATGGTTTGGGGTTTGGTAACACATTTTGGTAAGTCAAAGGTAAAATTCAAATGTAATAGATTTTGGTTAGGGTGGTCACTTCCCTAACAAGTGAAACATATTTTTTTTATTACAATCAATTGTATTCGCAATATTGTAGACTGTGAATGGTTGGCATGGTCAGATAATTGATTGAATATATGCAAGAGGAAGTAAAATCAAATCTTAATTGGATTTGTACAAGCAATAGAGAAGTGATATTCCCAAATCATCCTCGTTGTTGAATCCTAACATGTTCTTTGAATTAAATCACTTAATCAAGTCACTCTTAACAAGGTGAATATGATCTTAACAACTCTTAAGGCTAGCTCCCTTAATTGGAAGGCTCGTTACTTTTAGTTAGAAGTCCTCCATCGAGGTTACTCCTAATAGGGCTAGAGGAAATTTCTTAATTGGGTGACTCATAACAAGGTATGCTCCTAACTAGGCATTATTGTAAGCTACTAACAAGGCTATGCCTTTAATGTGGTGCATTTTAGATGAGTGTAAATTACTTGTGGGTAATAGTTCCCCTCATGGTTTTTTCCTCTAACCAAAGGTTTCCACATGAAAAAATACTGGTGTTATGATGTTACTTATGTGGATACTTGTACGCGTTGTTTTACTTATTGGTCACAAGTTAACATTGGGTGAATGTGGTATATTTTATCAAGTAGATTTAATCTGACTTGAGCATTTGGTAATAAGTTTTTAGAAGTTTTAATTTGATAGATTAATGTTTCACTCTCCCTCTTAGAAATCTTAGACCCCATTACACTTATAACTAGTTTCAAAGCCTAGGTCCTCTTAGAGATAAGCCTAATAGATTGAGGTAAAGATCAGGATGATGAATACATTTTGTAAGGAGAACTTTCCATATGGTGTGACCAAAAGAATATCTATATTAAAGGAATTATGTCACGTTATTGGATATATGTTGAGGACAAACACACTACACCTACCAAGACACTCAATGTAGATCAATTGAAGGTGTAGATGGAGAGAATTCAATCATTAGAAGTCATTGTAAGTACTTTATTTGAAACTAAATTTATTCATATTCATGGACTTGATATCACTCATGAAGTTTGAGAAAAGCTTAAGTTAGTCTAGAGTGGAGTTATACATGTGCAAAGGCCTAAGATAGATAGTTTGAAAGTAAAGTATGATGACATGAAAATGAAAGGAGAAAATATTGCTTAGTATAGTCATGGGGTGATATAAGTTTTTGTTTCTATCATAAGTGTTGGTAGTACTATTGATGATGAAGATGTAGCAAGTAAAATGTTGAGAACCTTGCTACCTACTTATGTCATTAGAGTTTCTACTATTCATGAGTTCAGAACTTTTGATAAAGTCTCCAAGATGGATTAATTGGAAAGCTTTCTACCTTTGAGTTAAGAAATTGTGATAATAGTATTCCCAAGGTTGAATAAGTTTTCAAGGCTTCCTTGTCTTTGACTCTAGGTAAAGGTAAAGTGAAAAGTGGTCTTAGAGAGACTGTCTCATTCTATGATGAGCAGAAGAAAGAACTTGAACCCTTGCTCGAAAGATAATTGCTTATAAGTATTGCTAATTATAAAGGAAAATCACCTTTGAAATGTATCTCATGCAAGAAAATAAGATATATAATAGCTATATATCCTAATAGTGATCAAAAGGAAAAGATCAGAAGATCCAAAGACAAAGGTAAGAAGCAATAATACGTTACAGTAGATGAAGGCACTACTGCATTTTGGACCATTTTTTTTATGGTAGTTTTGTCATCCCTACCATAGGTCAGTATAGTAAGAGGGGGGCGGGGTGGGGGTGAATCACTGTACTCACCGATCTCAATTGTTTACTTTAGATTACACTTATCACTTATCTATGGGTTAGTGTTGGCTATAACTTAACTGACCATGATCAAGCAAAAACATATAACATGAAAATACCAACATGTACACAATGTTTATCTCATAGATAACCAACTAAGATAAAAATGACAGTGTTCGAGTTGATCCTCATAAGCTTACACTCTTCTAAAGTTTGGCTGGTCAAGAGCTTATCCCCATTAGAAGATTATAACAACATTGTGAGATGCCACCTTGTTAGGGGATTTTGATAAGACATGTTAAAGTATTGGCTTGTTAGGAGAAACTTGGTTAAAGAACTTTAGAACACAAGTTAATGTGTCACCATATTAATGGATTTATTTTAAAGAACATATTAGGGTCAACCCTCGATGAGATTTTTTTTGTAAAGATTAGTAAAAATTAGAAAGTGGTCTAGCAATTTAGCTACTTAACATAGCTTCATACAAATCCTTCTTCAGTTCTCTTGACCAAGATAAAATTAACCTCTACCTTCTCTTGGCTCTAAATATTTAGACTCTGATCACTTGTGTTCTTGGCTCTCCTTGCTTATGTATGTGATACATCTTGTGTTGTTCAGGTTCACTCTCCTCTTCTTAGCACAATCACTCCTTGAAGATGATCTTTCTCTGATCACTCTCCTTCAAACTATGAGATTCCATTTTAGCTCAGCTCTTCTAGCTCTTTGGCTATTCATTTGGCAATCTAAACTTTAATCTTCCAACTCTATTTTCTTTTATACTTTCACATTTATTCACTTGGAAGACTTGATCTAAGAATTTAATTTTTTAATTCTCACCCTACTACTAGGTTGGCTTCCTGTTGCAATAGTTTGTCACTCTTGTTAAGTTACAGTGTGTTCCTAAAAGAGTCATAGGTGTCACGTGTTCTACTTGTGTCATGTGTTCGACTTGCAATTGTTTGAAAGAATTCAAAATTTGAATTATTTCAAATGTTCCTTGATCCATTATCCCATCACCATTAAATGTGATGTTGAGAGCATTACCCTCTACATGACTAGGCAAATACACGTTTCTTTTTTTATCCTCATCTTGTTAACCTAGTTGATTCAACTTAGTATTCTATCTATCTGTCCTTTCACTTTGCATCTTTCTTCTTATGCGGACTTTACTTAGCATGTTTATCTAAGTGGACCACCTTTTATCATCACCTCCACTAGGGCTTCCACTTCTTCTCAACTCAAATTACCCTTTGAGTTAGAGTCGCACATTAGTGTGCTTTTCTGGTTGCACCTCTCTATCAGTCTTGGTTCCTTTGTATGTTTTTCCAAAACTGACAACACAATTGATGTCTAAGACTACTTGTCTTTCTACCAATTAGTCTTCAAGATATTTAAGCCAGTAATCTCCCCATTTGGCATTAATGGCAACACTTAGTCATTTGAGTACTCTCTATTTTTGTGTGGGTGATTTGTTTTCCTTGTTTTGTTGTCTCCCCTTGAGATAGTGTATTTCCATGCTTTGATCATCTGCAACACCTTTTCTCTTCCTCTTATCTTCTCCCCCTCTGACAATAATTCTAAAGAAGACCATTTTGTCTTGTATGTTTCTCTATTGATTGCTCCCCCTATGGAGTAGTCCCTTGTTCTCATCAATCCACTATTAGTCTTCTTCATTTCTTGATCATGGATTGATGTCTACCTAATTGGCTTAGTTCAGGTTGGATAGCGGTAGGACCCATAACCTTTCTCTTAGATGCTCGAAGATATCCTTTTGAAGAGGCTTTGTAAAGGTCTCAACCAATCACTCCTTGATTGGTACATATTCCAACCCTACCTCTTTTGCTTGCACTTCTTCCCTTAGAAAATGGTATTTAATGGATATTTATTTTGTCTTTGAGTGCATAACCAGATTTTTGGATATATGGATTGTACTAGTGTTATCATAGTTGATAACTAGTGGTTCCTTCATTTTCTCTTGAATTCCTTCAAATAGTTGTTTGATCCAAACAACTTGAGTGAAATTCATTGCTGCAACAACATATTTTGCTTCATATGTTGACTAAGATATATAGTTCTTCTTTTTGCTAGCCGAGGCAACCAATCTTCCCTCAAGAAAGAATGCAACTCTAGTTGTATTATTCCTATTATCTATGTTTTCTTCCCTATCATCATCTCTAAAGACACTAAGTTCAAAGTTACCTTTGCAAGGATACCATTGACCATATTCTTCAGTACCCTTTAGATACCCAAAGATTCTCTTCATAGCTACTATGTGTGATTCCTTTGTGTTGGCCAAACATCTAGCTACTAATCCAACTACCCACACTATGTTCGATTTTCTATGCACCACATATTGAAATTTACCAATCATGGATCGGTAAAGTATCACATTCACTTCGGGGATTTCATCCTCCTTTGATAGCTTATAATTGGTTTTCATTGGAGTACCTATCGGTCTTGCTTCCTCCATACCAAGTGTCTTCATTATTTCTTTCACATACTTAGTCTTCCCTATGAAGATATCTCCTTTTAATTGGGACACTTGAAGTCTAATGGAAAACTTGATTTATCCGATCATGGACATTTCAAACTCTTTTTGGCTTCAACAAAATCAACACTTAGCCTATCATCTCCATTAAAGATGATATTATCCACAAAGATCTATGTAATTAGAAAACTTGTTTCTATTTCTTGCTTCATGAAAAGATTGCAATTATCATTGGTTCTTAGGAACCAAATTTTTATCAAGTAAGAGTGTAGCCTCTTATACCATGTTCTTGGTGCCTATTCTAGTCTATATAGGGATTTTGTTAGTCTGCATACTTGTTCCTTGCCTTGCTCATTTTCAAATCCATCAAGTTTCTCAATGTAGACTTCCAACTCCAGAACTCCATTCAAGAATGCAAACTTTATGTCCATCTGATATACCTTGAAATTATTGTGTATTACAAATGTTAGGAGTATCCGAACTCCTTCCATTCTAGCTACTAGTGTAAAGGTTTCTCCATAGTCTATGCCTTTTGTGCATAGTCATTGCAAACAAGTATGGCCTTATTTTTTACCACTTCTCTATCCTCATTCATCTTGTTTTGGAACACCCATTTTGTACTAAGATGTTCTTGTCATCTAGTTAGGTGACCAAGGTCCATGTATCATTTTTCACTATTTGATTAATTTCTTCCTCCATGTCCTTTCTCTAGTCATGATCTTTTAGAGCCTCTTTTGTAGCCTTGTGCTCCATGTGTGAAAGTAGACACCTCGTCTCTCTCACCTTTGTTATGGTTATTACTCCAACGTCCTTACCCCCAATGACCTGATCTATTGAGTGGTATCTTCTCACATACTTTGCTAGCACCAGTTCTCCTTCAAGTGCATATGTTCCCCATTCTTCAAGTTGAGCTTCTTTTGCTTGAGTTGGTACAACTTCTTGTATAGGTTCTACCTCAACCGGAACTCTCTTTATTGTGTCACTTATGTTAGGATTAAACCACGGACAGAAATAACAATTGCATGCAAAAATAAACAATATCAGAAAATAATAGATTACATAGAAAAGAACACAAGGCACCAAGATTTAATGTGATTCACCCAATCCCTGGGCTATGTCCATCAAACAACAAGTCCAATATTATTATGATCAAGTGATTACAACTTGATTACAATCTGTAATCCCTTATAGCTCAATACTGCTGCAAGAAGTTATTTTTGCATCACCCATAAATGAAAACAATCCCTAACCCTAAGCCCTTTTATACAAATATTTTTACTGCTTTAGGGTTATAATTATTAATTACATGTCGGCCCAAAATCTCGATAAAATAGGGCCCAAAAAAAATTTCTCGAGGGCTCCGCCCTTGAAACCCAAGACAATTGTGGCTTAACAACTCTGACTGTATTGGGAGTTGTCACCCCTAAACCCTCTCTCGGGGCCCGGCCCAGCCCAGCCCCGAACCCTACCAAGGAATTATGGAGTATGTATAGTACTTCCTTGATCGGTCACCACAGTTTAACACTCTCCCACTTGGGGACTAATTAGGCTCCACATTAAACAACAATCTCCCACTCAGAGATTGATCCTGTAGCTATGTTGCTACTCCATGAGGCTCCCACTAGATCAAACCACCCAAGACTATGTTGTTCTTTTATTCTCATTTAGTCTAGAAGACCAACTAAAGCTGAAGAGTGTTAGAGTTAAGGTTAGTTAACATTTACTCTTAAATAGTAAAGATGTTAACCTTTTACCTCTTGGTAATGTAAAAGGTTAATCTATTTACTATTATCTCTTAAGATATTTCTTTCTTTTGCATAATAACATTTAATGTTATTCAAAGGGGTGGATGACAAGACTTCTTGTCATCCTATCCTCCTTGTGGGTGGATGTGTCATAACCTTATCTTTCTATCCTCCTTGTGGGTGGATGTGTCACAACCCTATCTTCCTATCCTCTTTGTGGGTGGATAACTAGGTTGCTCTTATGCTTGCCCCTTGGTGAATGGGAGAAATCCTTTATAAGGATGGTCTCCCCCTTGTAAAATACAACACTTATGCATTTTTATGTCTTGTTGAATATGCTCATCTTTTAAGAGCAATTTAGTGTTGATGCTTCTATCTTCCATGTAGCTTGTATCTTGTTGTCAAATTATTTCTAGGAATCTGTAGAGTTATTCTTCATCAACTCTGACATGGTATCAGAGCCTGCTACATGATGCCACTAGCCCTTGTTTGGAGAATTGGGAGCACTTGATGGATTTGCAGGATCACGAGTTTTTTGGGGTTTGCAAAGGAGCTTCTATTTGAAGCATCTTGGGCTCAAATGAACCTCGTAGTTGGATTCTTGGCATGTCAAAACCCCTATTTTGATATATAACTTGTCCATTTTGGACAAAGTTGTATAAGGAGGCAAGTTTTTTATTTATGTAAAATATATATATATATATATATATATATAATAATTTTTTTTTTAAATACATTTTATTTCCTTTTTTGTGTAAGTTTTTAAAAATATATATGTGTGTGTGTGTGTGTTTTTAACAAAAAAAAAAGAGTGAAATTACTTGCTATTTTTTAGAGTGGCACATATATTGCCCCTGAATTTTTTTTCTCTTTTCTAACAAGTGCCACCAAATCACACTCATGGACACTAGAACCACTGCGCTCATTTATAGCACTGCCCACACGACCTTCCAGTCACTATGGCCACTACTTCAGCTGCCTATGCAATCTTCTAGCCACGGTCCTACTTTGCTACCCATGCAACTAGCAACCTTTTCCACTACCCACGGTGTCACTGCCTCCCACAACTCTTCTCTACACCACGATACCCATTTCCCTTGACCGCTACTAGTGGTAAAAACCTTACCCATTGCCCTTCGACCAACTCTCGACTGCTAATTGTTTTTTCATGGCCACTGACTTGAAATTTCCAATGAAGTTTTTTTCCAACAATGGTAAAATGGTTGTCAAATATTTTTCCATCATATGTTGACCTCGACATGACATAAGCAGCCCTCCACATGCCCTTCTAAATCTATAAGGAGAAGAGCTTAGTTTTGCTTTTCTAATTAAAATGGTGAATTTCTACTCACTGCTGGGGGGTTGGTTTCTTGTACTAAGGGGGGGGGGGGGGGGTAATTTTTTCATTTTTTTGACTTTGTAACACAAAAGCCTCTTCTCTCCACAATGGCAAAGCCATATTCTAGTCTAACTCCTCTTACACCACATAACTATCATACATGGAAGATTTCCATGACACATCTTCTTCGTTCTAAAGGATTATGGTCTTGTTTGGATGAGGATCGACCTCTATTTTAGAGTCCATGGCAATCATTTCATCGCAATAATAAATTAGATGAAGCCATAGGTCAGATTTCTTTGAGTGTTTTAGATAGCTTTCAATTTCATCTCGATGAGTGTAATACTCCTCGAGCAATGTGGCTTAAGTGTGAATCATTGTTTGGCACAGTGAATGAGTTTAGAGCACTCCAACTTGAGGCCAAGCTTACTTCACTTGTACTTGATTCTTTTCCATCCATTGAGGACTTTCTAATAAAGTTTAAACAACATTGATCATTACTTCAGAGTTGTGGAAAGGTCAAGACAAATAAGGAGTGTATCTTCTTGATCCTTTCAAAGCTTCGGGGAAACTTTCAAATTTTCTCCTCTACTTTTCATTCCATTGTGGATGCATTGGGCCCTACCTTTACCATGCCTACATTTGAGATCTTTTGTGATTGTTTGACTCAAAAGTAGGCTAAACTTCACTAGTTAGACTCTCTCACTAGGTCAACAAAAACTACATTGGTTGCCAAAACCTCCATTATGCCAACAAAAAATAGAAACCAAAGCTCAAGGAAACTTTAGGTGGTAATGAGTGTACCTTCCAAGCCATCTAATTCCAAAACCAAAAATACCCCTAAACAAGGTACTCCTTCAAATTTTGGTGAGTCTTCCTCCAAGACTAAGAAGTCCACAGGTGAGCCTTGCAATTTTTGTGGCAAGGAAGGACATCCAGTTTCCCGTTGTTGGAAACATTAGAGGCTTTAGAGGAAACAATGCAGCAACATCACATTTCCTCTCCTCAACCCTCTTCTTCTTCTATAGGAAAGGGTTATTCTCTTCATGCATGAGCATTGTCCTTAGCATCATCATGGATCATTGATTTTGGTGTTGCTCATCACATGACCCATTCACGGGATTTGGTCACCATTCTTTCTCACAATAATACTTCACATATTGCCATTGGTGACTCTACACAACTCCCAGTTCTCAGTTTCAGTTCAGTTTGATTAGATGGTGGTTGTCTTCAGGATGTACTTTTAGTCACTGACATCTCAACAAACCTACTTTTAGTTTATCAAAATTTCCATTCAAGCTCTGGTAAAATAGTTGAGTTCTGCTCGCATGATGTAGTTATACAAGATCTCTTTGATCCTAACAAAGTTATTGCAACTGGCAACATGGATCCTCAGTCTCACTAATACTGCTTTGATGGCTTTGAGAGTTCAGACTCATTGGGATCTTCTCTTATTGTTAATGCAGACTCAGTGAGGAAAATTTGGCATGAGTATTTTGGCCATGTCAATTATCACTATTTACAACAGATAAGCACTCAAGCACTTGTTTCAAGGCTACCACAATTTTCTTTTTACTAATGGTGTTATTCATGGTTGCAACCTTAGCAAACATCATCAAGATCCCTTTCCTATGGGACTAGCCACATGTGCTACAACACCCTTGGAGTTGGTCCATAGTGATGTTATGTCTTTTCCCACTCCATCTTTTTTAAGGGCTCACTATGTGCTTACTTTCATAGACTACTTCTCTTGATGCACATGGGTATAAGTCAAATGTCTTTGATTCCTTTCAAATCTTTAAGACATTTGTAGAGAAGCAATCTGGTTTTTCTCCCCATCAAATACACACGGACAATGGGGGGAGTATGTAAATCAAGCTTTTAAAGATTTTTGCTTTGAGCATGGTTTACTGCATCAACTTTTTATTCCTCACACCCCTCAACAAAATGGTGCTGCTAAAAGAAAGAACAGAACCTTACGGGAGATGGAAAATTGTATGATTCAGTCTTAGGACGTGTCGTCCTTTTGGACTGAAGTTGTCAATTGTGCCAACTATATTCAGAATCAAATGCCTCACAAGGCATTACAATAGATGACTCCTCAAGAGGCTTGATCTCATGTCAAGCCCAATGTTTTAGCATTTTGAGTTTTTGGTAGTGAGGCATGGGCATTTATTCCACATGTTCAGCAGAAATCCATGGAGAAGATTTGACCTTTGACCTTTGTTGGATATTGTGAGGATCTGAAAGCCTACAGATTGTTTGATCCTAATTCCCAAAAGGTCTTGTCTTGACAAGATGTTTAGTTTGATGAGTGCTTTCCTCTTTCCACTTATACTTCATATGATTCTATATCATTGCCTACTCCCTCCTCTCTTGAAGATATTTCCTCTTCTGAGGATGAAGTTGATGTCAGACCTCCTTCACCACCACTAGCTACTCCACCTTTTCCCAGATGGACCCATGTTATAGTTGAGTCTGTTGGTCCTTTGGCAAGAAATCCTTCTAATACCCATCGTACTCGAGCTTAGACCTCTGGCCCTAGTCTTCTAAGTCATGTTATTTCTGTAGATCCCCAGAGTTTTTCAGAGGCCATTGGCCACCTAGACTAGGATTTGGCTATGGATGAGGAATATTCTTCTTTGATGAAGAATCACACATGGGATCTTTGTACTCTTTCGAAAGGAAGAAAATTAGTTCAATACAAGTGGGTGTATCATACCAAGTATGTTGTTGATGGTTCTATTGATAAGTATAAGGCACGTCTTGTTGCAAAGGGTTTCACACAGGTTGAAGGTATTGATTACTCTGAAACCTTTGCCCCTGTCGCCGAGATTAACTCTATTTGCTTTGTACTTTCCCTAGTAGCTTCACAAGAATGGCCCATTTATCAGATGGATGTGAAGAGTGTATTTTTGCATGATGATTTCCAAGAGGAGATCTATATGGCCCAGCCTCAGGGTTTTGTGCAAGATTCTTCTTTAGTTTGTAGGCTTCAATGTTCTTTGTATGGTCTCAAGCAAGCCCCTCGGGCTTGGTATTAGAAAATGGACTCCTTCTTGCTTTCTACACACTTCACCCACTGTCATTTAGATCATACTATTTACATTCATCGCTAGGGGGGTTACATTGATGAAGTGGGCTGTAAACACAATATTTGGTGAATTGTTTACCTGCAATATCAATGTTCAAATTCTAGAGATTCTTGCAAAAACTTGAAAGAGTTGTATGAAAACCAAAAGCCATCTTATTCATTGAGATTGAAAGAATATATACAATGATGGAATATCAACAGCCACCATAACCATGATTTCAAAATGTTTATGTGGCTAAAATTTAAAAAACAACAAATTAAAGTAAACTATTCAAAACTAGGTGTCTAATTACCTCAACTTGTTAGGGTCAGTACTTTTGACTCGTAGCTTGGAATTCGAAACTGCTTACGCTGTTGAAAAGAAGAACTAAAAACCTACGGTTGCCCAATTTTAAGGACCAATTACAATTTTGGCTTGAAATTTTGAGCAGAAGACCTCCAAAAAGGCCAAACAAAAAGATATAGAAAAACTATAAAAAAAAAAAATGAAAAATACTTTCAAAAAGATTAGATCTTCTATATAATCTAGATCATACTTGTACTCTATGTTGATGATCTTATCATCACTGGTAGTTCCCTTTCAATGATTTTGAATGCTCAACAAACCTTGAAGGAGCAGTTTGAGATGACCAATCTTGGTCTTCTGCATTATTTTTTGGGGCTTTAGGTCACTCTGACTCTGACTGGTATTTCCATATGTTAACAAAAGTATACTCTTGATATGCTTCATATATTTGGAATACTTCATTGTAAACTTGCTCCCACACCATTCAGTCAGGTGTTGTTCTGTTTACTACTTGTCCTACTACCTTCGTAGATCCCATATTATATAGGCAGTTGGTTGGCAGCTTATTGTATTGACCCACAATCATCTTGACCTATCCTTTACATTTGGTCTTGTCTCTCAGTTCTCCCATGATCCACATGAGAGCCATTGGCAAGTAGCCAAATAACTCTTGTCATACATTCAGGGCACTACACATTTTGGCATTCACTACACTTAGGATCCCCACATATTATTGGCTTTACTAACTTGGATTGGGCCGATGATGCTGATGATAGAAAATATACTTTAGGCTTTGTTTTCTATCTTGGCTTTGGTCCTATCACATGGTCTTCTAAGAAGCAATCTACTATTGCATTATCATCTACAGAGGCTAAGTATTGAGCAACAGTGTTAGCTAGTAAGGAGATTTTGTGGCTTTGATAGTTGATGATTGAGTTTGGGTTTCCTCCTGATAGTCCCACTATGCTTTGGTGTGATAATCAAAGTGCCATTCATATTTCTCATAACCCAATGGTGCATCAATGTACTAAGCATATCGAGATCCACATGGACTTCATAAGATAGTTGATTTAGGAAGATGTTCTCCTCTTGGAGTACATTCCTACAAAAATGTAGGTTGTCGACATCTTCACTAAATCTTTTGCATCACAATACTATCTTCAATTGCGCACCATGCTTGGGGTAAAGGAAGTTGTCCTTGGGGGTTCTTAGTGAGGTGTTCCTTCCTTTCATGTTTTTCTAGCATGTCTTTCACATCTCTTTTTAGAGTAGAGATTTTCCCATTGGGTTTTTTCTATTTCTCCATTTTATAGAGATTTGGTTGTAATGGGTACCTAATCAGGCCTTTGTTGCTAGGACCCAAGTCTGCATTTTAGTTTTTTATGTTGCATTTTTTTTCATCTTAAGGGTGGTGTTAGAGTTAAGGTTAGTTAACCTATACTCTTAAATAGTAAAGATGTTAACCTTGTACCTCTTGGTAATGTAAAAGGTTAATCTATTTACTATCATCTCTTAAGATATTTCTTTCTTTTGCATAATAAAATTTAATTTTATTCAAAGGGGTCGATGATAAGACTTTCTTGTCATCATATCCTCCTTGTGGGTGGATGTGTCATAACCCTATCTTTCTATCCCCCTTGTGGGTGGATGTGTCACAACCCTATCTTCCTATCCTCTTTGTGGGTGGATGACTAGGTTGCCCTTATCCTTGCCCCTTGGTGAATGGGAGAAATCCTTTATAAGGATGGTCATCCCCCATGTAAAATAAAACACTTATGAATTTTTCCCTCTTGTTGAATATACTCATCTTTTAAGAGCAATTTGGTGTTGATGCTTCTATCTTCCATGTAGCTTGTATCTTGTTGTCAGATTTTTTCCAGGAATCTATAGAGTTGTTCTTCATCAACTCTGACAAAGAGGAGTTCAAATTCTCCCTTGCTACTACCTTTGCACACATATCTATTAGATTATCATCAATATGTATCTTGTCCAACTTTAACTATCCATCATAAAAAATTGACAGAATGAAATGGTACCACAACTGAATGTGTTTTGTCTTTGAATGTAGAGTTGAATTCTTTGCAAGATAAATGATACTTTGACTATCTGTAAACAAATAATTATCCCTCTAAGGGTGTACCAATTCTTCCAAGAAGAACTAAAGCCGTACCATCTCCTTGGCTACCTCTGTAGCAGCAACATACTTTGCCTTTGTAGTGGATAAGGCATTCACCTTCTGTAACCTAGAAACCCAACTCATAGCTGCCCTACCAATAGTAAATACATAACATGTAGTACTCCACCTGATATCAATATCCCCTGACAAATCTGAGTCAACATAACCTTGTAAATTAGTAGTAGAGCCCCCAAAGTGTAAACACTTATTGGATGTTCCTCTCAGATATCTGACAATCCATTTTACTACATTCCAATGCTCAATCTTGGATGACTCATATACTTACTAATGACTCCCATTATATGTGCAATATCTGGCCTAGTACATACCATAGCATACATCAAGCTTCCTACAACTAAAGCATAGGGGACCTTGGACATCTTATCCTCCTCTTCTTTTGTCCTTGGACACATCTCCTTAGTCAACTTCAAATGACCAAGTAAAAGTGTGCTGGCAGCTTTAGCATTCTCTATAGAGAAACTTTGCAACACCTTATCAACATAATCAACCTAAGATAGCATCAATTTCCTATTCTTCCTATATTTGAAAATCTTCATACAAAGGAATTGTTTTGTTGTCCCTAAATCCTTCATAGTAAATGCATGTGCTAACTGGTGTTTCAACTCCTTAATGTGATCCATGTTAGACCTAGTTACAAGCATATCATCAACATATAAACATATTTAAATAATGTAGTTGTCATCATCCAACCTCTTAAAATAAACACAATGATCTAAATGATACCTACTATATCCATGCTCATGCATAAAACTGTCAAATTTCAGATACCATCGCTAAGGTGCTTGCTTCAAGCCATATAAACTTTTCTTCAATCTGCACATTAAGTTCTTACCTTTGACCTCCATTCCTTGTGGCTGAGCCATATATATCTCTTCATCCAAATCAATAGGAAGGAAAGTTGTTTTAACATCAAGCTACTCCAAATGCAAATATTTAGTACCACAATACTTAAAATAGTGCGAATAGAAGTCATCTTAACAACAAGAGAGAATATCTCATCAAAATCAATGCCTTTTTTCTATGCAAATCCTTTTACAACTAACTTGGATTGAAATATCTTATTACCTCCATCTTCTTCTTTCAACCTATAAACCCACTTATTCTATAAAGCCCTTTTACCTGCAGATAGCTTGCATAAATCCCAAGTCTTATTTTTCAGCAAAGAGTCCATTTCGTCTTTCATTGTAGACTCCCACTGAATCGTAGTATCTACCTACATAGCTTCATCATAACATTTAGGTTCACCAGCATCGGTTAGTAAAATAGAATACAAAGAGGGAGAAAATCTTTCTAGAGGTCTAATTAGCTTTGTTGACCATTTAACATTCACTAGTGTGTGTGGTATTTGTTGTTGCGGTTGTTGCACATCATGAAAAATTACTGGAACATCATCTTTTGGAGTATCATCCAACACTACATAATCATCTTCTTTCTTCTCATGTTGCTGCAATAGATCTTTGTACAATACTTTCTTATTGAATATGAAATCCCTACTTCTTACAATTTTATGATTTTCAAAATCCCAAAGCCTATAACCAAATTCATTAATGCCATATCCAAAAAATACACATTTCTTAGACTTATCTTCTAGCTTGGTTCTATTTTCAAAATCTATATGATCAAATGCTTCACAACTGAAGGTTTTGAGAAAATAATAACTCACCTTCTTATCAGTCCATGCTTCCTCTAGAATACCACAACCCAAAGGAGTAGAGAAACTTCTATTAATCAAATATACAATAGTATTAATAGCCTATGCCCACATGTTTAAGGGCAACCCAACATGTAACCTCACACTCCTTGCATGCTCTATTATAGTCTTGTTCATGCATTCAACTACTCCATTTTCCTGTGGAGTCCTTGGAACAATTTTCTATCTACGAATACCATTAGTGGAGCAATAATCTTCAAATTTATGACTACAATACTCACCACCATTATCAGATGTAAGACATTTTAATTTCTTACCAGTCTCATTTTCAACCAAACATTTCCATTACTTAAAAGTTTGAAATACATCAGATTTCTGTTTAAGAAAATAAATCCATACTTTTCTAGTTGTATCATCAATAAATGTAG
Organism: Cupressus sempervirens; assembly: GCA_028749045.1. Classification (NCBI taxonomy): domain Eukaryota; kingdom Viridiplantae; phylum Streptophyta; class Pinopsida; order Cupressales; family Cupressaceae; genus Cupressus; species Cupressus sempervirens. The sequence continues at coordinate 126,681,283 of CM053784.1, forward strand.
CATAATAATGAGAGATACCAAGACAAGATACCTAAGCTGGTCCCCATACATTTGTATGCACAAGCTCTAATTTCTCCCTTTTATTTTCCTTCCTAGTCTTCACAAACTTCACTCTCTTTTGTTTTCCATACACACAACTTTCATAGAAATCCATATTAACACATTTCAGACCTGGTAAAACTTGCTTTGAATGAAGTACTTTCATACCTTTCTCACTCATGTGCCCAAGTCTGTTGTGCCAAAGCGTTGTAATAGAATCTACAACAGCTATTTGTTCTCCCTGCTTAACTACAACAACTATTCCTGAACATGCATTTTTCTTTGAAACAATTAAAGTAGAAGGAACAATATGACCTATACAAAGATATAAGGTGCCTACTTTCACACCTTTTGCTACTACAAGGGAACCTTTTGAAACCTTCTAGTTTAAACCATTAAAAGTAACTACACAACCCTCATCACCGAGTTTCCCTGCTAAAATTAAATTCCTACTCAGTCGTGGAACATGTCTTACCTTTTGTAGCAGCCAATGATTCTCATTCTGCAACTTCATCTTAACTTTTCCCTTTCCAACAATCTGACAAGGTTCATTATCCCCCAAATAAACAAGCCCAAAATCTCCTTGGACATAATCAATAAAATAACCTCTATGAGGTGTAGCATGAAATGAAGCACTAGAATCTAAAACCCATGAATCATCAACATTTTCTAAAGACAAAAGCAAAGCATCCTCTTTAGATTTGTTACTTACCACATTTTCCTCCTTGTCTCCATCTTTCTTTTCCCCTTCATTTTTCTTTCGAGTCTAGCAATCTTTCTTTTTATGCCCTAGTTTCCCATAGTACCAGTAGTTGTTTGATCCTCTCGATTGAGACCTCTTCCCTTTTGACTTTCCTCTTGATTTCCCACAATTTATGAAATTACTTCCTCTCTCAATCATTTTGCCTCGACTTTATGTGTTCAAAGTACTTCCAAATGTAGATCTATCTGAGGTTTTCCTATGAGTTTCCTCACTCAAAATAATACCGATCACATCATCATATTTTAGAGTATTAGATCCAGAAATGGAATTGCTCACAACCATTACCAAGCCATTCCAACTTTCAGGCAAAGAAGACAAAATCAAGAGAGCCCTAATTTCTTCATCAAAATTAATACCCACGGAAGATACTAACTAGTAACAATATTAAACTCATTTAAATGATCTACAATAGATCGACCTTTTGCAATCTTCATATTAAAAAAAAAATGCTTCATTAGAAATACTTTATTTGAAGCAGAGGGTTTTTCATACAATTTCGCTAGGGTTTCCATCAAATCTTCCATTGTGTTTGCTTTTGTAATATTAAATACCACTGATGGTGCCAAACATAATTGAATGCTTCCACGTGCCTTTCTGTCTAAAAGATCCCAGTAATCATTTGTCATAGATCCTTGATTCTTGGTTTTTCCTTCCAATGACTTCCATAAATCCTTCTGATAAAGATAGTCTTCCATTTGCATCTTCCATAACTAAAACGTTTGCCCATTAAACTTGTCAACTCTCAACTTACCCTCGTCTACCATCACTCCCACTCAACTGTGAAACTTTCCTATAGAGGATAACTGCAAAAATAACCTGGCTATAATACCACTTGTTAGGATTAAACCACAAACATAAATAAAAATTACATGCAAATATAAACAAAATCAAAAAATAATAGATCACACAGAAGAGAACACAAGGCACAAAGATTTAATATTGTTCACCCAATCCTTGGGCTATGTCCACCAAATAGCAAGTCTATTATTATTACGATCCAGTGATTATTGCTTGATTACAATCTGTAATCCCTTACAACTCAATACCATTGTAAGAAGTTATTTTTGCATCACCCATAAATGAAAACAATCCTTAACCCTAAGCCCTTTTATACAAGTATTTTTACTACTTTAGGGTTATTATTAATAATTACATGTCGGCCCAAAATCTCGATAAAATAGGGCCTTGCCAAGGAATTATGGAGTAGGTACAGTACTTTCCTAATCAATCACCACAATCTAACAACTTGGTGTGATGTACTCATTTTTCTTATAATATTTTGGTTCCTTCTTGGTGTCTTCCTCATTCCTCTTTGAGAATTCATCCAAAAAAAATTTTTGTGGAGATTTAGACACTGGTATGCTTTGCTCTTGATAGAATATCCTAGAAAGATACCCTCATCACTTTTTATCTTGAACTTCCTTTGGTATTTATCCCTCTTGATATAACATTTCGCTTTAGAATACCTTGAAGTATCTTATGGTTGGTGTGTGACCAAACCATAGTTCATAATAGGTCTTCTTTGTCTCCTTCTTTTCTTGTACCTTGTTCAAGGTGTACATGATTATGATTAGAATTTCTCTCCAATAGATCTATGCAACATTAGTTTGCATCATCAGTGTTCTAATATAGTTTATGATAGTTTTGTTTCTTCTTTTAGCGACACCATTCAGCTGAGGTGTCTTGGGAACTAACATTTTCTTTTTTATTCCATACTCCTCACAGTAACTTTCAAATTCTTATGACGTGAACTCACCTCCTTGGTATGATATCAAACACTTCAATGCTCTACTAGTCTCTCTTTCCACATTTTCTTTTTACACTTTGAACATGTGGAAGGTTTTTGGCTTTTCTTTCAAATAAATAGTCCGCATCATTCTAGAAAAATCATTAATGAACAAAATAAAGTATTTATCGCTAGATACAGTCTTCATCCTAATGGGACCACACAAGTCAGTATGAACTAGATTTAATGCAAGTTTTGAAGTAAGTGACTTGCTATAAAACTTGAACTTGCCAACTTTCTTAATTGATAATCTTTACATATAACATTGTCAGGTTTAGTAATAGGGGGTAGACCCCTTACACAATTCTTCCTTCCTATTTTGATAATGCTTTCAAAATTTACATGACACAACCTCCTATGCCACAACCAACTATTATCATTTCTAGCTACCATATAAGCATTTCTAGAAATATTGAGGTAAAAGAGGTTACCTTTGCTTTGTTCTCCTATTTCTAGCAACTTGCATGTCTTGTCAAATATTTTTCAAGACCCTTTGTCAAACTCAAACTTATAGCCTTTGTCCATTAGTTGAGCCATTCTCAATAGGTTATATTTCTATCCTTCTAGTAGATACACATCTTCACAAGTAGTGGATTCATTTAGGGCCATAATACCCTTACCTACCACTATGCATGGTTAGTTGTTTCTAAACTTCACCATTCCTCCATCATAGGCCTCAAACTCATAGAATGTGCTCCTATCACCTTACATGTGGTGCAAGAAACCACTATCTATTATCCAATTATTGTGAATATTGGTACTAGTTATCAGGGCTCTTTCTACCCTTTCTTTTTATGATGGCAACAAAGGATACTTCACCCTCATCCTCATCCTCATCGTTGGTTGACTCTTCATCAATCACACCTTCTTTAGCAATGTAGCACCACTTCTTCTCCTTTACTTTGGAGTTTAACCACTTCTTTCTGGTACCCTTCTAGTTGTTGTTCTCTCTCCATTCATTGGGTTCTTTTATGACCAATTTTGGACATCTAACAATATAGTGCCCTACATTTTTACAATTAAAAAATTTGAAAGGAAGCTTTCCCTATTACTTCCCTTTTCCTTTGACCATTATTTTTTTGAATAGAGCCCTATCTCTTCTTTTCAACTTATTTAACGTACATGATCTCCAGTTCCCTTCTATATCTATATGTTCTTACCTCTCCCCTTTCTCTTAGTGTTGCATTTGGTGCCACAAAGGCTTTGAATGTAGTTTCAACTTTGTCTGGTCAAGTGTTGTCAAAGTTGCTAACTCCAAATACAGTTAACTTATAGCTTTGCTCCAACTTCGCTCTTCTCAACTACTCATCTTCTCCATGATGGATGATAGTGACTCTAGAATCCACAAGACCCTCCACTTATACTAAACCAAGATACAAGTCATCCTAGCATAATAAACATTAAATAAACACTCACATTAAATACACCCTCAAGCCACAAGTCAGCTTGGCTACAAATATTAACTAGATAACATAAATTAAACACTTATGATAGACCCCAAGTTTACAATGCATAACTAACTCAAAAGACCACATAATATTTCACACACTTAGAAATTGGTTCACATGCCATCCAATGATCGAAATCCAAGAGTGCAGATGCCAACTCCCTTGGATCGAAGCTCACGAATACAATCTCCAAAGTCAGCCAGTAAATTAGGAACATGGGACCAATGGTCACCAATATGATTCTAAATCCAAGACAATAAATCTAAATTCTATGTGCACTTAGAAAAAGGTTTCCCAATATGCCTTGAGCACATCCTCAATCAAGAAAACTATAACTCCACAAATTTGAGCTTGATGCTCCTACATCAGATTCCCTAGGTAGATAGAAAAGTATGTCCCATACTTTGATACCCAAAGCAATTTGTGTAACCAACTTCATCTTCAAAAAAGGCTTCCAATCCATCAAGGACAAGAGAAAAAATATAAAAATCAACCATCTATGCTTCCCACTCGAACATAATATTCAAATGATTCTCAGCAACTCAATCAGAATGCTCACTCCTAGGAACAAATTGAACATAATGCTTTACCAATAATTCCTACAATTGATCACAACCAACAAGAATAACATCATCAAACATGAAATTCATTTAAAAAAAAGCATGTACCTCCATAACAACATCAACAACATATAAGCCCAAATCCACACTAAAAGCAACATGTAAATCCTTAGCCATGTCAACCATAGAAAGATCAAGAACACACAAATATGTAGTATCATGTAGATCCTCAATCATCTTAGCAAAAACATATGAATTAAGATCCATATCAGCAACCATATGCAAATCTTCATCCATATGTAGATCCTCAACAATCTTATTTCTCACAACAAGATGCTTTGCAATTTTCATGTTAGCCACAACCAACTGACCATGAAAACAAATATCCTATCCAACATCAACATGGTTAGGAACCTCTTCAACAACCACAAGTTCCTCTGTAGGTTTCACATAGAATCCTTAGACTGATCAACAAAACCAACTTCCACCTCGACCTTTCCATGCCCTCTTTATTTTCAATCAATTCTTCTAACTAGCTAGACAACTCACTTCCAGATCAGTAGACTCCAAGTCTACAAATATTTGCAAAAATCAACTATCCCTTCCTTAACTTGATCGGTCAAGCTAGCTTCCAACCATGAAAACATCTTTGAAATCTTCTTCTCCACTATATCATAGAGATCTACAATCATCCCAGGGTCCAATATTCTCAGAGGCATCTTCCAAGATCTTTGTAAACCCTTTGCAGCAAATCCATGCTCTTGACAATCACCAACCAAATCAAACCTTCAGTCAAGATTTAATTTCCATCTTTGCAACCATCGATCCATTTACAAGACCTCTATAATTGTAAGATAGAACCACGATCTGATACCTCACAACAAATATATCTAGCACTCCAGTAGGAATAATCCACCACAAGATTGAGCTCTTCTTTGATACCACTTGATGTAGTACAAGGCAGGAGAATCCCCAAAGGAGATGTCCTAACCCCTAACAAATAATAACACAATAGAATACAAACAATAACATAGAGTTTTAGATCCAAAATAACACCAATTATTATAATAAAATTATAAGATTTACATCCAACATGCTTGGTTGTAAGGCCTTCTAGGTTAGAGCCAAATACATAATTAATTACAATAGCAATTTTGCAAGACCTTGCAAGATCCAACCATTAGCTAGCCCAGATCTATAATCTAGTAGAGAACCCCAAGAAGAATCTAAACTCATGCTCACAAGACCCAAAGCAACCTTCTTGTTTCTCAAGCCCACACTTAGCTACTAACTCTTCTCCAACTTCACTCTTCTAAACTACTCATCTTCTTCATGATGGATTATAATGACTGTAGACTCCATAAGACCCTCTACTTATACTAAACCAAGATACAAGTCAGCCTAGCTTAATAGAAATTAAGTAAACATTCACATAAAATACACCCTCTGGCTACAAATCAGATTGGCTACACATATTAAATACATAGCATAAATTAAACACTTAGGACAGATCATAAGTTTACAATGCATAACTAACTCAAAAGACTACATAAAAGTTCATGCACTAAGACATAGGTCCACATGTCATCCAACGATCCAAATCCAAGAGCACATACTCCAATTCCCTTGGACCAAAGCTCACAAATATAATCTCCATAGTCTACCAACAAATTAGGAACACAAGACTAGCATTCACCAAAATGGCTCTAACTCCAAGATGATAACTCCAAACTCTATGTGTACTTACAAAAAGATTACCCAATATTCCTTTAACACATCCACAATCATGCAAACCATAACTCCACAAATTCAAGCTCGATGCTATTGTATCAGAAATTTTTGAGACAAGGGCTCTATTTATAGGCTTGAGGAAGACCTTGAGGAGGTGGCATCTATGTGGCATCTACATAGGTTCCACAAGGGAGATATATGGGCTAAAGAACAAGCCATACAAAAGTCAAAAATAGCCTTTAAGGTTTGATAAGCTCATGGTGTGCTCACACATGTGTGAGCTATTAGGATTAACCATAGATAGAGATAAAAATAGCATGCAAATATAACCAATATAAGAAAATAATAGATCACACAAAAGAGAACACAAGACACAAAGATTTAATGTGGTTCACCTAATCCCTGGGCTATGCCCACCAACATCAAGTCCAATGTTATTATTTTCTAGTGATTAAAATTCAGAATCCCTTACAACTCAATACCGTCGTAAGAAGTAATAATCTCAGCATACATTATGAAATCACTAACCCTAAGCCATTTCATACAAGCTTTTTTCCACTTACAAAATTAGGGCTAAAATAAGTCATCCAATAGAAACAATAATAGCCAATGCCTTTTACAATAGTAATTCATTTTTGGCTCTGGGGGAACTACCCCCAAAAAATCCTATGGGGGCATTTCCCCTTGACCACACCCTATATTGGGACATGAAACACGCTTGGGGCTCTACCCTAGGACTCTGCAAGGTGTGCTTCCCCTTGACCCCATCTTGGGGGCACTACCCCCTAATCCTCATAGAAATAATCTCGGGGAAAATTATGTCAAATAAACCTCCAAGTCTGATTAGGCTCTAGATCGCAATATTCTCCCACTTGAAGACTAATCATATTCCACATAAAAACCTCCCACTTAGAGACTAATCATAGCATTGCTAAACCTGTAGCTCCCATAGGAATATCAAACCACCCTAGGCTTTGTTGATCTTTTATCTTTTTAGTCTAGGAGACCAACTAAAGATTAAGAGGAGTTCAACTTCTCCCTTGTCACTTCTTTGGTAAATATATCTATTGGATTATCATTTGTATGTATCTTCTCTAGCTTTAACTTTCCATCATCCAAAACTGATCGAATGAAATGGTACTACCACTGTATTTGTTTTGTCTTTGAATGTAGATCAAAATTCTTGACAAGATGAATGAAACTCTAGTTATCTATAAACAAATAATTACCCTCTATGGGCGTTCCAATTCTTCCATGAAGAAATTAAGCCATATCATCTCCTTGACTGTCTCAGTAGTAGAAACATACTCGACCTATGTAGTGGATAAATTATTAGCCTTCTGTAATCAATAAATCCAACTCACTATTATTGTGCCAACAATAACTACATAACCTATAGTCCATAGCCAAATCTAAGTCAACATAGCACTATAAATTAATAGTAGAGCCCCCAAACTGTAAACAATTATTGGATTTTCCTCCCAAATAGATGAGAATCTAGTTAACTGCATTCCAATGTCTAGTTCTAGGATGACTAATATACCTTCTAACAACTCCCACTATATGTGCAATATTTGGCCTAGTACATAACATATAATACATTAAAATTCCCATAGGTGAAGCATAATGTACCTTGGACATCTTAGCCTCCTCTTCTGGTGTCTTCAGACACATCTCCTTAGTCAATTTCAAATGACTAGGCAAAAGTGTGCTAACAACTTTGGCATTCTCCATAGAGAAACATTTAGAAATAGAGATTACTGAGATGGGGGGCGAGTGGGGGGGGGGGGGGGGGGGGGTTTGAATGAGTAATCTACAAACTTTAGTTTCCAACTGGATATTATTTCTTACTTTAAACAATACATAACAAAGTAATAAAGTAATGTTGAATAGTAACAATAACCATGTACAAAGATAACTCATAACAACATATTTTGTTAACTAGGGAAACCCTGGCCAAGGGAAAACCTCGGTGGGTGGATGGACCCTATTAGGAGTAATGGGAAAATTTCATATAGAAAGTCCCTATTAGGAGACTTTGAATCCTTTTTAGGAGATTCTAACCCTATTAGGAGTTGTAGTACAGTAGATGCAAGATGAGCCCACTGCCCAAACATGCACTTCCAATTACAAGAAGAGCTCACTGCCCAAACAAGTAATCAAACTTTTGGAATATAGATTCTTCTTAGTTCGATCTTGGATCACAAAATAGCTTCACAAACTTCACATTTATCGGTTTCACAAAAGTTCGCATACAATTGCTCAACACAATTTCTCCAAGATAGCACTTCACAACTTTTTAATTCAGAAGATGTCCTTTGCATTAATACTATGCCTTTACACATTATTGCTAGCTTAGCTAAGACCATAATACACTTTTCCAACTTAGAGTAAATATCTAGGATGTCGGCCCTAATTGGTCAAGTAATTATTTTGTAAATAAAATAATTCCTTTCCTTCAATTCTGTTGTCCGATTTCATTAAAATACAAATATCATTTTTTTGTACAATCTGTACTAACTTTTGAAGTTATACAAATTATCATCAACATGTATACTATCTCCATCTAACTTCACTAGTCATAATATGACATCAACAACAAGTTATAATCAAAATAATACATTGTTGTACACCAAATTCATACTTAGACAATTTTCTGAGTACCAAAAGCTAAGTATCTTTATTTTTGAGGTTTCCTATGTGCATGTACATCATGTGTTGCCATAAATGACAACAATTACATATCTCCATTAGCCAATTGTCAACAATCTCTCCCTTTGGAATTGATGGAAACAAAATAGGGAAAATTGGCTAACTATCAAAAACTTAAAATGAACAACACATTCACATTACATCTATTACAATTTGTTCATATTACATAAGCCTCCCCTTACAATATACTTTAAAATATAATTATCTCATCTTTATCTAATTTATAATTTTCCTATTGTATCTCTCCCCCTTTGACATCAATGACAAAGGTTAAAATGTCAAAAATTGTTCAAAAAAATGTCCATCTACTATAAAAAATGTTGTCCTTCTACCTTAAGTTGATAGAATCTTCATGCAATCATCAAAATTTGCCTTAAGATTATCCATACCTTTAGTCCATGCCTTCTTGGTAGATTCAATAGAGGTAAGAATCAGACATAAGGCATGTGATACAATCTCAACGACATTGAGTTTTGAGTACAAAAAGTTAGAATAAGTGTCCTTGGACTTAACACATTTCACCAACTATTTCTCAATAATAGATACTTTTAGAGAAATAAACTCTCTAAAATTTGATACTCTCTTCAAAATATATTCCTTCCAAAGTTCCAATTTCATAATATCAGTATGAATAATGGCCACTTATCCTTCAAAATCATCAATCTTACTAGTTGGATGTTGTATCTAGCTAGATAGAGCTTCAAGCTTACTCATCTTTCCTCCAATCTAACTGTAAATTTCCTTAGTCAATTTATGAGATAGAGTACACTTAATGTATAGTATCTTACCATCCTATTGACACTTCTAAAGTTCCTTGATACAAGTATCAAGACTTATTAAATCATTCTTAATATTTTGACAAATGGTGCTAAACAAGTTAGCATCATATGAAATTTGTGCCTTTGCTTCTACAATGCTCAACAAATTAGTAAATTCCTCATCAAATGACTTTAGCACTACTTGTGCCCTCTGTTCTGGATCTGCCTCTATGTGCTACACTGCTAGAGTACTATGTAGTCTATCAGTAATCTCCATCAAGGTTTTCTACAGGCTCTTCAATGTCTTGTTCTTTTGAATGAGCTTTGATAAGGATGAGATCAAGTCAGTTTGATCATCATCATTAGTTGCTAGGCTAACAAGAAAAAGTGGAGTAGATAAACTAGAAGGTTTAGTGTCATCCTACCTTTGCTTCTTCTCAGTTACCTCTTTGACTCTTCTTTCTTCTTCTATTTTCCTTCCTCTTTCTTCTTCTGCTACTCTTTTCTTTTCATTTCATCCTCAAGCAATTTTTTCTTGGCCTCTTCTACTGTCCTTTTCTCTTCTTCTAGTAACATCTTCTCCTCTTCAATTTGTATTAATTTATCTTCAATATCCTTGGTGTGAGGTTCAATTTTTTTGGAACCTTCAAATGGATTTGTATCATCAATGTTAATGGTAACATTGGTCTAATCTATCTGCATAGTGTCACTGCTCACTAACACTTCTGAGGTTTTGGGTGCTAGTGGAGATGTTGCCTTAGACTTTGTCAACATTTGACTTATTGTTGGTACAGTCTCACTTCTTAACTTATCTTTCTCACCAACCATAAACAAAAATGGTCTCACTTTATTTCTCAAATAAGGTGCAAGATTATTCAATAATCTCTTAATTTCTTCTTCATCGTCAGTCTTGCAAATAGTCCCTAGCAGAGACTTCCAAAGTTCTAAATCTTCTTCTCTAGTTGGGAGCTTCTTCTTAATAAGTCTGTCATAGACTTTCTAGTTCACCGTGCCTTCAATATCCTTGAGCTTCATATTATTAACTATAATGTATCTCATAGTAAAGATATCAATCTAATCTGTCTCAAAATTGTTATACAAATCATATAATTTGTTCATCTACATAAAGTTTCCCTCAATAGCAATAGCTGGATTTATCTTTTCTATCTTTGGCTTCCAGGGTTGCTAAGCTTTTCTTGCTGATTGCTTGGAAGTTGTTACCTTCTTTGTTTTCTTAACTTCTTCTTCGTCATTTCCAGACTCAACAATTGTCAACAATGTCTTTTGTCTCTTGCCTGGTCTAGTGGCTTGTTGCTTGATCCTGTTAGTCTTTGTGGTTACAACTTCCACTAATCTCTTAGATTTATTTTTTTGGTTCACTTGGTTGAACATTTGATACTGTTGTATACAGAATGCTCTGTTCTAAAGATGTCTCTGCAACATATACTTACAAAGGTTGTATTTTCAGTATACCTTATTTCATGGTTTGCCTAACTACCTCAAAATCACTCTTAGTCATACTAGCCTCTGATAAAGCTTTCTTCATAATAGTTTATATTTTCTTATGAGAAGCCTTCTCCAAGGATGCCTAATGAGCTGATTGGGTAATCTCATCATAGGTTCCAAATCTATATTCAACTTTGCCCTTCTCTAATTTTAACAGTAAATCAATGTATCCAACTGCTATTTCATCATTCAATTCATAACCTAAGGGATCAAGAAATGTTTCTCGAGGTTCTACTGCTTGTATATAAGTAAAATCTGTATCAACCATAACACAAATGTCTTCCTTAAATATATTTAGAATTGTAGGTGCAATTCTAAATCTTTGTCTCATTTCATTTTGAAATGTCTTCATAATCAACTTTCCACTATCCAATACCTTATCTACAGGATGTCTTCTACATACATCTATAATCTTCTCTATTGTACATCTATCATTGCTCATTATCTCTGTGACTGATAAATATGGAAATATTTTAAGCACATGAAAGAATATGTGATTGATTAGTGACTGAAATCTAAACACACCATTCTTAATCCTCTTGATCTTTTCTAGGTTCTTAAGTAGTTGTGTTCTTAGAATTTCACTAAGATTTACTTGTTCCTTCTCTACACATATTTTGTATGTTGTATAGATGAATCTGGCTAACAATTAATCGATCTTTGAACTTGCACATACACAGTAGGCAATGATTCTACTCAGAAATCTTACATCATCTTGCTTAATGGTATTGATCACCATGGCCTTTCCATTATACATTGCTTTGGTGTAGTTCTCAACTTTCTTCTTAACCATTTTCTCACCTATAGACCTATAGGTACACTACCTTGTTTACAAAGACCAATTACCTCATGAATAAGGTTGATAGAAATATCAAGTATACTATCTTGCATCCATAGTTTCCCATCATGTATTCTACTTAATATGATTTGTGTCCACTCATCTGTGTCCAATTCATAGTAGAAATGATATTTGAATAGGTCTAGTTCCTTCAAGTGTTCAAATCTAGGTTTCATAGTCACATCATGATTGAAAACTAATTCCATATCCTTGTTCATGAATTCACTCCTAATAGATTCAAATTTGTTGTTAAGATAACTTCCTATATCTTCCAAATAAACTACATTGTTTGACGTAATGGATAATGCTAAGTTAGAGTTTCCTTCTATGGTTTTCACGGAAACAACTTTCAACTTAGGTATGTCCTTATTCTCAACATTGTGAACTACTGACATATCCATGCTTCTAACAAATATGAACTTTTATCTAATAAATTCAATGATAAATTGATAAAATACCTCTTTCTAAAAATAGGATTTGCTTCGAAATTGCCTTGTTAAGTTGCTTTTGAGTGCTTTTTACTTCAGATGTGATTGCAATGAAGTGAGAATCAAGTATGTACTTCATTTATTCCATCAACTTGAACTTGCATTAATTTCATACTTTGCAAACATGAAAAAGCTGTCAATTACATTCTATAATCAAATAACTGCTCAAGATCATCTATTTGATCTTCAAATGCCATCCGAAGTTGATTATAGCTTCCTCTCATCATGAGAATGTTCCGCAAAACACCACTTTACAAAATTCTCTATAAAAAACATAGTTTTCATCTTCTACTATAGAATTAACTTTTTCTATAATACCAATAACTCTTAATTCCTTTGTAACTAGTTTATCTAAGCTCCAAATTTCAAGCAAGCTTAGGTATAGTCTAAACTTATCTCTATACACCTTCTCCCAACTTCACTTCCCACAATTCAATCTCCAAGTGAAGTTATAAATTTTGGTGTTGTGAACAAGCTTAATTCAACTCAATTGAATCAAACTCGATAAATGACTTCGATCTTTTTATTTCACAATCATCTAACTTATCTTTTGAGATGTTTAATCCTTTTACAAATGCCTCATTGAGTTCTTCTTGAAACTTACTAACTACATTTCTTTGTTCCTCATTGTCTTTTTTAGTTCTGGAGTTCCTTTCATGGTTCCTTCTATCATTTATGATGTTTCTTCCATTATTCCTTCTACTTTTGAAGTTTCTTCCATTGTTCCTTCTATCTTTGAAGTTTTTGTCTATTCTACAATACTTTGTTGTATGTCTGAAGTTATTGCATAACTGATATATTGGTGTTCTACTTCTAGGATTCTGTTGATCATTAGGTGCATGAAAAATCTAAGCTATGTGTCCAAATTTGTTACACTTATAACACACAATCTGTCTTCTATCTTCATAAGGTCTTCCTTCTCTCAATGTTCTTTTATTGGTCTTCTTCTATCTGCAAGGTTTTTTATTTCTAGACATTCTACTATTTCCTCTATCATTATCATATTTAGGTTTCCTACAATCAATTTCTTTATGACCCATACCTTGACAATTATGACAATAAAAATCCTTAACATGATTAAATGACTTATTTGTACAATCTCTTTTCATATGACCTATTTTATTACATGAAAAACACTTACCTCTAAATTCATACTTGGTTTCCTTAGGAGATTCCACTTGCTTTGGTTCATCCAAAATTCCAACTTCCTTGTCTTGTCCAACTTCTTTAGATTTATCATAAGATTGACTAGATTCAATCTTATCATCAAATTTACCTTTTTCATTTGGATATGATCTAATCTTGGGTTTCTTTGCAGACATGTTAAATAGATAGCCAATACCAATCTTATCATAAGTAGGTCTCTGTGTTGACATTGAATCATCAAGCTTTTCTCTGCTAGAATAAAGCTTCTCAAATTGCTGCTTGCACTAAGTTAATTCACCTTTCACAATAGTATTATATTTATAAAGTTCTTCATGATTTTATTTGAATGTTTCAAATTCAGATGTCTTCTTTGCCAAACTTGCTCTTAGATCTACATTTTGGTCTTCAAATCAGATTTAACTTTGCTAGGATTATTTCTCAAAGTCAACCTCAGATTTGTAATTTTCAATTCATGCTTCAATATCCTATATTTTGTCTTTAGCTTCAAATAATCATCATTACTAGTTTCAAATTCAGTAGATTTAGGCTTGGATTTGAGATATTAAGTCTTTTCCTTCAATTGTCTAGTGTATAATTTGGAGTCTTCATATCTATCTTTGAGCTTATTTCTTTATTCAATAAGGAGATCAATTTGTTCAAGTGCCTCTCAAGGTTCTTCATCAACTATTCCATATCCATAGGGATCTTACTCAAGCTACCAAGCCTCTTCAGAGTAACTGTGCTCTAATACCAATTGTTAGAAATAGGGATTACTAAGAGGAGGCGGGGGGGTCGGGGGGTGAATTAGTAATCTACAATCTTTAGTTGCCAATTGGATATTATTTCTTACTTTAAACCATACATAGCAATGTAATAAAGTAATGTTGAACAGTAATAGTAACCGTGTACAAAGATAACTCATAACACCATATTTTGTTAACTAGGGAAACCCTGGCCAAGGGAAAACACTAGTGGGGATGATACTCACTATATAATATATTGATATATAAGTTCCTTGTTAGAGGATGGACCCTGTTAGGAGTCAATAAGAAAATTTAGTATAGAGAGTCCCTGTTAGGAGACTTTGATCCTTGTTAGGAGATTCCAACCCTGTTAGAAGTTGTGCCAACCCTGTTAGGAGTTGTAGTACAATAGATGCAAGATGAGCCTACTGCCCAAACATGCACTTCCAATTACAAGAAGAGCTCACTGCCCAAACAAGTAATCCGACTTCTAGAATATATATTATTTCTTAGTTTGATCTCAGATCACAAAATAGCTTCACAAACTTTGCATATATCGCTTTCAAAAAAGTTTGCATACAATTGCTCAACACAATTTCTCCAAGATAGGACTTCACAACATTTTAATTCACAAGATGTCCTTTGCATAAATACTACGCCTTTACACAAATTGTTGCTAGGTTGGCTAAGACCAAAATACACTTTTCCAACTTAGAGTAAACATCTAGGATGTCAGCCCTAATTGGTCAAGTAATTATTTTGTAAACAAAATAATTCCTTTTCTTCAATTTCACTGTCTTGTTTCATTAAAACACAAATATCACTTTTTTGTACAGTCTGTAGTGACTTCCAAGGTTGTACATGTTATCATCAACATGTATACTATCTCCATCTAACTTCGCTAGTCATAATATGACATCAAGAACAAGTTATAATCAAAACAATACATTGTTGTTTATCGATTCATACTTAGACAATTTTCTAAGTACCAAAAGCTAAGGATCTTTATTTCCAAAGTTTCTTGTGAGCATGTACATCATGTGTTACCATAAATGACAACAATTGCATATCTCCATTAGCCAATTGTCAACAGAAATATTACATCATCTTCTCAATATAATCAGTTTGAGATAATGTCAATTTTATGTGCTTCCTATCTCTGTAAATTTTCATACCAAGGATTTGTTTCACTACCCTCAAATCCATCATAGAAAATGGATGTACTAACTTTTCTTTTAACCCCTTGATGCGATCCATGTTAGACCTAGTTACACACATACCATCAACATATAAACATAAAATAATGTAGTTGTCATTATATAACATCTTAAAATAAACACAATGGTTAGAATGAAACTGAGTATAGCCATGTTCATTCATAAAATTGTCAAATTTAAGATACCATTGCCGAGGTTCTTGCTTCAAGCCATATTAACTTTT
This sequence comes from Cupressus sempervirens, assembly GCA_028749045.1. Lineage (NCBI taxonomy): Eukaryota > Viridiplantae > Streptophyta > Pinopsida > Cupressales > Cupressaceae > Cupressus > Cupressus sempervirens. Next base: position 126,697,241 of record CM053784.1, read on the forward strand.
CTTTAATCTACACATGAGATTATCCTTACCTTTGACCTCAAATCACTGTAGATGTACCATATATATATTTCTTCATCCAAATCACCATTAAGAAAAAACTATTTTAACATCAAGATACTCCAAATGTAAATCTTCAGTAGTCACAATACTTAAAATAGTGAAAATAGAAGTCATTTTAACAATAGGAGAAAATATCTCATCAAAATTAATGCCCTTTTTATGTGCAAATCCTTTCACAACTAACCTAGCTTTAAATATTTTCTTACATCCATCATCTTCTTTCAACCTATAAACCCATTTATTCTGTAAAGACCTTTTACCTATAGGCAATTTGGACAAATCCCATGCATGATTTTTCAGCAAGGAACCCATTTATTCGTTCATTGTAGACTCCCACTAAATCTTTGTATCATCCTGCACAGCTTCATCATAACATTTAGGTTCACCAACATTTATTAATAGAATAAAAATAGGGATAAAACCTTTCTAAAGGTCTACTTAGCCTTGTTGAGCATCCAACATTCATTGGGGTGTGTGGTATTTGTTGTTGGGGAGCATAAGGAAGTATTGGAAACATCATCCTTTTGAGTATCATCTAGCACTACATAATCATTTTCTTTCTTCTCATGATGTTGCAATAGATATTTGTACAATACTTTCTCATTGAATATGACATTGTTGCTTCTTACAATTTTACAATTAACAAAATCTCAAAGCCTATAACCAAATTTTTTAATGCCATATCCAACAAATACACACTTCTCTGACTTAGCTTCCACCTTGGTTATGTTTTCACAATCTATATGTACAAATGCTTCACAGACAAAGATTTTAAGTAAAGAATAACTCACCTTCTTACCAGTTCATGCTTCCTATGGAATACTACAACCCAAAGGAGTAGATAGACCTCTATTGATAAAATATACAACAGTATTGACAACCCCATCCCACATGTCTAAGGACAACCCAACATGCAACCTCATGCTCCTTGCATGCTCCATTATTTTCCTGTTCATGCATTCAACCATTCGATTTTCTTGTGGAGTCCTTGGAATAATTTTTGTCTATGAATACCATTAGAGGAAAAATAATATACAAAATCACTTCTACAATACTCATCACCATTATTAGATCAGAGACATTTTAATCTTTTACCAGTCTCATTTTCAACCAAGCATTTTTATTTCTTAAAAGTTATCAATACATCGAATTTCTATATAAGGAAATAAACCCATACTTGTCTAGTTGCATCATCAATAAATGTAACATAATAATGAGAGTCACCGAGGGAAGATACCTGAGCTAGTCCCCATACATCTGTATGCACAAGCTCTAATTTCTCATTTTAATTTTACTTCCCATTCTCTCTTTTTTTGTACATGCAAACAACTTTCACATAAATCAATATTGACACATTTTAGACCTGGTAAAACTATATTTGAATGAAATAATTTCATACCTTTCTCACTCATGTGCCCAAGCCTATTGTGCCATAGCCTTATATCAAAATCTACAACAACTATTTGTTCTCCCTACTCAATTATAGCAATTGTTCCTGAACATTCATTTTTCTTTGAAATAATTAAAGTAGAAGGAATAGTATGATTTGTACAAAGATATAGGGTGCCTACTTTCACACCTTTTGTTGCTACAAGGGAACCTTTTGAAACTTTCCAATTTTTATCATTAAAAGCAACTATGCAACCCTCATCACCTTGTTTCCATACTGAAATTAACTTCCTACTCAATCTTGGAACATTTTTATCTTTTGTAGTAGCCAATGATTCCCATTCTACATCTTAATCTTAACTTTCCCTTTCCAAAAAATTGATAAGTTTCATTATCCCCCTATATTGTCTTAAAATGGAAGTACTTCTATGTTAAGAGCATTTAGCCCTTTGAGTAAGTGGTTTGGGGTCATGTCAAACACCTTGAATGGGTCTTTACACAGATCTAGCTTTTTTCCCCTATTCTACTTCTCTCTCTCCATTTCTAGCCTCTTTCTAACAACTTTCTCTATGAAACTGAGAACTTTGACTTTCTGGGTCAAGGACAACCTAAAGGGTCAAGGATGACCTCAACCCTAACCTAGGTCAAGGATAAAATCAACCCTGAGCTAGCGTAGGGTAAACCTCATCCCTAACCCCAAGTCTAATTTTCAAATTTTGGAGGTTTCAGGATATCGAGCTTTGGAAACTTCCATTTTTCCGCTTTTGGGTCGGCTATTTCGGGTTTCAGAATGGTACACTCTTAAATTGTATTTAATCTAGGTCTATTTCTAGGGGTCAAGGTTAATTAGGATTTAATTCTCCAATGTTGGCCTTCTCTAGAAGTTTGTGTCCTAGATCTCTTTATAAGGAAGCCTTCTTCCCTTGTACGATCATCCATTTTTCCATGAGAGCATACACAGACTAGAAGTGAATCTATGAGCAACTACCTACTTTTTATAAGGAGATAAATTTCTATGATCAAGCATCCACATTCTACCAGTCAAGCATTCAAGTTTTCTATTGAGGATCAAGGATCTAAGCATTCAAGCCTTTGAAATGATTTGGTTCAAGCATTCAAGATTCATCATTAAAACCCTAGATCTAACCATCATGGTGGTGTGATCTTGCTTCAAAATCCTTTGTTCATCTTCTAGATATATTCTTTCTTTTCTCAAGGTGGATTCTAAGCATACAATCATGGAGGTTTTGATTTACATTTGCTAATGTTATGTTCAAGCTTTCATATCAACATACCTGTTTAATTTCAAATATAATTGCATATCTATTGAGTATTATAGCTTCATTTTTAGATTTACTTCTACTACTTGCTAGCATTCTCTATTTTAATTTCATTATTATTAATTCCAAACTGAGGTTTGACCAAGGAAAACCCCTCATCCAAACAACAAAATCAATTTTCTTATAGGTACAAGACAATGAATTAAAGTGCATATTTTGATACCCTTTTCACCAAACGTGTGAGCTCTGCAAACAAAATTTTTGTTGGACCAATGCAAGTCAAGGTCAAATTTTTGGGGCACAATTGTGCCCTAGGGTAAGATTGTGCCCCGCTCTTTAGGTCAAGGTCAACCTACCATCAGAAGGACAAAAGTTTTCAAGGTTTTCTCCATCTCGACATTTCCAATTAGAGCAAGTTGTAGAATTTCTTGAAACTGTACACAGACATTAGAAATCAGCATTTTCTAGATTCACCCTATTTTGAGGTTAGTATTTGTCTTTTAATCATTCAATATTTTAAGTACTTACTTTCTATAGTAGATTATAGGATTATCTCCTTTCTTCATATTCTCCATCATTTGATTCATTTGTGCATTGATCACTTCCTTATGTTTAATCAAATTGGATCATTCCTTTTGGGAATTTGCATTAAGGATAGATCCTATATTCCCCCTCATATCATATTTCCCCCTACACATATTTTCTTTCCATTAATCATCCATATTTTATTCTATTCACCCCCAAATAAATAATCCCAAGATCCCTTTGGACATAATCAATAAAATAACCTCTATGGGGAGTAGCATGAAATGAAGCCCATGAATCTAAAATACATGAATCATTAACACTTTCTAAGGAAAGAAGAAGAGCACCCTCTTTGGATTTGTTACTTACCACATTTGTCCATCTTGTTTGCCTCCTTCATTGTTCTTTCAACTCCATCAATATTTCTTCTTATGTCCTGGTTTTCTAGAGTACTAGGAATCTCTTGGTCCTCTAGATTGAGACCTCCTTCACTTTGATTTTCCTCTTGATATCCCATGATTTCCATAATTGTTTCCTCTTTCAGTTGTTTTGCCTATTCTTTGTGCATTCAAAACACTTCTTGATGTAGACCTACATGATCTTTTTCTATGAGTTTCCTCACTTAGAATAACACTAATCACATCACCAAATTTTAGGGTGTTAAACCCAAAAACATAATTACTCACAACCATGACCAAGCTATTCCATCTTTCTAGCAAAGAACACGAAATTAAGAGAGCCCTAATTTCTTCATAAAAATTAACATTCACAAAAGATAACTGACTAGTAACAATATTAAACTTATTTAAATGATCTGGAAAAGATCCACCTTCTACCATCTTCATATTAAATAAATGCTTCATGAGAAATACCCTATTTGAAGCAGAGGGATTTTCATATAGTTTTCTAAGGTTTGCATCAACTCTCCAGTCATCTTTTCTTTTGTAATATTAAAAACCACCGATTGCACAAGGCATAAACAAATAGTTCCAAGTGCCTTTCTATCCATAATCTCCCAATCCTCATCTGTCATAGTAGTTTTTTTCTTAGCTTTTCCTTGTAATGATTTCCATAAATCCTTTTGATAAATATAGTTGTCCATTTGCATCTTCCATAACTGAAAGTTTCACCTATTAAACTTTTCAACCTTCAACTTACCTTCATCTGCCATTGTTATCACTCAACCATGAGACCTTCCTATAGATGATAGAAAAAAAATGATGACACCTCACTTCGATACCGCTTGTTAGGATTAACCAAAGACAAAAATAACAATTACATGAAAATATAACCAATATTAGAAAATAATAGATCAAATAGAATAGAACGCAAGACACAAAGATTTAACATGGTTCGCCTAATGCCTAGGCTACTTCTACCAACATCAAGTCTACTATTATTATTATTATCCAATGATTATAATTTGCAATCCCTTATAACTCAATACCACCACAAGAAGCTATAATCTCATCATAGATTATGAAATCCATAACCTTAAGCCATTTTATGCAAGATTTTTATCGCTTACAAAATTAGGACCTTGCAAGGGATGTTGTCCTATATTGGGGGCGCTGCCCCAAAACCCTTGTAGAAATAATCTAGGGGAGAACTATGCTGAAATTATTTTCGAGTCTAATTAGGTTCCACATCACAACATGAGCAACCTTGGTGATAGGAGTGGGAGAAAAAGGTGTAAGAGTACATTTTGGAGAAGTTAATGAAAGGAGGGCTCCTTGGGATTGAGTTTTTCACATGTGTGAGCAACCACTTAGTGGCTAAAAGGGGGTTAAAAGAGTACTTAGGATTAATAAGTAGGATTAACTTGTGGGTATGATTAGAAGAATGAGAATGATGGGTGGTAGGATAGGATTTAGGATTTAATTTAATAGTAGGTTTAGAGAATGTAATAAAGTGGAGGGAATTTAAATAAGTATAATTTATTTAAAAGAGGATTTATGTAGCATTATGAATTAAATAGATTTAATACATTAGTGTTAGGATTAAACCATAGATAGAAATAACAATTACATGCAAATATAACCAATAACATAAAATAATAGATCACACAGAAAAGAACACAAGGCACCAAGATTTAACATGGTTCACCTAATCCCTGGGCTACGTCCACCAAATAACAAGTCTGATATTATTATGATCTAGTGATTACAACCTAATTACAATCCATAATCCCTTATAGCTCAGTACTGCCGCAAGAACCAATTTCACATCACAACTTAATGAAAATACCTAACCCTAAGCCCTTTTATACAAGTATTTTATGCTATTTTAGGGTTACAACATGTCAGCCATATGTTGGCTACAATGTTGGCCCTGACCCAAAAAAAAATTTCATGCTGCTGCCCCGAACCCCAAAGAATTTATGAAGTATGTATAGTACTTTCTTGACCAGTCACCACAATCTAACAATCTCCCACTTGGGGATTGATTAGGCTCCACACTAAACAACAATATCCCACTTGGAGACTAATCTTGTAGCTATACTGCTACCACATGGGGCTCCCACGGGATCAAACCACCCTAGACTCTACTATTCTTTGATTCATGGTCAGTCTAGAAGACCAACCAAAGCTAAAGAGGAGTTCAACTTCTCCCTTGTTACCACCTTTGTCAACATATCTGCTGGATTGCCATTTGTATGTATCTTCTCCAGCTTTAACTGTCCATCCTCCAAAACTGATTGAATGAAATGGTACTGCAACTATATGTGTTTGGTCTTAGAATGCAGAGCTGAATTCTTTGCAAGATGAATGGCACTTTGACTATCTATAAAAAAATAATTATCCCTCTAAGGGTGTCCCAATTCTTCCAAGAAGAACTGAAGCCATATCATCTCCTTGGCTACCTCTGTAGCAACAACATACTCTGCCTCTATAGTGGATAAAGCATTAACCTTTTGTAATCGAGAAACCTAGCTCACAGTTGCCCCACCAACAGTAAAGACATAACCTGTAGTACTTTTCCTGGTATCAATATCCCCTGCCAAATCTAAGTCAACATAGCCCTGTAAATTAGTAGTAGAGACCCCAAAGTGTGAACACTTATTAGATTTTCCTCTCAAATATCTGAGAATCCATTTGACTGCATTCCAATGCTCAATTCCTGGATGACTCATATACCTACTAACGACTCCCACTGCATGTGCAATATTTGGCCTAGTACATACCATAGCATACATCAAGCTTCCTACAGCTAAAGAATAGGGTACCTTGGACATCTTATCCTCCTCTCCCTATGTCTTAGGTCACATCTCCTTAGTCAACTTCAAATGACTAAGTAAAGGTGTGCTGATAGCTTTAGCATTCTCCATAGAGAAATGTTACAACACCTTCTCCACATAATCAGCCTGAGATAGCATCAATTTTCTATTCTTCCTATCTTTGCAAATCTTCATACCAAGGATTTGTTTTGCTGCCCCCAAATCCTTCATAGCAAATGCATGTGCTAATTGGCTTTTCAACCCCTTAATGTGATCCATGTTAGACCCAGCTACAAGCATATCATCAACATATAAATATAAAATAATGTAGCTATCATCATCCAACCTCTTAAAGTAGACACAATGATCAGAATGACACCTACTATAACCATGCTCATGCATAAAACTGTCAAATTTCAAATACCATTGTCGAGGTTCTTGCTTCAAGCCATATAAAATTTTCTTCAATTTGCACACTAAGTTCTCCTTACCTTTGACTACAAATCCCTGTGGCTAAGCCATATATCTCTTCATCCAAATCACCATGAAGGAAGGTTTTTTTAACATTCAGTTGCTCTAAATACAAATCTTCAGTAGCCACAAGACTTAAAATAGTACGGATAGAAGTCATTTTAACAACAGAGGAAAATATCTCATCAAAATCAATTCCCTTTTTCTGTGCAAATCCTTTTAAAACTAACCTGGCTTTAAATCTTTTCTGACCCCCTTCCTCTTCTTTCAACTTGTAAACCCACTTATTCTATAAAACTCTTTTACCTGTAGGCAACTTGCACAAATCCCATGTCTTATTCTTCAGTAGAGAGTCCATTTCGTCTTTCATTGCAGACTCCCATTGAATCTTAGTATCCACCTGCACAACTTCATCATAACTTTTAGGTTCAGCAGCACTAGTAACTAAAATAAAATACAAAGAGGGAGAGAATCCTTCTGGAGGTCTAATTTGCCTTGTTAACCATCTAACATTCACCGGTGTATGTGGTATTTGTTGTTGCAGTTGTTGCACATCATGAGGAATGGCTCGAACATCAACTTTTAAAGTATCATCCAACACTACATTATCATCTTCTTTCTTCTCATGTTGCTGCAACAAATCTTTGTACAACACTTTCTCATTGAATAAAACATCCCTACTTCTTAAAATTTTATGATTTTGAAAATACCAAAGCTTATAACCAAATTCATTAATGCCATATCCAACAAATACACATTTCTTTGACTTAGCTTCCAGCTTGGTTCTATTTTCAGAATCTATGTGAGAAAATGCTTCACAACCGAAGGTCTTGAGAAAAGAATAACTCACCTTACCAGTCCATGCTTCCTCTGGAATACCATAGCCCAAAGGAGTAGAGGGACCTCTATTAATAAAATATATAGCAGTATTGATAGCCTTCACCCACATGTGTAAGGGCAACCCAACATGCAACCTCATGCTCCTTGTGTGCTCCATTATAGTCTTGTTCATGCGTTTAGCCACTCCATTTTCCTGTGGAGTCCTTGGAACAGTTTTTTGTCTATGAATACCATTAGTGGAGCAATGATCTTCAAATTCATGACTGCAATACTCACCACCATTATCAGATCTGAGACATTTTAATTTCTTACTAGTCTCATTTTCAACCAAGCATTTCCATTTCTTAAAAGTTTGAAATACATCATATTTCTGTCTAAGGAAATAAACCCATACCTTTCTAGTTGTGTCATCAATAAATGTAACATAATAATGAGAGCCTCCAAGGGAAGATACCTGAGCTGGTCCCCATATATTTGTATGCACAAGCTCTAATTTCTCCTTTTTGTTTTCCTTCCCAGTCTTCACAAAACTCACTCTCTTTTGTTTTTCATACACACAACTTTCACAGAAATCCATATTAACACATTTTAGACTTGATAAAAATTTCTTTGAATGAAGTACTTTCATACCTTTCTCACTCATGTGCCCAAGTCTATTGTGCCACAATGCTGTATTAGAATCTACAACAACTATTTGTTCTTCTTTCTCAACTGTAGCAATTATTCCTAAACATTCATTTTTCTCTAAAATAATTAAAGTAGAAGGAACAATATGACCTATACAAAGATATAAGGTGCCTACTTTCACACCTTTTGCTACTACAAGGGAATCTTTTGAAACCTTCCAATTTTTATCATTAAAAGTAACTACACAACCCTCATCATCGAGTTGCCCTACTAAAATTAAATTCCTACTCAACCTTGGAACATGTCTTACCTCATGTAGTAGCCAATGATTCCCATTCTGTAACTTAATCTTAATTTTTCTCTTTCCAACAATTTGACAGGGTTCATTATCCCCCAAATAAACAAGCCCAAAATCCCCTTGGACATAATCAATGAAATAACCTCTATGAGGTGTAGCATGAAATGAAGCACCAAAATCTAAAACCCATGAATCATCAACACTTTCTAAAGATAGGACCAAAGCATCCTCTTTAGATTTGTTACTTACCACATTTGCCTCCTTGTCTTCATCTAATTTATCTCCTTCGTTTTTCTTTTGATTCCAACAATCTTTATTTTTTATGACCTGGTTTCTCACAGTACCAGTAGTCATTCAGTCCTCTCAATTTAGACCTCCTCCCTTTTGACTTTCCTCTTGATTTCCCACGATTTCTAGAGTTACTTCCTCTCTCAGTCGTTTTGCCTCTACTTTGTGCATTCAAAGCACTTCCTGATGTAGATCCACCTGAGGTTTTCCTACGAGTTTCCTCACTCAAAACAACACCGACCACATCTTCACATTTTAGGGTACTATATCCATGAACAAAATTACTCACAGCCATTACCAAGCCATTCCAACTTTTAGGCAAAGAACACAAAATCAAGAGAGCCCTAATTTCTTAATCAAAATTGATACCCATAGAAGATAACTGACTAGTAATAGTATTAAACTCATTTAAATGATCTGCAATAGATCCACCTTCTGTCATTTTCATATTAAATAAATGCTTCATGAGAAATACCTTGTTTGAAGCAGAGGGCTTTTCATATAGTGTCGCTAGGGTTTTCATCAACTCTTTTGTCATCTTCACTTTTGTAATATTAAATGCCACTGATGGTGCCAGGCATAACTGAATGCTTCCAAGTGCCTTTCTATCCAAAATATCCCATTCATCATTTGACATAGATCCCTGATTCTTGGCTTTGCCTTCCAACAACTTCCATAAATCCTTTTGATAAAGATAGTCTTCCATTTGCATCTTCATAACTGGAAGTTCTGTCCATTAAACCTATCAACTGTCAGCTTACCCTCATCTACCATTGCTCCCACTCAACCATGAGACTCCCACTTAACTATGAGACTTTCTTGTAGAGGATAACTGAAAGCCAACCTCTCTTTGATACCACTTGTTAGGATTAAACCATAGACATAAATAACAATTACATGAAACTATAACACATAACAGAAAATAATAGATCACATAGAAAAGAACATAAGGCACCAAGATTTAATGTAGTTCACCCAATCCCTAGGCTACATCCACCAAACAGCAAGTCTGATATTATTATAATCTAGTGATTACAACCTGATTACAATCCGTAATCCCTTACAGCTCAGTACCGTCGCAAGAACCAATTTCACATCACAACTTAATGAAAATACCTAACCCTAAGCCCTTTTATACAAGTATTTTATGCCATTTAGGGTTACAACATATTGGCAATATGTCAGCCATATGTCAGCCAAATGTCGGCCAAAGAATTTATGAAGTATGTACAATACTTTCCTGATCAGTCACCACAATCTAACAATTAGAGGGGTGAATTTAAATTTATTTTGAATACTTTGAGAAAGTGCACTTATTTAATCAAATTAGTTTAATTAAATAAGTAGAAGAACATGACAAAAATAACTAATTAAAATGTCACATGAAATATTAAATAAATTAATAAAGCATTTGGGACAATTTTAAGCGTCTAGAGTAATATTTAATTTTGATGTAATTATTCATTGCATTTGGTGTCATGTCCCCTTTTCAAATAATTAAAAATAATAATCTTTGCTAAGGCAGGCATGCCCAAAAAGGTGAAGTTTCAACAAAAGGGGATAATCTTTGGAAGCGAATGGACTAATAAATGAAAATTATTATTAAAATATGTTTTATTAACCCCTCTTAGATGTGAGTTAGGGTTATGCCCTCTTTTAAGGGGTTTGGAGGCATTTTGGGCTCATTCCAGAACTTGATTTTTGCTCATTTCTTTGTTATTCTTCAGAGACTGCGAAACCTGTGGAGAAGGAGACCCAAGAACGAGAGTTTACAGGTTTCCAGGGAGACCCAAGAATGGGAGTTTGTAGGTTTCTAGGAAGGCTAAGGATGGGAGTTTGAAGCCATTCCATGTGCATGCTCATGCAAAGTTTGCCTTTGTGCTGAATAGTGGAGATTTGTGAGTTTTCGGGTGTATTTTTTGTAAGAGTTTGGTGTTTTCGGTTGAGTATTTCATATCAGTTTGGGTTGCTGCTGTATATCAGACTTTTAAATGTTAAAATAGAGCTGAAAATATGTATTTGGATATGATTATACTTTTGTGATAGATTATTAAGTTCTTGTGGTGATTCAGGGCTATTTTGTGCTATTTTTGGGAGCCCGATGAGCATTGTTTTTGTCCTCCGTTTGGGAGCTATTGTGTGCATGTTATACATATCTCAAAATGTCATTTTATAGGCTGTTATGCTGCTCAAATTTCTGTAAAATGGTCCACTTTCAGATTTATTAATAATAGGTGAAGCTGTGAAACTTTTGGCACTATTTCTGGCATACCCGATTTGGGGTTTATTGAGAAATTGGTGGATCTTTGAAATATTGGTTGTTTGATCTTAAAGATCTGATTAGAGGTTGGAAATATCATACAAAACCAGTAAAGGGACATTTCATTTGGATAGTAAGTCTATGGTGCAGGAACACCCACATCAAATGAATAACATAAAAATTCCTAAGAACCTATAGGATAGGTTAGATTTATCATCTAAGCATTTGGACCTATTTGTAAGGCCTAGTTCCAAGATTGGCATAATTATAAGTTTTTGGTGAACTATGGTCAAAGATGGCAAAATGAATCAAAAACCTAATATTTTTCATGTTTTAATGTTTTTAGCATGTTTTGATCCTAGTTGGATCATTTAGTTGAAGTTTGAACATATTTTGTTCACAAATTACAAAAGTTGCATAAAATGCAAAAAATACTCAAAAGTTGTTAAGCAACTTTTAAGTAAAAATTGCAAAAACTTGTATTTTGATTCCCAATGGCCAAAAATGGTTTGAAATGTTGTTTTAATTGTAGAATCCCACATAATCCCTTTCAGGTGGGTGCTAGGTACAATGATGTAGTTTTGCATTCAAATCAATAAAATTAACTTAAAATTCCTGCCAATTTGATATTGTAGCAATGTGTACAAGCTTGTATATTACCACCAGGGTGTCTAACCTACATTTTCAAGAAGGTGGATGAATAATCTTTCCAATGCAATTGGTTTTAGGTCTTCATCAATCCCCTAACTCAAGATATCTAGATTTTTCTAGAAGTTGTTCATAAAAGTTGTCATACCTAGGGTTTCAATAAGAAATTGCCATTTCTCAAGATTTCACCATGGGAATTTGATGGCATTTGGTGAAATCTGAGTGTGGATTATGTAGTTTAAGATGTATTTGGTCTCAATCTTGTATGTGCAGGTGGTCAATAGGAATCTGATGACCTAGGCATGCAAGACCCATGCACATGCACATAATGCTGATCAAATCTCCCATAACTCACTCCAGAAGTGACACCAGGTCTTGAAATAAGGTTTTCTATCTTTTTATAATTTCCCCTTCATGTTCAAATCATTGGTTTGAAGTTTGGGCCTTTTCAAGGTATGTCTCCTTTGTATTTGGAGACCTAATAGGGCTGATTGCCTGGGGAAGAAATTGAGCAAAATCCATTTTTTTTGTAATTCCCTATCCTAGTGTTTGGTTATGTTTAATAAAACCCAAAAAGGTACTTTAATATGTTATTTATCCATAAGGTTATGTGGAGATTTCTGAATTAAGTTAGATTTTCATGAAAAAGGGCTATAAGCCAAATATGGTGGATTTGTGAAGCAACCACATGATAAATGTGGAATAGTTTTCTATTAACCATCATTCCACCTTATTTTAGACCTAAATAGACTAAAAGTACATCCTTGAGTCTCCCCTAGTCTTATTTTGTGTTTTGGAGTCTGTCAAAAGCTATCAATATGTGCAAATTTGGGCAATTTGTGTTAAGTTGTCTAGTTTGAAGGGTCTTCCTTGTGATTGGGATTTACTTGTTTTGGATATTGGTTGTGATAACCTAACATCCTATTTGAGCACTTTTTATTGGTGCTTAAGCACATTTGGCAGGATAAAGGACACCTATTTGGCATATCTTTAGTGAAGGGGATCTGAGGACTAGTTGTTGATCAAAGAATTACTGCACTAGTCTCCATTGCATCAAGTGGTTATGGTGTAGGAGCACCCACATAAAAAATAACCTAAAAATTCCTAAGAACCTATAGGATAGGTTAGATTTATCATCTAGGCATTTGAACCTATTTGTAAGGCCTAGTTCCAAGATTGGCATAATTATAAGCCCTTGGTCAACTATGGTCAAAGATGGTCAAATGACTCAAAAACTTAAGATTTTTCATGTTTTCATGTTTTTATTCCTATTTGGATCATTTAGTTTAAGTTTGAACATATTTTGTTCACAAATTACAAAAGTTGCAAAAAATGCAAAAAATGCTCAAAAGTTGTCAAGCAACTTTTAAGCAAAAATTGCAAAAACTTGTATTTTGATTCCCAACGGCCAAAAATGGTTTGAAATTATGTTATGAACATTGGGGAGTCCTAAATAAGCCCTTTTAGGTGGGTGGTAGGTACAATGATGTACTTTTGCATTCAAATAAATAAAATTAACTCAAATTTCCTACCAATTTGATGTTGTCGTAACATGTATAGACTTGTATAGATGCACCAAGGTGTCTAACCTACATTTTCAGAAAGGTGGATGAGTAATCTTTCCAGTGCATTTGGTTTGAGATCTTGATCAATCCTCTAACTCAAGATTTATGGATTTTTGTAGAAGTTGTTCAGAAAACTTATCATACATAGGGTTTCAATAAGAAATTGTCATATCTAAAGATTTCACCATGGAAATTTGATAGCCTCTGGTAAAATCCAAGTGTGGGTTATGTAATTTAAGATTCATTTAGTCTCAAGCTTGTATGTGTAGGTTCCCAATAGGAATCTGATGCCCTAGGCATGCAAGACCCATGTGCATGCTCATAATGTTGATCAACATCTCCCATAACTTGCTCCAAAAGTGACACCAGGTCTTTAAATCAAGTTTTCTATCTATTTACACTTGTGCCTTCATGTTCTAGTCATTGGTTTGAAGTTTGGGCCTTTTCAAGGTACATTTCCTTTGTATTTGGAGACCTAATAGGGCTAATTGCCTAGGGAAGAAATTGAGGAACACCTAATTTGTTTATAAATCCCTATTCTGGTGTTTGGGTATGTTTAATAAAACCCAAAAGGGTAATTTTATATGTGATTTATTTGTAAGGTTATGTGGATATTTTTGAAGTTAAGTTAGATTTTCATGAAAAAGGGCTAGAAGCCAAATGTGGTAGATTTGTGAAGCAACCACATGATAAATGTGGCATAGTTTGGTATTAACCATAATTCTACCTTATGTTAGACCTAAATAGACTACAAGTCCATCCTTGAGTTTCCCTTGGTCTTATTTTGTGTTTTGGGGTCTTGTGTCAAAAATTGTCAATATGTGCAAATTTGGGTAGTTTTTTTAAAGTTGTCTAGTTTGAAGGGTCTTCCTTGTGATTGGGATTTCCTTGTTTTGGATATTGGTTGTGATAACCTAATATCCTATTTGATCACTTTTGATTGGTGCTTAAGCACATATGACAAGATAAAGGACACTTATTTAGCATATCTTTAGTGAAAGGGATCTAAGGACTAGTTTTTGATCAAAGAACTACTCCACCAGGCTCCATTGCATCAAGTGATTATGGTATAGGAGCACCCACATCAAATTAAGAACCTAAAAATTTCTAAGAACCTATAGAATAGGTTAGATTTATCATCTAAACATTTGGACCTATTTGTAAGCCCTAGTTCCAAGATTGGCATAGTTATAAGCCCTTGGTTAACTATGGTCAAAGATGGTCAAATGACTCAAAAACTTAGGATTTTTTATGTTTTTAGCAGTTTCAATCCTAGTTGGATCATTTAGTTGAAGTTTGAACATATTTTGTTCACAAATTGCAAAAGTTGCTCAAAAGTTGTCAAGCAACTTTTTAGCAAAAACTACAAAAATTTGTATTTTGATTCCCAATTGCAAAAAATAGGTTAAAATTATATTATGACCATTAGGGAAGCATACATGATCCCTTTCAAGTGGGTGGTAGCTACAATGATGTACTTTTGCACTCAAATCAATAAAATTAACTCATATTTCTTGCCACTATTATGTTGTAGCAATGTTTACGGACTTGTATAGATGTAGCAGGATGTCTAAACTACATTTTCAGAAAGGTGGATGAATCATCTTTCCAATACACTTGGTTTGAGGTCTTGACCAATCCCCTACCTCAAGATATTTGGATTTTTGTATAAGTTGTTAAGAAAAGTTGTCATACCTAGGGTTTCAATAAGAAATTACCATATCTCAGGAATTCACCAGGGTAATTTGATGGCCTTTGGTGAAATCTAAGTGTGTATTATGTACTTCAAGATGAATTTGGTGTCAAGCTTGTATGTGCAGATGGCTAATAGGAATATGATGCCCTAAGCATGCAAGACCTATGTGCATGCTCATAACATTGATCAACATCTCCCATAACTCACTCCATAAGTGACACCAGGTCTTGAAATTAGGTTTTCTATCTATTTATACTTTCTCCTTTATGTTGCAATCATTGGTTTGAATTTTGGGCCTTTGTAAGGTATATTTCCTTTGTATTTGGAGACCTAATAGGGCTAATTGCCTAGGGAAGAAATTGAGGAAAACCCAATTTTTTTTAACTCCTTGTCCTCGTGTTTGGATATGTTTAATAAAACTCAAAAGGGTACTTGAATATGTGATTTATACATAAGGGTATGTAAACATTTCTGAACTTAAGTTAGATTTTAATGAAAATGGGCTACAAGCCAAATATGGTGGATTTGTGAAGCAACCACATGATAAATGTGGCATAGTTTGGTATTAACCATCATTACACCTTATGTTAGACCTAAATAGACTACAATTCCATCCTTGATTCTCCCTTGGTCTTATTTTGTGTCTTGGGGTCTTCTGTAAAAAATTGTCAATATGTGCGAATTTCAACAATTTGTGTTAAGTTATCTAGTTTGAAGGGTCTTCCTTGTGATTGGAATTTACTTGTTTTGGATATTGGTTGTGATAACCTAAAATCCTATTTGACCACTTTTTATTGGTTCTCAAGCACATTTGGTAGGATAAAGGACACTTGTTTGACATATCTTTAGTGAAGGGGATCTAGGGACTAGTTGTTGATCAAAGAACTACTCCACCAGGCTCCATTGCATCAAGTGGTATTAGAGCCATGTCTCTTACTGAAGAAGAAGAAATATTTGAAAGGGTAACCAATGCTGAACTTTCAAAGATCATGAGAGAGAAAAGGGTAACTAATGTTTCTTTGGCATAGAGGTTGAAGGAACATGAAAGCAAGTTGGATAAGAACAAAGTGGCATAATCTGAAGAAGACTAGAATGATGAGGTTGAAGACCTTGAGGAAGATGGTGAAGTGCATGTAGAATAAAGAACTCTATTAAACTCTCTCAAGTCCAAGGAGAAGAGAACCATGGAGGGGAAGTTGGAACCACCAACTTTTAATGGCAAGATGAATGATGATGTGGCCTTGGATTAGATTGAGGCCCTAACTAGTTTCTTTGAACATGAAGACATTCCAAAGAAGCAAAGAGTAAAAATGGAAAAGTCCAATTTGAAGGGAGTAGCCCTTGCTTGGTGGAACTTCATCTAGAGTAAAAGGGTGAAGAAAGGAAGAAGCATGATTTCTTCTTGGGATAGAATGGTGACACTAGTTAGAGAAACATATGTGCCTGAAGACTATGGGGTACAACTCCATAGGATGAAGCAAAGTTTGAAACAAAAGAATCTTGATGTCAATTACTATACATAGGAGTTCCTAAAATTGTGTATAACGACAAACACAATGGAGGATGAGGAAGAAAAACTTGCAAGGGACATGAATGGCCTCAAGGTACCCATCCAAGAGGAACTAATCCTTCACACTCCCACTTCTGTGAGTAAGTGCTATCAGTTAGCCATCAAAGTGGAAGAGAAATGGAAGAGGATCTAGGACCAAAAAAAAGAAACGAAGAATAAAAATAATAAGAACTTCAAGGGCAAAAGGAACTCTTGGAGCAAAGGGCAAAACAATGGCAGTAAAGCTTCTAATTAGAGCAATAATTAGGGAGAATATAGTTCCAAAGGGAACTACAAAAGAGGAAAGACCTTTGGAAAAGGTAGAGGAAGAGGTAATGGCCCCATCAAGTGATACAATTGTAATCAATTAGGTCACCATGCAAGAAAGTGTCCTAAGAAGAGGAACAACAATCAAGGGGAGAGGAGAACTCAACTCATTGAAGAAGATCAACTTGACTATAGGGATCTTGAACCTGAGGAAGGTGCATGTCTGATGATGAGGAAAGCCTTCTTGCAAATACCTCAGACTCAAGAGCCATGCCAAAGGAATAACCTATTCAGAACAAAGATCAAATGCCAAGGCAAGGTATGTAGTTTGTTAATTGATTCTAGATCAATTAAAAATTTGGTGTCCTCTAAATTTTTTGAGAAACTTAAGTTTCTTAAGAAGCCCCATCCCTTCCCTTATCATGTCTCTTGGCTCACAAAAGGTCAAAAAACCCTAGTAACTAAACAAGCCTGGGTAGAGTTCTGTATTACACACTTTAAAGACAACATACTTTGTGATGTGGTTGAGATTGATGCCTCCCACATTCTCCTTGGTATACCATGGCAATATGATGTAGATGCCACACACCATTGTAGGAAAAAAACCTATTCCATAACAAAGAATGGGGTAAATTTTAAAATGAAACCAATGCATGATCCTAAGGTAGAGTCTACTATAGTCACCATAGGAGAGAAGGAAATGCTGAAAGCATTGAAAGAAATTGACTCCCAAGGATTCATATTGGTTTCTAAACCTAAGGAAAACATCAGTGCTAAGGATATAAAACCTATTCCAAATAAAATAAAGGATCTATTGCTCAAATACAGTGATGTCACTACCTGTGATCTTCCCTCATGCCTCCCTCCCATAAGAGATATTAGTCATCAGATTGACCTGATTCTTGGCTCCTCCCTACCTATCAAGGCACCCTACAAAATGACACTAGTACAACATGCAGAGATTGCAAAACAAGTCAATGATTTGCTAGACAAAGGACTAATTTAGAGAAGCCTAAGTCCTGTATAGTCCCATCCATCCTTGCTCCCAAAAAAGATGGAAAGTGGAGGCTATGTACTAACAGTAGGGCAATGAATAAAATCACAATAAGGTACAAGTTCCCCATGCCAAGGATTGAAGATTTGCTAGATCAACTTGGAGGTGCTTGTTATTTCACCAAAATTGACTTGAAGCTAGGCTACCATCAAATCAAGATAAAAACAAGAGATGAATGGAAGACAATGTTTAAAACTATTGAAGGTCTGTTTGAATAGTTGGCGATTAATTTTGGGTTAAGTAATGCACCTAGTGCATTTATGAGGCTTAGGAATGAGATATTCATTGATTTCATAGGAAAATTTGTTGTCATATATCTTGATGATAGACTAATATTTAGTCATAGTAGAGAAGAACATCTTGATCATGTGTAACAGGTCTTGAGGAGACTTCATCAACACAAGTTGGTGATCAACTTGGAAAAGTGCATCTTTATGAAAAAGGAACTTGTGTTCATAGGCTTTGTCATTTCACAAGGCACCCTCAAGATGGACCTTGATAAGGTTGAAGCCATTGTAAATTGGCCTCCACCAAAGAATCAAGGTGATGCATAGAGCTTCCATGGCCTATCCACTTTCTATAGGAAATTCATTAAGAATTTTAGTCATGTGTGTGCTCCTATGCTAGACATCATCAAACGAGGAAGGAAGAGAAATTTTGCATGGAAAAAGGAGGCTAATGATGCCTTTCAATTTTTGAAAAATAGAGTTTCTCAATACTCTATCTTGGTGCTTTCTTACTTCAACAAAATCTTCACTACTGAGACTGATGCAAGCAATTTAGCCATTGGTGCAACCCTAAACCAAGAGGGCAAACCAATAGCATTATTTTCAGAAAAAAAATGAATGAAGCAAAGAAGAAGTACTCTAAATATGACCTAAAGTTGTATGCTATGGTCAAACCCCCTAAAGAAATGGAGACACTACCTAATCCCTAAGGAACTTGTGGTTTATACTAATAATCATGCATTGAGTTTTTTGAATTCTTTGGAAAAGTTATCAGTTAAGCATATCAAATGGATGGAGCATTTACAAGCATACACTTTCAATATTAAACATAAGAAGGGTGTGGAAAATAAAGTGGTTGATGCTCTTAGAAGAAGGGTGGGATTAGTTGAAGAAGACTCCAGAGTGTGGGCATAGTCTCACTAAAACATTTCTATGCAGGTGATCTAAATTTTGGAGAAGCCTTTGAAGTATGCACAAAAATGGTAGGCAAGTCCTATATTGATTTTTTTAAAATATCTAATTCAGAATGGACTCCTATTCAAAGGGGCTCAACTATGTATTATTGAGTGTTTCATGAAGACAAACATTATAAGGGAGAAGAATTGTGGTGGCTTAGGTGGTCACTTTTGAATAGACAAAAAAAATACATGGCAAAGAGGAGTTATTTTTTGCCATAGATGGGAAATGATATCAAGAAGTTAATTGAAACATGTACCATTTTCCAACAAGCCAAAGAAGCATCTATAAATTAAGGATTATATCAAACTTTACCAATTCCCACAAGGCCTTAGGAATCCATTTCAATGGATTTTGTAATGGGTTTGCCTAGAACAAAATAAGGATTTGGCAGTGTGTTTGTCATAGTGGATAGATTCAACAAGATGGTCCACTTTGTACCCTGCAAGAGCACTAATGATGCATCTCACAATGCATGTCTCTTCTTTAAAGAAGTAGTTAGAATCCATGGCCTACCCCAAACCATTGTATTAGATAGAGATCTAAAGTTTCAAGGGCATTTTTAGAGGACTCTCTTCAAGAAACTTGGAAGTAATTTGACCTATAACTTTTCCTATCACCCACAAGTTGATGGGTAGACTGAGATGGTGAAGAAGTCACTAGGAAACCTCCTAAGATGCCTAACCAAGAAGCATGCTCAAGGTTTAAATTTTCTCTTAGTACCCCAAGCAGAATTTTCCTTTAATGACTCCATGAATAGGTCTATTGGCAATACTCCTTTCCAAGTAGTATATGGCCTTCATCCCAAAGGACCTTTGGATTTGGTTGAGATACCTTCATATTTCAAGGTCAGTACACAAAGAGAGGAACTTGTAGAGCTCATCACCAAGGTGCAACTTGAAGTGAAAGAAGCACTACAAAAATCTACCTTGAAGTGCAAAGAATAAGTATATAAGAGAAGAAGGGAAGTCCATTTCAAAATTGGAGACAAGGTATGTGCATTCATGAGAAAAGAGAGACTACTTAAGGGTAGATATTTAAAACTTCACATGAAGAAGGTTGGGCCATGCTCCATACTCAAAAAAATGGGTGAAAATGCCTATGAGATATCTCTTCCCCCTACCTTGCAAATCTCTCCAATTTTCAATGTGGCAGACCTCACTCCTTATAAAGGTTTGACAGGTTCAACAAGTGAACTAGCTCAACATAATGAAATGGATGAAGATTATGTTACTAACCTCCCTCAAAGAAAACTAGTTGAGTTGGAGGAAATATTGGATACCAAGATGCTAAAACAAACAAGGCATAACAAATACATGCAACATCTAGTGAAATGGAAAGGACTTCCTAACATTGATGCAACTTGATGACAGAGGATCAAATCAAGCAACATGACACCTCTATGGAGAAATTAAC
The DNA here is from genome assembly GCA_028749045.1 of Cupressus sempervirens. Classification (NCBI taxonomy): domain Eukaryota; kingdom Viridiplantae; phylum Streptophyta; class Pinopsida; order Cupressales; family Cupressaceae; genus Cupressus; species Cupressus sempervirens. The sequence continues at coordinate 126,717,875 of CM053784.1, forward strand.
CTCAAGTAGGAACTTGAGTTCCAAAAGTCAAGGGGAGTATAGTGTAGGAGCACCCACATCAAATGAAGAACCTACAAAGTCCTAAGAACCTATAGGATAGGTTAGATTTATCATCTAAGCATTTGGACATATTTGTAAGGCCTAGTTCCAAAATTGGCATACTTATAAGCCCTTGGTAAACTATGCTAAAAGATGGTCAAATGACTCAAAAATTTAGGATTTTTTTACGTTCTCATGTTTTTAGCATGTTTTGATCCTATTTGGATCATTTAGTTGAAGTTTGAATATATTTGTTAATCTTAGATTGGTTTTGACATATGAGTGATAACATCCTTAAGTTATTTACTTAGTTCATGCTGAACAAGTAATATATGCTGAGCATAAGTTGTCAGATAGTATATCTTGAACAACATTTATTTAGTGTGAGCTGAGTAACTAGTAATTGTTAAGTAGATGCTATGTGCTAAGCTATTCAAATGCTGATTGATCAATGGATGCCGAGTCACTTAGAGGCTGAGTTATAGCATTGAAGTTGTAGTTGATGTCGAGCATCAGGGACTTCAAGTGCCGAGTTACATAGTTTTGAGATAGATGTTTGTAATGGCACAAACTTCAATGTAAACTATTTTTGGGCTGACTTAATGATTATTTGACAATCTTTGATGATAAGAATGAATCTTAATTGAGAATCCCTATGCATTACATGCATCTAATCAGAAAAAGGGAAGGTTTAAGTAGCAATTTGGGTGAATTAGTACTATTGATTCATACCTAACCCTTAGTTACCTAGGTCTTCTTAAGGAAGAAAAACTCTAAATTTTTTAAGAATAGTTTAGGAGAATTGAAGAGAGTTCGCATGCACAAGTAGAGCATTCATGATGACTAAGGGGTTATGATTTGAGTTACATTGTAGAATCAATTAAAGGAGAACAGAGGAAAGGAATCAAAGGACAATAGAGATACATCTAATCAGAAAGGATCAAGTATACATTAGCATAGAGGTGATTTGACATCAAGCAACAGAGTGCTAACTAAAGGATAATTGCTAAGACATTCTAATGGGCGAATCAATTAAATCTCTTAATAGAGTAGTCTTGACAAGTTGTTGTAAATCCTTTAACAAGATGCTTACTTCATTGTAAGTTAAAGTCCTCTTCCTAGGAACACTTTTAGCAAGGTGTTTAAATCCTTTAATAGGGTAAGATCTAACAATCTTGTAAGCCTTTAACAGGGTAGACCTTTCACAAGGTAGATATGTTTCATGATCAAACATTGTAACCTTCATTGGATACACTTTATTATTGTAGTAGTGAAGATTTGTGGGTGTCATCCCCACCCCAGTTTTGCCTTCTACTTGGAGGGTTTTTGGCGAACCAAATATCTTGTGTCATACATGTGTTGAATATTTTACTTTCATGTTATGGATGTATATGCTTAATTTGGTATTTTAGTTTATATGCATAGATTGTGAGATGGATGTGTGGTGAATAGTTTTTGAGGTTGAAAGTTTTAAGTGTTGATTCAACCCCCCTTCTCATATTTTACTTCCTTATTATAATTCAAACAATATTTTGTTCAAAAATTGCAAAAGTTGCATAAAATGCTCAAAAGTTTTCAAGCAACTTTTAAGCAAAAACTGCAAAAACTTGTATTTTGATTCCCAACAGTCAAAAATGATTTTAAATGTTGTTATGACTATTGGGGAAGCTTACATAAGCCCTTTCAGGCAGATGGTAGGTAAAATGATGTACTTTTGCATTCAAATCAATAAAATTAACTTAGATTTCCTACCAATTTGATGTTGTAGCAACGTGTACAGACTTGAACAGATGCACTAGGGTGTCTAACCTACATTTTCAAAAAGGTGGATGGATCATCTTTCCAATTCACTTGGATTTAGGTCTTGATCAATCCCTTAACTCAAGATATTTGGATTTTTGTAGAAGTTGTTTAGAAAAGTTGTCATACATAGGGTTTCAATAAGAAATTGCCATATCTCGAGATTTCACCATGGGAATATGATGACCTATGGTGAAAAAAAAGTGTGGATTATGCAATTTAAGATGCATTTGGTCTCAATATTGTATGTGCAAGTGGCCAATAGGAATTTGATGCCCTAGACACACAAGACCCATGTGCATGCTCATAATGCTGATCAACATCTCCCATAACTCACTCCAGAAGTGGCCCTAGGTCTTGAAATAAGGTTTTCTATCTATTTATACTTGCCCCTTCATTTTCTAATCATTTTTTTGAAGTTTGGGACTTTGCAAGTATATCTCCTTTGTATTTGGAGACCTAATAGGGCTAATTGCCTAGGGAAGAAATAGAGGAAAACCCAAATTTTTTGTAACTCCCTATCTTGATGTTTGGTTATGTTTAATAAAACCAAAAAAGGTACTTGAATATGTGATTTATCCATAAGGTTATGTGGATATTTATTAAGTTAAGCAAGATTTTTCATGAAAGAGGGCTATAAGCCAAATATGGTGGATTTGTGAAGCAACCACATGATAAATGTGGTATAGTCTTGTATTAAGAATCATTACTCCTTATGTCATACCTAAATAAACTACAAGTCCATCCTTGAGTCTCCCCTGTTCTTGTTTGTTTTGGGGTCTTGTGTCAAAAATTGTCAATATTTGCAAATTTGGGCAATTTGTGTTAAGTTGTCTAGTTTGAAGGGTCTTCCTTCTGATTGGGATTTCCTTGTTTTGGATATTGGTTGCGATGACCTAACATCCTATTTGAGCACTTTTTATTGGTGCTTAAGCATATTTGGTAGGATGAAGGACACTTGTTTTGCATATCTTTAGCGAAGGCGATCTAACGACTAGTTATTGATCAAAGAACTTTTCCACTAGGCTCCATTGCATTAGTCTAGAAGGTCGATGTAAAAATCATTCTTAAGAAATGTGCTCTCTTTTTTTGTTCTCAACTCCTAACAAGGCCACAAACCTCTAACAAGGTATTGTTTCATAATAGGGACTAATGTACTAAATTACACATATTAACTCCTAATATGGTCAAAATCTCATAATAAAGATACTTTTATATTAGTGCATAATCTACTAGATTCAATCCCCACTTAGGTTTTCCCTTGGCCAAGGTTTCCTCAAGAATAAATCATGGAATTATTAGTACTTATTTGATGCATGATTTACTTTTGTACATGGTGATTAATGATTACATATGCTGAAGTTATAAATTATTGAATAAGTTTAAAAGTGTTGTAACATTTATTTCCCCCTCCCCTCTAGAGGAAGAAGTCTATATAGAAAAACAAAGTGGTTTTTCATTAATAGGGGATGAGGGAATAGTTTGCAAGTTACAAAAATATTTGTATAGACTAAAACAAGCACCAATGACTTCACATGAAAAGTTACACCCTTACTTGGTGAAGATAGGTTTCAAGAGAGCAAGTCAAGATAATAATGTTTATCTAAAAATTGAAGGAGACAAGCCATTGAGAGGCATATTATTTTTTGATGATATAGTCCTTGGTAGTGAGTGTAGACACCTAAAAACCTTTAGAAAATAAAGTATTTTTATTTTCTGAAAAAGTCCTGATGACATCATCATTTATTAATTAATTAATTAATTAATTTTTATGCCATTAAATCCCTTTATCTTAATTAAAAGTATTTAATTAAGGAATCCCTCCCAAAAATGTTTAAATCTTATTTAAACATTATTTCCTTATTTATTAATTATTTAATTAATAAATTGACCAAAAATCCTAAAATAAATAAAAAAATTATTTTTTGCCCAAACTTGGCCAATTTCCTTATGACCAATAACCTCTTCCAAAATCTTCTAGTCCTTCTTTAATTTCGATTAAAGGCTAATCCCATCATTTCCTACCCCTAATCCCAACTCAAAATATTTAATTAAAGTTAAATATTAATCCTCATGTTTATTAAAAAAGTTTTAATAAATATCTCCTCAACCCAAACCCTTGAAATAAATAAAACTTTATTTATTTCCTAAAAATCTAATTTATCCTCATCCTAAGAAGTTCTAGACTCTTCTAGAAAGTCTTTATCCTCATCCTAGGAAATTCTAGACTATTCTAGAAAGTCTTTATCCTCATCCAAAGTCTAAACTCTTCTAGAAGATGTCTTTAAACCTAATCCTAATCCCTTCCTAACCTTGTCACATTCCCTAAACATGGGTTAATACTTACTAACCCAAGCCAAAGTTAACAAATATCTCCTCCTTCACCCACCCTCATTAAATGCCATCCACTTGCCTATCCCTAAGCTAATCCTAAACCATCCTAATCCATCCTCTAATCATTTGCACAAGCCTAAGCAAGCTTAAAACCTTCCTAATCAAGTCCAAGTCGAATTTGCTCTCATCACCCTCAAAATATCTCAACCAGAAAACTTTATGAAGTCCACTAGGTCATAAATGACTCTTACAAGCCCTTTTATTGCTCTTACAAGTCATTATGAGGGTCTTTATGAAGATTTTATCCCTTGAGCCTCCTTTGTTGACTCATCCTTCCCCTTTTCTCCATCCTCTCACCATGTGACATGTGTCACTCCTTGATTGGTTGTAAGAAAGCACAATCCATGTGCTCTCCTCTCATGCAATCTGAGCCCTCCATAAGCTTTTTCCCATCCTTGCATCTTAGCCCTCAATCCCTCAAACCTCTTGCCTATAAATTGGATCTTTCCCCTTTGCAAAATAACACAATCCATGAAGTAAAGTTATAATGCTATTTTGAGAGCCAAATCCATACTAAAGCCATCTATCCACACCAAAAATCCACAATCATCCATTGAAGCCTTTGGAAGCATATTGAGCATACATCCTATCTATTTAGACAAAGCTACTCAACAAGAGAGCTTCTTATTGAGAGAGTCCATTAATGGCTCATATTCTCAATTGAGAGTTCATCTTAGTATATCTTGAAGTTTATGAATTTTGTTTAGTTTGTAGAAGCTTTATTTAAATTTGGTTTCTATTAGCATACTAACATTGCTCATATACAGTGAGATGATATGAGCTTAGGATTTGCAGTGCCTCTCCCATTTGACTTCTATAAGTCATCCTAATGGATGCAACCTTGTTGATCTTTCATTGAGATGGGATTATGATTGTGACCATGAGTGGTCTACACCATTGAGGTGATTGGATTTATGTTTCTCTATCAGTTGCTTTGTTTATGCTTTGACTGATTTATGAAATTATGATGTGATTTATGGTTCACTAAAGTTTGTGCTAGTGGTTACCAAGATTAATGTGGTATCATGAGGTTGTTTCATGACTACCTTGAGATGTGTGTAGAGATTGCATTGTGCACTATTACCATGCTACATTGGGTTGGGTTCCTATAGCAATGGTTAGTCATGTTTATGATTGTGTTCGCTTATGTGTTTTAAGTGCCTTTTCATGTTGTTTAAACATCTATTATTAAATGCTTAAATAATTAGAAATGGATTGTCCATGTTGGATTCATTGGTTATGTGCTGCAGATATTTACCTTGTTATATTTTGATCTAAGAGATATTTATTACTTATGTTTACATTTGAGATGACTCGAGGGTCTGATGTTATACCTTGATTTCAATATCATTGATGTTAGATTACTATGTTGTTCAGTCGATCATATTGCATGATGATGCCATTTTGAGATGATAGTGTGTTTTATGATGATATCTGGTTATCTGGTATTTGGATATATCTCTGATTATGTTATGTGATAGATTTAATGCTATGGTTATTTACTTCATTCCTGCATTGTTATGCTTTATGTGAACATGAGTGGTGTAAATAGATTATTTCAATATAATTAAATAAATGGTTAAATTAGGTGATTTAACGCATTTATTACTTTGGCTATGTTATTATATGCAATTGCACTTGATCGTGTTGTTTAGTGTGTAGGATTTATACCCCTAGTAGTGGCACATAGAGTTAGTGATTCAACCATTCATATTTTACCAATGTTGTCCTTGTATGGTCAACGTATCCTTATTTTAATTGTTTAATTAAACCTTTCGGTGATTATTAAATCCGAATTCTCTTACATTATGTGATTAGACTAGTGAGCATGTCCATGCATTTAGAGTTTCACATTTTCACGAAAGTTGTTAAGGAAATTTCTATGTTTTAGGTTTTCAGTCCTTTTTAATTGATTTATTTTAATTTTTGGTAACTTTTCCATAGATGAATTCCTATTTCTAGGAATAGCCTATTTTCGTTTGGGTCGATTCAAGGTTTAATTGGGTTGGCTAGTTATTTTCCCTAATTGATTATTCACTCGAAAAGTGAATAAGTATCCAAAAAGGAATTTAATTCCTCACTTCTCAGTTTTGAATTAGAAAGTTGGAGAGTAAAACCCAAAAATCCTCTTCATGAGGATTTACTATTTTGTTCGTTGTGGGAGCTACGAGCGTGGGAATGTTGCAAGATTGAGCTCGTTGGATCCAGCTCGGGAAACCTTGGATTGCCATGATTTTTAGCTACTTTTGCGGGCTATTTATTTTATGGTTCAAATTTCTTTTTTGCCCTTTTGGTTGTGAGGTAGGGCTTTCCCGTTTTATTGTTTCGGCTCCATTTCTACTTCTATTTTTGGTAGCCATTTGTTTGGAGGCTGAGAACTAGTGTTCCCCTCTGCTTCTGTACGCTAGTTCTACCTGGTTGGGTGGGTATGAACATTTTCCTATTTTTTGGGATGAGGGTTTGGGGTTTTGCACCGTTATGCTCACCATTTTTTGCATACGATGTTTGAACTTAGTTATTTTTAGATTTTTGGGGTTTTTGTACCCAAAGACCAAATGAGTTTTAATTTTGAAGTTTTTCAAAATTTTGGGGTTTTTACCTCGTTTTACGTGCTACCTTGTTTTCTCAGGTTTTCTTGGCACAATGTGGGTCATGGACCTGGATGATCTGTTTGGATATTAGTCAGACCACTATTGCACTTTTGTGTTTGCATTGGGATGTGTATCACACCCGAACTCCTGACTTTGTGTTCGGTTGACTTTATACTTGGTGTTATGGTTTCTTTTGGACCTTTGCTTTTATTTCGTGGATACTAGGATTTGTGTAGAATCCATACTCCCAGATTAAGGTTGATTGAGTGAGTTCATGATGTTTGGTCTTGTTGCATCATTGGGATTCGCATAGAATCCATACTCTCAGATTGAGGCTGGTTGAGTGATTTCATGATGTATGGTTTTATTGGTTCTAGGGATTCGTGTAAAATCCATCCTGTTGAGTTATTTTTGATTGAGTATTGTTTTGCATTGTGTTCTCATCCAATCCTTGTGTTATGATCTTCATGATGGTGGTGCACCACACACGAGTACATGCACGTACATTTGTCGGATGACTTGCAAGGCTCGATCTCCTATGGTACTTCCAGAAGTTATGATCATTGGGGTTGAGATGGGAGTATGCATGTCCATAGGCACTTGTTGTAGGATGAACATGGGTAGGGTAGGGTAGCATATGGAGGAGGCTTCTTTTTCACAACTTGGTGCCTATTTCCTGAGGGTTGGTGTTTAGAAGTTTTAAGTAAGTGATAACTAAATAAAATGTGTGAATGGTAATAAAATTTAAGATAATAAAAATGATTTGGGATGTGCTCCTTCCATTGGGAAGTGGAGACCTGCCAGTACCAGCTTGGGCTTGTCGATGCCAAGAAACTCTCCATGATGTCAGCCCCTACTTAGTAGCCTATTGAGGGTCTGACTAGGACCTATACTCCTTGCATTGTCTTAGCTTCTTGGTTACAACCATCATACTGTCTGGCATGAGTGTTCGCCATGGATGTTGTTTTTGTGTGTTTGTGGTTGGATCTTTATCTCCATCAGCATGATGGGTGTGGACCTACAGGTGCCACGTGGGTTGGAGGCATAGCTACCTTCACCACTATTAGGGACCGATGTACAGAGATAGTGTTTTGTCTTAGTGTGACCATGCTAGATGTTGTCACTTAATACTTTGGGTTTTAGAGTATGCTTTCTTGTGATTTATGCTTTCATTGGAATGCTTGGATATCATGTTTAGATGATGTTAGTTTATTTGATGCATTCCTATATTATGAGGTTTAGCATATGATTAGATGATGTGAATTTCTTTGTCAGTATATCTATTTCTTATTGATGTTTAGCATGTTATAGGCGATGTTATCTACTTGTAGGATTATCTTATGCTTTACTACTAGCATGTTAGATTTCCTTACACTTATATTGTAGCATGTTTTAGTAGTGACATCCCTATTACGATAGTATCGATGATCTGGTCAGTAGCTTGGGATGTTATGTGCGGGTGATGGCTAGGATCCATGATGGTCTTATGATGCTATTGATGGTTGGGAGGAACTACATACTTAATTAGTTATTTCTGTACATTATGATGTTTCTTATGTTCACTGCAACGTTCTTTCATTATGTTCTTTTATTGCTATGATTTAGATGGATAGATGTTCCTCTTTCATGTTTCATGGCATATTGTTGATTGTGCACTCGAGTGTGTGTTTCTCGATCTATGTGGATCTAGTACTCCCCAGTGTGGAGGTTCTGATCTTAGTTTTCCTCTTATGTTTATTATTTAAGATTTTTCCTTATTTTCTTGGGCAACCATGTGTCACCATGGGGCAATACAATAATGTGTTGCACGTCCATTAAAGTTCCATCATGTAATACTAGAAAGTATCACACCCCTTAGGAAGAAATATCGTGCAATATTGGAAAGTATCACACCCTCATTGAAGATTTATCGTACGATACTTGAGAAGTATCACATCTCTTTGTTGAGTTATATTGCATTATACTATAAAGTATTGCTCAATGTTGATTTAAACTATCACCTGGCTTTTGCAAAAAAACTTGTGGTGGATAACAGGCACTTTTAATAAGACCTGGACTTTTTGGGAAGCATTTTGGGTACCCTCTTAGGCGTTCTTCAATCCTTTGGAGTCGCATCTTGAATTCATAATGTTTCGATTCAGATTTAGTTATGCATCTCCCATTGTCAGTTATTTTGTTCGGTAGTGCCATTTGGAGATTCGTTGGTTGCTCAGATTGTTGGTGAAGTCTTCCGTTGTGATCTGTGTGATCCCTATATGATGTTGACATGTGCATTCATAATTGTAATATATATATATATATATCTTGGTTTGTATTGAATCCTTGTCCCAAGGATCTCCAGGTAGGGAATTACATCTGGTATTAGAGCCCACGTTCAAACATTGGTATCTCTATGTTTATGTTGCCCTTGTGGTTGTTGCTATGTTGGTTGAGTTTGAGTGTCTTGGTGAAGAGCTCATGATCTTCTATTGCTTTAGTGTCTACTTGGGATGGACTTGCTTGTCCATTAGATGCAACTAGATCTGTGTGAGGAGAAGGAAGTGAATCTTCCCTTGTTTTGTAGATGGAATCGATGCACCTTTGTTTGGTTGGTTGCTTGTGTGACCTTTTTGGATGGAACCACTGATTGGTGTTCATGTGTTGGCTTTGAGTGCCTCTTTTGTTTCTCCTTGTGGAGAAAGGTGCATTGTTTCCCTATTGTCTCCTTATTATAAGTAAATAAATAAATCTTATTTGTGATTCTGTGTTTTGTCATTATAGTAGTGAATTGGTTCCTTTCATTGAGAAATGAGTGTTTATTGTGAATCATTACAAAGGAGTAGGTTTTGCATTATATGTTTGGGTTAATAACTTAAGTCCCCAATCGGATTACTTCTTAAGCTTATGGAAATTTGCATTAAATTGATGAATATTTAAATATTGCAGTGCATGTAAAAATAATTAAGGAAATTATTATTGTTTGCATATGCATGGGGTTACTGATGGTATATTGCTTGATATGAGTGAGTGCATTCTCTAACATTGCTAGGATGATGTATTCTTTAGCATTGTGTGGTGATTTATCCCTCTTGTGTAACTATCCTTAGTCATCACATGTAATGTGATTTGATTGATGCCTTATTTTATTTGGCTAGAGGTACTTTCCTCATGTTGATTGGGCTAGCGTTGGTTTTCAATATTCTTTTCCTCTCTTGGAATAGTCATCAAATTTTATCCATTTCTCTCTTTGTGACAGTTGTCACATTTGACTTATTATTGAAATGTGCACTTTTTGATATTTATTGTTGGAATTGACAGTTCCCCATTTGAGCTTTTGTTTTTGGTTCATGATGACTATTCTAAATGTGTTTTAACTATTTCCCAATTGTGTGTTGTGATTCTACCATGTTCATCTCGAACCTTTGGTAGTATGTATAAGGGATAATATCATGGAGAACATGCTAGTGTGTCCTTGATAGATTTAAAGTTGTTAATGTAATTGTATGGTTTAAAAGATGAGTAAACCTAATGTTATTCTTTAAAGAAATTGAAAGATATGTACTTGTTTTTATGGTAAGTGACTCTTGAACTATTGCTTTGAAAACCTTTTAGTTTCATTTTGTATTAGTGCTTATGTTATGTTTAATTAATGAAATTATGAAAGAGAAGTAATGATGGTTTTTAGTGTGTGAACTACCTTTCATTCCATGTATTATGTTGTTTTGGGCATGTGTGTTTTCGAATGGCTTTGGATGTTTTGTCTGTCACTTGTCTTGGTAATCGAGACTGTTGTTTTTACCTATGTTGATTTGTCTTGAGTGGTGACTCAAAATTTTAGATTTTAGGACTCTCTTAGCTATATCATGTTGTATTCCTCGTTGTTATCTTTTTGACACTTTTCAAATGGACTCAATCTGAGTCCAGACGTGAAAGTTATGGCCTCCAGAGTGAAGGCAATTTTTGTGCTGATTTGAAATTTCGTACGAGAAACTAGTGGTCATGCATTTTCTCACTTGGTTCATTGCACTTTCTCACCTGGTTTGTCAAGAAACTTTGCACAAGACTATGCTAATGCAAAATTTTTCCTGGGGAACAATAATCAACTCGTTCACACTTTTGGAGTTATTGATCGATGTTCTGAGTACCCTTTATCGAGTAGAGGCCAATTCAGTCATGACATATCATATTTATGGCCATTAGAAAAGTTTACCTCTTCATGTTATTCTTAATGGAAGAGTTATCTAGTCTTCATAATCTACTAGGTACCTACTAGAGTTTGTGCTTGGGTTTGTGTGTTTCCTATTACACCGACCCACTCTTATGAGGTGAATTGTGGTTTGTGAGCATTCCTTGTTTGAGGTTGATGTTACCTTGTCATTTGGGAGTGACTCAATTTTTTGATGAGTCTAGATTCTCCTTTTTGGACGTTGTCTTTGGCACATCTCTGTATTCTTTTCTCTCTTGAGAGAGTAGCCTAGTGTGGTTATGCCACTAGCTCAGTTAGTGTTTTCAGATGAGTATGTTGATGCTTGGGGGAATTGTGAGCTCCCTAACATTTCTTGGGCTGATTTAGTGTAGAAGTTGAGAGAGAGACTCCCTCTCAGTCCTATAGTTTGTAGTTCTTTCTCCCTAAGCTTGTTTCTTCAAGAGGTTTGTCTCAATAAAGTTTTCTCATTGACCGTTGACTTAAGGCTGGAGATTGAGTTTAGCAGTAGGTTGGGTGTGGTATTCCTAGCATGGTGTTGGAGGGACATGATATCGTTGGACACATGTTACCATCTTATGAGTTGGTATGCAGATATTACATGATTGTGTCCATTGACGAAAGTCTTTGTAACCTTGTGGAAAGGTGATTTCTTGTCTAATTAGGTTATGTAACCCTAGTTCCCAGTGATAGTTGAGATTTTGTACCTTTGAGGCTATGTGCTCCTATGCTTGGTGGTTAGTAGTGGTGAGTATCCTTTTTGGAGTGTGTAATTTTGTTAGTAAATCATCATCCTCTTTGTTCAAAGGGTGAGTTTACATGGATTCAAGGATGCTCATGTATGACATGATAATATTCTTGGGAATTTTGGGATGGTTACTCCCCATGATTCCAACTCTTGTTGTAAGTGCATAGTATTTTGACCTAGTTTTGTGGTCATGTGGTAGGTGCTTGTCGTAGTTGGGCACCTCTCGATGAGGTAGAGTGGGTTTTTCCTTACCTTGTATTGTTGACTTTATGGCTAGATGGGTTTTCCTAACACATAGGAGGTTCCTTGTTGGAGGACCTTGTGTCTATGTGACACCTAGTCTCTTGTGGTTGACCTATTTGGAAGTTGACGTGATGGTTTGAGAATGTGTGAGTGATTTAGTTGGACTTGTGAAGGAGTCAGTGAGTCATCCCTATTGCTTAGTTTTGATTTTTCTTTTGGTGTGGTTGTTTTCTTTTCTTGGAATGTAGGCTTCCAGGAGTAAGCCTAGTCTTTGGGGGGGATGATGTAGTGCCTCTCCCATTTGACTTCTGTAAGTCATCTTGATGGATGCAACCTTGTTGATATTTCATTGAGATGGGATCATGGTTGTGACCATGAGTGGTCTATACCATTGAGGTGATTGGATTTATGTTTTTGTATCAGTTGCTTAGTTTTTGCTTTGACTGATTTATGAGATTATGATTTGATTTATGGTTCACTAAGGTTTGTGCTATTGGTTACCAGGATCGATGTGGTATCATGAGGTTGTTTCATGACTACCCTAAGATGTGTGCAAAGATTGTACTGTGTACTATTACCATGCTACACTAGGCTAGATTCCTGTAGCAGTGGTTAGTCATGTTTATGACTGTGTTTTCTTATGTGTTTTAAGTGCCTTTTTATGTTGTTTAAACATCTATTATTAAATGCTTAAATAATTAGAAATGGATTGTCCATGTTGGATTCACTGATTATGTGCTATGGATATTCACCTTGTTATATTTTGATCTGAGAGATATTTATTACTCATGTTATGTTTACATTTGAGATGACCCGAGGGTTGGATGCTATACCCTGATTTCAGTATCATAGATGTTAGATTACTATGTTGTTCAGTAAATCATATTGCATGATGATGCCACTTTGAGATGACAATGTGTTTTATGATGATATTTGGTTATCCAGTATTTGGACATATCTTTGATTATGTTATGTGATAGATTTAATGCTATGGTTATTTACGTCATTCCTACATTGTTATGCTTTATGCGAATGCGAGTGATGTAAATAGATTATTTCAATATAATTAAATAAATGGTTAAATCAGCTGATTTAATGCATTTATTACTTTGGTTATGATATTATATGCAATTGCACTTGATCGTGTTGTTTAGTGTGCAGGATTTATACCCCTGGCAGTGGCACATGGAGTCAGTGATTCAACCAGTCATATTTTACCAATGTTATCCCTATATGGTCAACATATCCTTATTTTAATTGTTTAATTAAACCTTTTGGTGATTATTAAATCCGAATTCTTTTGCATTATATCATTAGACCAGTGGGCATGTCTATGGATTAGAGTTTCACATTGTCACGAAAGTTGTTAAGGAAATTCCCGTGTTTTGGGTTTTTAGGCTTTTTTGATTGATTTATTTTAATTTCTAGCAACTTTGACATAGATGAATTCCTATTTCTAGGAATAACCTATTTTTTGTTTGGGTCGATTCGGGGTTTAACTAGATTAGCTAGTTATTTGCCCTAATCGATTAGTCACTCAAAAAGTGAACAAGTATCCAAAAAGGAATTTAATTCCTCACTTCTTACTTTTGAGTTAGGTTGGAGAGTAAAACCCAAAAATCCTCTTCATGAGGATTTACTATTTTGTTCATTGTGGGAGCTACGGGCATGGGATCATCACAAGATTGAGCTCATTGGATCTAGCTGGGGGAAACCTTGGATTGCTGTAATTTTTAGCTACTTCTGTAGGCTATTTATTTTATGGTTCATATTTCTATTTTTCCCTTTTGGCTATGAGGTAGGGCTTTCCTATTTTTTGGCTCCGTTTCTGCTTCTATTTTTGGTAGCCATTTGTTTGGAGGCTGAGAACTAATGTTTCCCTCTATTTCTATATGCTAGTTCTACCTAGTTGGGTGGGTACAAACATTTCCCTATTTTTTGGAATGAGGGTTTGGGGTTTTGCACCATTATGCTAGCCTTTTTTTGCATACGATGCCTAAACTTAGTTATTTTTGGGGTCTTTGTACCCAAAGGCCAAATGGGTTTTATTTTTGAAGTTTTCCAAAATTTTGGGGTTTTTACCTCGTTTTGCATGCCACCCTGTTTTCTTGGGTTTTCTTGGCACAATGTCGGTCATGGACCTGGATGATCCATTTGGATACCAATCAGACCACTATTGCACTTTTGTGTTTGTATTGGGATGCATGTCACACCCATACTCTCGACTTTGTGTTTGGTTGAGTGATTTTATACCTGGTGTTATGGTTTCTTTTGGACCTTTGCTTTTTTTTTTGTGGACACTAAGATTCGTGTAGAATCCATACTCCTGGATTAAGGCTGGTTGAGTGAGTTCATGATGTTTGGTCTTGTTGCATCATTGGGAGTCATGTAGAATCCATACTCTCAGATTTAGGCTGGTGGAGTGATTTTATGATGTATGGTTTTATTGGTTGTAGGGATTCGTGTAAAATCCATCCTCTTGAGTTTTTTTTCAGTTGAGTGTTGTTTTGCATTGTGTTCTCATCTAGTCCTTGTGTTATGATCTTTGTGATGATGGTGCGCCACACATGAGTACGTGCACGTACATTTGTTGGGTGACTTGCAAGGCTCGATCTTCTGTGGTACTTTCAAAATTTATGAGCATTGGGGTTGGAATGGGAGTGTGCATGCCCACAGGCACTTGTCATAGGATGAGCATGGGTAGGGTAGGGTAGCATAGGGGGCTTCTTTTCCGCAACCTGATGCCTATTTCTCGAGGGTTGGCCTGTAAAAGTTTTAAGTAAGTGATAACTAAATAAAATGTGTGAATGATAATAAAATTTAAGATAATAAAAATGATTCAGGATGTGCTCCTTCCATTGGGAAGTGGAGAGCTGCTAGTACTAGCTTGGGCTTGTTGATGCCGAGCGAATCTCCATGATGTCAACCCCTACTTAGTAGCCTATTGAGTGTTTGACTAGGACCTATACTCCTTGAATTGTCTTAGGTTCTTGGTTATAGCCATCATACTGTCTAGCATGAGTGTTAGCAATGGATGTTGTTTTTGTGTGTTTGTGGTTGGAACTTTATCTCCATCAGCACGATGGGTGTGGACCTATGGGTGCCATGTGGTTGGGAGGCATAGTTATCTTCAACACTACCAGGGACTATTTTATAGAGATGGTCTTTTGTCCTAGTGTGACTATTGTTGGATGTTTTCACTTGATACTTCGAGTTCTAGAGTATGCTTTCTTATGATTTATGCTTTCATTGGAATGCTTGGATATCATGTTTAGATGATGTTAGTTTATTTGATGCATTCTTATATTATGATGTTTAGCATATAATTAGATGATGTGAATTGCTTTGTTGGTATATCTATTGCTTATTGATGTTCAGCATGTGATAGGTGATGTTATCTACTTGTAGGATTATCTTATGCTTTACTACTAGCATGTTAGATTTCCTTATGCTTATATTGTAGCATGTTTTAGTAGTGACATCCCTATTATGATAGTATTGATGATCTGGTCGGTGGCTTGGGATGTTACAAACGGGGGATGGCTAGGATCCATGGTGGTCTTATGATGCCATTGACAGTTGGGAGGAATTGCGTACTTAGTTATTTCTATACATTGCAATGTTACTAATGTTTCACTGTGATGTTCTTTCAGTATGTTCTTTTATTGCTATGATTTAGATGGATAGATTTTCCTCTTTCATATTTCATGGCATATTTTTGATTATGTAGTCAAGTGTTTGTTCCTTGATCTATGTGGATCTGGTACTCCCTGGTGTGAAGGTTTTGATCTCAGTTACCCTCTTGTGTTTATCCTTTAAGAGTTTTCTTTTTTTTCTTGGGTGACGATGTGTCAGCAATGGGCAATACAATAATGTGTTGCATATTCATTAAAGTTTCATCATTTGATACTAGAAACTATCCACCCCTTAGGAAGAAATGTCATGCAATACTGGAAAGTATTGCACCCTCATTAAAGATTTATTGTACAATACTTGAAAAGTATCGCATGACCTTGAGAGGAGTGTTGCCCAATCCCTAGAAGTGTCACCCTCTTTGTTGAGTTATACCACACGATACTATAAAGTATCGCTTAGTGTTAATTTAAAGTACAGCTTGGCTTTGCAAAAAAACCTGTGCGGGTAGACAATGGGCACTTTTTGGTAAGACCTAAACTTTTTAGGAAGAGTTTTGGGAACCCTCTTAGGTGTTCTTTAATCCTTTGGAGTCACATTTTGAATTTTTAATGTTTCAATTTGGATTTAGTTATGTGTCTCCTGTTGTCAATCATTTTGTTCGGTAGTGGCATTTGGAGATTTGTTAGTTGCTCAGATTGTTGGTGAAGTCTTTCATTACGATCTGTGTGATCCCTGTATGATGTCGACATGTGCATTAATACTTGTAATATATATATATATATATATATATATATATATATATATCTTGGCTTGTATTGAATCCTTGTTCCAAGGATCTTCGGGCAGGGCATTACAAAATTTGCATAAGAAATGAAGAAAGAGTTTGAGATGTCAATGGTAGGAGAGATCAAGTTTTTGATTGGCTTGTAGGTCATGCAACTTAAGGATTAAATTTTCACCAAACAATCCAAGTATTTTTAGAAAGTATTGAAGACATTTAGAATGAAAGTGTACCATCTTAAATAGGAAGAAACCATTATTTAAGACCTTTTATCTCTCATCCTTTAGTAACCTCATGGACCATAAATGGATTCATGCTCAATAAACTCTTTCTCCTATTCTATTTTGCATCTTCCATTTTTATCACTTTAGTATCTAAGATCTTAGGGCTAACTCCCTTTGAGCCAACACTAGACCCAAGTTGACATATTCCCTGTGGATTTTGAATCTCAAGGGTAGTTTTGTCTCGAGGTTGCGGATTTAGAAATTAGATGACCTAATCAGCTTTCTTTATTTTTGTTCCCAAAAAAAAGTATATTAGGAAGCCTAGGAACCTCATTTCCATATTATTAATCAATCCAATAATCATAGGAAACTCCTATGCATTCAAGAAATCATATTTTCATCAAGAATTTAAGGCATTTTATGATTAAAGAGTCCTTTGTGAGCATTTCCTCTTCAAGGTCTAGCATTTTGTTAGCCATCAAGGGAGGAGATCCACATTGAGGCATTCACCATCTTCTTCATTGATGCACATTTACATCTACGGATCTATGATGTAGTTTTGGTGGATGCATTGCATTTGTGGAGATTTCATACATTCTTCATTGTAAATTCAACACTGAAGACATACAAGCATCGTGAATCCTTATTGGCAAGGGTTTCTTTAAGCAAGGAAAATTATTACATTTGTCTTGCTTTCCTTTCATGTTTAATATTTTAATTCTAAGTTTGATTCCTCAATCTATGGCTTCAACAGGGTAATCCCTTATCTAACCAAAACAAAAACTAAGTTTTACTATTTGCAAGAGAAGGATACTTGAAATGTGACCACATATAAGGAAACTACTTGCTATAATATTTCTAAATAAGTTGGGTTTAGTTGGCTATTGTGTCCTGGGAACATGTCCATCTTCCCGTAAAGTGTCTAGAAAATTTACCACCAAGTCAACATCCTCTTGGAGGCCAAAGAAAAATAATATTTTTTGGATTTCCTATTATGATCATGAATTCATAGTTAGAAGTTTTTTCATAGGTTCAGATCCAAACTTTTTGGAGTAAAAAGACATATTCCCTTGCACATTTTGAGGTAAGTACTTTATCATTCATTTGAATTTTTAATCTAGAACTATTTCCATATATTAATTAGTTTGATGTCATATATTTAGCACCAGGATGTATATTACACTTCTCATTTAAACAATTAGTTTAATTTCACATTTACATTTAAGCATCTTTAATCAAATTAATATTGTGTGGAAGAGGATTTATTTTATACTTCCTAGGTGTAATTTAGGTTTAGCATTGGCATCCCTTTAACCCTTTGGGTTTTGCTAATCTAACTTAAGTTATATTGAGAGTTATGTTTGGAAGCCTCTCTTTCTCTTATATTTTGAATGTTATTGTGGAAGTGGTTAGTTAATGAATTCATCTCACATAGTTTATATTGTTAAATTCATTAGCCTCTAGTTTAAACCTAAACATTTTGGTGAACTTGACACGTCTCTTGCTTTTTACTTTGGAGTTAGATCCCTTGATCTCCCTTTTTGTCTAAGATGTTCATTTTATTTCAATGAACTTGATATCCTATACCTCTTTCTTTCATATTGGAGTTATATCTTGTCTTTTATAGATCTCCCTTATTGTGCCCCTTTATATTTGGAATTTGATTGTGTTAGGTGTCCATCTTCTTTTGGTGAACCCAAAATGTCTCTTCTTTTTGACTTTGAAGTTTGATCCCTTGATCCCCTTTTGGTGCATTATAGATCTTTGGATTGTCAATTAGATTTAGCTATATTATGTGGATATATCTCTCTTTGAATGTTTATTTTACATTTTTATTCATGTCGATAGTGTTAGAAATAAGGAATACTAAGGGTGGGGGGGTGGGGGTGAATCAGTGTTTCATAAAATTTTGCCCAACTATGAATATTATTAATAATATTTAAACTTGGATATATGATCAAACTAAAAAGTAAACATAAGCATAATATAATGGAACTCATAACACCATTAAATTTTAACTAGGGAACCCTTGGCCAAGGGAAAACCTAGGTGGGAATGGTACCCACAAAACAAAATGATCCACTAATAAAATATATCTTGTGAAAGATATTGACCTTGTTAGAGTCTATTACATATGTATAGTGCATCTATTCTTGTTAGTGGAATGGCTTGTAAGAATCCTCAACCATGTTAGGAGTTGGTATTACAATACAAAAGAGTGCAAGAAGAGCCCATTGCTCAAACATGCATATACAACTTTATAATGCTATCAAAGAGATAGATACAAACACCTTTATGTACTACTAGCATCAAGTTTTCATCTATACTAATAAAAAAAAGTGCGCATTCAAATATTATATCATTGTAATACAATGCCACACATCACTAAAACAAAAGGTTCTACTTTACAGCCAAAACATTGTTCTATCGGCCTTGTTGCCTGATACTCTGATAAATATTTTCAATTATCTTTTTCCACATGTGGGTTAAAATATAAGATGTCATCCAAACATTTTCAAATAATAAAAAAGAAAGGCAAATTGTAATTTTGTAGACCCCTCCAAAGGAAAATTTTTGGATTAAACGTTATGACCCCCATAATAAGAGGATAAAATTCAGTTGTAGAGAATATGTAGCCATGGGTTCAATGTTGTCACAACAGAGCACATGAACCTTGAACCAGTTCAAAATTGCTAAAGCTTTTAATGATTTCTTTCAACTTGAATATAACCAAATGAGCCTGTATCCATCTCTGAAATCAACCAATTATGGATATGAGCCTCAAACTTACAATCTAAAATTGCATTATGGAACTACTAAACTTCTTGAACCTCTGAACCACTAAACTAGTTCAAATGGTACAAAGTGGTTCAAAACCACTTCATACTAGTTCAAGATTGTTATAAAACTGGTGAGCTAACTTGACCTTTTGTCTGAACTTGAGTCTTTCAAAATATAACTTTACAAAGCATTTTCAATATAAATTAGAGGAGAATTCAAGAGAACCAAGGAAAGGCCATCAGGAAGACTAGATTTTCAATTTGAAAATTGGGGGTTCAAAACCAACTAACATTGGCTCTGATTGGGGAGTATATGCATGAAAGGTGCATAAATAATCCAACATTTCTTGTCAAAAGACTAGTACCTTATCCATTAGGTAGCAGAGTCAAAGCACATAAAAGAAGAAAAAGGGGTTGCTTGCAGGGAGGGTAGGGCAACTACCAAAACACCTAAACCAACAATAAAGTGGCAGCAAACTGAAACAAGGAAAGCCTATATATAGGTATGTTACTAGTAAGGAGACCTCACCACAAAGAATATGAATAAAAGAATGACTTACACAAAGCCATTCACTAGCTGACAGAAGTAGGAGCCTTTTCTAAATAATAGATTACATCCACATGAAAGAGCCTAACACCACTTCATTTGGATAGACTCTTTATAGCCACAAGTAAAATTGATGTTGCACAAGAATTTGAAAAAGTATAACCTTTTCTTAAAGAGCCACAATTCATCATAAATTTCAAAATTCCCCAAGTCTTCCAACACAAAATTTTCAACACCATTAGCAATCTCAAACTAAAAGGATTCATACTCCAACATCCAAAAAGAGATATCACATCACCTCCCAATTATTTATACAAAATAATAGCATGGTCAAAACCAAATGGTATAGCAAACATCACATGTATACCTAGATCAAATACAAAAACACATTCATTTTTGAAGCCCCAGGACATACATCGTAAGGTACCCAATTTGCTGACCCAAATACTGAACTTCCATTTACTTGACTAGCTACAAATTTGACATCTTTCCCTTTCATAGAACTCATGACAGTAGTAGTGTCTAATTTTTAGTAAGTACAACCCTTTAATGGATACATTGGTGGTTTTCTTCATAAGAGGATGGTCATCATAAAAAAATGAACCACATGAGGGTATCATATCTAGGGGGTCATGCTGATTAAACAACTCAAGGCAAATATCTTCAATGATATCAATATTAGTATTAGCATCAAATGAGCATGGTATACAAATTTTACCTTCTATTTTTGAGACAACTATCACCATTTGTGTTGGATACTTTTCTTTATTTTCCATCTTGATGTCCTTCAAATAGGATGTCCTTCAAATAGGACATACTTATACTGCCTTGGAATTGAAAAAATCTGATATTCCTCTTATTAGGTACACACACCATTAGCTTATCATTAAAATAGGAAAGTGCCACATTCAGATCATTACATTCTTTTGGATAACAAGAGTTAATAATAGGAAATATAAAACATTCACCCTCATTTCCAACACTTGACTTAAAAAAATATAGCCCCTCTTTAAAAAAACTTACTTGCATATCTTTCTCAAACATGTTACTTCTAACATGGTCATTGTCAGATTCTTTAACCATAGGGTTTGTTTTAACCATAATGATTATGTCTTTCTTGGTTGCAATTATATCAGAAAACTCCCTATCTAACACCAAAACTAGAAATGTATCAATAATTGAGGTAATTGTAGATGAACATTCTTGCACAATAGGCATCAAGGGTCGATTTTTTTTCTCTTCTTGAGGTTGCAACATTTTGTTAACCAAAAAGACCTCTTGCTCCAAGTTCATTCCCACATTCAACCCTTTGGCCAAAATTTTGGTCACAAAACAATATTTTTTAAAACATTTTTTAGCATCATTTTCAATATTAGCATTATCACGAAGATCTGCTACTATATTTACATAAAAATGAAAATATTCTAGAATAGGGCCTTTGCCATCAACCACACATAAAGAACCATTATTTTCACCATCTTCCATAACATAAAAAGATTCATATTCAGGTAGGGAATTAGAAAAAGATGATCATCACAACCTTCAAATGTGAAACTTTCCATATGAGGAGAAAAATAAATTTGGGACAATGTTTCATAATTCTTGCTTACCATTTCTCTAGTGTTGTCAAGGCTATTCTCATCATTTAAAACTGGATCAACAGGAGGCTGAAGTAAATCTGGTTGGACTTCTTGTTCATTCATGGCAAGGTGATTGAAATAAATGGATGAAGTTGAGATGACCAGAGCTTCTTCTTCATCAACTTTCAACTCTTCATTTAGCTGTGATACCCTTTTTTGATATAATTGCAACACTTTATTCTTTTCTTCCAACTCTTTCAACTTGTGGAATTTCACACAAAGGCTCCACAACAACCAAGACGTAGAGTCATCATCCATGCTTATGTTATTCCTGACAGCTCGAGAAATGCTTTCTTTATAGCTATCCATGAACTTATGTAATGCTTTATCCTCCATTGAATAAAGTTCCATGAGAGAGGTATTTGGCCTTGGTCTTCTAATAACTTTCATATTTGACATGGTCTTTATACAGAGTCACCAATATCTAGCATGTGGAGATAGTCATAAAAATAAGGAAACAATTATTAGATACTAATCCTCATTACCAATTCTTTAGTAGAGTTACCAAAAATCTGTTGGTAAACAAATTTTTCTTCACACAAAAATTATAAAATTAACCCTTATTTTCCCAAAAATGAAGACACAAATAGTCACAACAGCTAGGTTTCTTTGCCATTGGGTTATGCAAGCACCCTTTGAATTTTATAGGGTACAACTCCCTAATTAGATATGCAAACAATGATATTATCAAGTGATTTTAACCTGAAAGCGAAGGCTACCCTCATTATTCTTCTATAGGGGGAAAATTAACTTAAATGAAAATGAAATGAAATAATTGCTACATACAATGATGGAAAATACAAAATCTTTCCACTCATATATGCATTTTGAAAATGCAAGAAAGACTTAAACATGACATTATTCTGTAATAGATGAATTCCATAATAGAACACAACTACTACTCAACCTTGATTCACACATAAACAAAGAAAGAGATTCAAAGCACACAATCTTTGAAACAATGGAATTTTCATTCAACAAAAAATTATCCAATTTCTAAATATTTCTAACAATCTAAATCTTGTAGAAAACTAAAAATGAAATCCAAAACAAAGCTAACAACTTGAATACAAGAAAAAACTATCTAGCCCTATACAATCTACCCTTTCCTAATTTGCAGCACTTAGTTTGACAAAATAGTGTCTCTCCCCTTGCTTCTAAAATCTCTACAATAAATAGGTCTAACAGGTCACAATTCAATTTTCATAATTGATTCTTGGAAATAAATTTCTATTTCTCTACCTTTATCTCCCTTATATGAAAAATTGAATGTCATTGGATATTTTATCATTCGAAAAAAAAATAAAAATTAAAGACCACTATAATTTTTAACAAACATTATAAGAGTTCTTTATCTCTACTTGCAATTTTATTTCAAGACACATGTTACATGACTCACCAAAAATATCTTGGGCAATTTTGACAATGCTCCACTCAGGAGGCTGTAACTTTTGATTTTCATAGTAGTTTACAAAATAGTTATAAAATCATGGAGATAACTAGGTTTTGTACAACATATCTAAAAATCAGCTCAATCCAATAGATGAATTGAAAATTATGACCCTTGCAATAAGAGGAAAAAATTTACTTGTAGAGAATTTGTAGTCATGAGTTCAATGCTGTCACAACAGAGAACCTGAACCTTGAACCAATTCAAACTTTCTAGAACTTGTAATGATTTCTTTGAACCTAAATATATCCAAATTAGTTGGTAGCCATCTCTAAGATCAATCAATTTTGAATATGAGCATCAAACTTACAATCTAAAACTACATTACAGAACTACTAAACTTCTTGAACCTATTGAACCTCTGAACCACCGAACCAATTCAAATGGTACAAAGTGGTTCATAACCACTTCATACTAGTTCAAGACTATTGTAAAACTAGTGAGCTAACCCAACCTTTTGTCTAAACCCAAGTCTTTCAAAATCTAACATTACAAAGCATTTTCCATATAAATCAAAGGAGAACTCAAGAGATCCAAGGAAAGACCATCAAAAAGATTGGATTTCAAGTTCAAAATTGGGGGTTCAAAACACCAATTAACAATTGGTATCATAATCATCATAAAATTGTTTCAACTTTGTTAAGTTACCTTCAGTCATAATAATCTCATTCATTTTACCAATCTTAGGCTACCATTTTCTTCTCTTGCTACCATTTCCTTACTCTGGTTGATCAACCTTTGACTATTCCATAGGTGAAAAAGTTTTTCGTATCATCCTCTTAGCTGGTATCTCTTCCCCTTCTTATATCTTACTCTTCTTCCCAACATATGTACCTATCAGCTTTGGTTTCTTCCTTAGTTGCGTCCAGTTGCCATTTCCTTGATTCTCTTTGATCTTTTAGGATTTTCCTCCTTTTTTCCCTATTTGATTAAGACCTCTTGTGTTTGTACAAGTATTGGAGAAGACCATGTAGGCCTACTTATAGAAATAAATCATGCAGGCTAAACATCAACAATACTTACTTCTTCCTTGGCTAATCTAATATGGCTAAAGATGTCGTATATGTAGATATGATTGATGGTATAGTAATTTTTGGTAGAGTTCTTGGTGAAGGTTCCACAGCAAAAGGTTGGACTAATAGGAAGTTGCTTTTTCCACTTGCCTTCATTTCTAAGGCTATTTGTTTTTCTTTTACAAATTCCTTTTTAGACATTTGTGTATCCTAAAGTATTTTCTTCATCATACCTTCAACCTTCTTCTTAACTACTTTAGTTATTTGTGCTATTGTGCATCTATCAATCTTTCCTCAAATGTACCTCATCTATCACAATTCTCATCTACACTAGATTCTAGTATCTCTTTGGCATATCCATCGATCTATCATTTTCTTTGTCATCTCATAACTTAATGGCTCAAAAAATATAAATCTAGGCTCTACTTCATCCATGCATGTTTTATTAGTTTCCATTATGAAATAGATGTCATTTTTTATTTGTCCACAATAGATTTGGGAATCCTCATCCTCTTCTTCATCCCTATCTAAAATGACTTCATCATACTTGATATGTTATTGGTAAAAAATTCCTCTAAAGACTTCCTAAAATAATAATTTTCTAATTCCATAGTGCATTTTTCAGATTTCTATCAAGATGAAGGCATGTTAGGAAATCGCTTCAAGGCATGAAAGAAAAGATAAGTAAGAAATGATCCAAACCTAAAACTTGCATATTTGTTCATAATTTCACAAAGATTCACTTATACTCTATCCAGATACATTCGGTAATCAACATGAATGAATCTTGTTGATACTTCATCCTCTCTAGAACTAGAGTTAAGTTATAAGCCAAAGTCTTACTAATAAACCTTACATCATTCTTCTTAATTAAACTCAACATCATCCCTCTTCTATTCAATTTAGTTTCTATGTTTAGTTGTACTATCTTCTTCATAATTTTCTCATTAGTAGGAATTATACCCTTGTTTCTCAACCTTGTTACCTTATGGACTAATTCACTGGTAATTTCAACTGGTTCATTTTTAATCCAAAATATGTTTTCATGTACTTAGCTCAAAATAATTCTTGCCCATTCCTCCTTTTCAAATTCATGACAAAATATATATTGCACAACATTTAGTTTCCCTAGGTTCTCAAAGCCATCTTTAAATAATTTTTCCTCCTTATAAAAATTATCAATTTTTTATTGATGATTTTAGTAGTATGATGTTGGTTTCTTTCTTGAGAGAGAAATCATAAGCATTTGATAAGTTTGAGATTTTTATATCAAAAGTTGAGAATGAATCAAGTATGAGAATAAAATGGTTAAGGCCAGACATAGGTGTAGAATTTACTTCTAATCAATTCAATTCATTTTGTGAGGATAATGGATTCATAGACAAGCTTTATCACTTAAGACACCACAACAAAATGGTATAAAAAGAAGAAATAGAACAATGAGTGAAGCAACTAGAGAGATGTTACTTTAAGGTAAGGTATCACATGTACATTGGATAGAAATAGTTAATACTACAATATACACCATGAAAAAAGTTGACATTATGAAAGGAATAAGTAAAACATTGTATGAACTATGATTTGGTCACACAGTTGTTTTTTTTGGAATAAAATGTTTTTGATAAGAAAAATAGGTTATACAAGGATCCAGGTTGTAAATAAAACAAAAAAATCCCAAAAATAGAAATACAACCAACAAAAAGGCCAAATTGAAAGATAGACAAAAAGCCAAGCAAAAACTTATAGAAACCAAAAAGCCAAAAGAAAAATATTGATAATCCTTAACTTACTCCTCCACCTTCCTTTCAAGATCCTACATAGTTTCCGTCACTTCATAGGCTTTCTGACACTCCTCAGCCATTTGCTTTTGTTTCTTCAAGTAGGTCTGATCCAGCTGGCTATGGGATATGTCCATGATGGTTTCATCATCCTTCCTATCTTCATCTCTATTCTTTTCCTTATTATCCTCTAAAAGACCCCTAGCTTTCAGCTTTCTAGCAAGAGTAACAATGTTTTCATTGAGAGAGTTCAAAATAAAGATCATTTGGTTAGCCATGTTATGGTTGTAAGTCTCCAAATTTTTCATCCTTTTTTCGACCAACCTGATAGCATCCCCTTGATCTGTTTCATTCCCTCTCTCAAATTTCTTCCCCTAGCTTTCCAGCCATCCTGTTCTTTCTTTTACCTTCTCCAATTCATCAAACAACCATTTAATTAATCTAAAATTGTTTATGATGCTATTTCTTGCATTATTAAGTAGGTTCATTCCCACTTCTCTCGCATTGTCAGTTATGGCCACCAACGTCGGATCAATAAGTTCCTTGTTGTGGTGTCCACAACACACATCCCATTCCTCACTAGGAATAGGGACCCCCTTACTTATTTTTCCAACTCTCGGACTCACAGTTCGAGAGTTGGGAGAAAATTGTTAGAATTAAAAGTATTAGAGTCGTCAGAAAATTAGAGAAAATACAAAAAAATAGAAAATTAGAAAAAATACAAAAAATAGAAAAATTTGAAAACACAAAAACATTATAAAATTAGAAAATCAATAAAATAAAATAAAATAAAAAAGCGTGCACAAGCATCATGCGCGTGCTGGTGACGTTCATGCCATAGATCGATGCATGCGTCGAGGTGCACCGTGCACCCTGCTCGGCGGGCGGATGGGCTATAAAGCCCCCTCCTTTTTTGCAGTTCTTTCAAAAATAAATTTTCAACATTCACAATGCTCTTGAGGTATGTCAAACCCTCACACATGACCCGTTCCACAGCTCACATGTGCACCGCGCTATGACCCACGCGTGCATTGTGTTTATCTCATATGGTGGTGTCATTGAAACCCTACCCATTGCTATTGAAGTGGCAATGCTTTGGATGCTCATAGCAGCACTTTAGGTGTCTACGACACTTTGCATGCATGCATCACTCGCACACCCATTATGATTCGCACGATGGCACTTTAGATACCTGCGGTGGTGCTTTATGTATTTGTGGTGCCTTACACACACTCGTCACTCATACGCCTGTTGTGACCCGCGTAGTGATGCTTTAGATACCTACTGTGGTGCTTTATGTGTTAGCAGCACCTTGTGTGACACTTTACATTTGTATGCCTGCTGCACTCATGTTGCGGTGCCTTGCGTGTCCTCAACGCCTCAAGCGCACATGGCACCTTGTGCCTGCACTTTGTGCAAAAAACCCTAACCACCACTTTCACACCCACGGTGCATCTCTCATGCCCGCAACGCACCCACACACATTTCTTTCATTTTTTAATTGATTTAATTTTTTTGAAAAAAATAATTTTAAAATGATAAAATTTCAATAAAAAAATTAAATAATAATAATAATAAATAAAAAAGGGAAATAATAAAAAGTAAATAAAATGCCCAAAGGGGACATTTTTTTAATGCTCATTTTAATTCATTAGCTTTTACATTTTATTTGTTTGGACTAATAATTGTTTTCTTTTATTTTCTCACAATGTGCAGGTAATCAAATGTCATCCACATTTGGAGTAGCACCCAAACCTGTTGTGTTCAAATTCCAAGGTGTACCCTCAAAGTCAAGATTCCATGATGACCATGTAGAAATCTGAGATACTGACCTGAGACACATAGACTTAGGAGAATTCCTAAGGATTTGCAATAAGCCAATAGAGAGGTTAGCTATGATGTCCACATTGATCTGTTCTAGATTGGTGAATATAGTGTCACATATTGTGTCAGTACAATCAACTGAGTTAATCATGGCCCTGTCACAACATTTTGTTCCTGATGAAAGAGTAGTCAAGAGTGTCACTGGAGAAGTGGTGTTGGATCTGTGACCTGACAACATTGAGAGGGTCTTTCATCTTCCTTGAGTAGACCAGTTCATTTGACTTTCCTATCAAATAGCTAAAAGATGGTATAGGGAGCATCAACAAGAGGCCATTGACATCATACAATCCTCATACCTCATTGAGAAGCCTCCTCAGGGAAGGATAACTGGCAAAGTGGATATGACTTAGGGATACATGAAGGAAGACATTAGATAATCTATCATTCTCCTAAGTAGAGTCATGGACTTACCCACTGTGGCCCACCTCACTACCTTCATGGTCAACTTCATTGAGACTATCAGACATGCCAAGATACCATTGGACTAGGCCACCACACTAAGTGAGAACTTGTGTGAGCAACTGAGGATGGTGAAGGACAAGAAGAAGTTTTACATGACTTCTTACATGATGTACCTGCTTGCAGCAAGGGCAACATACTATCCAAGTTTATACAGAAGAGGTAGTATGCAGGATCCCAATGCCTGGCCATATATAGTCTACCCTTAGCTGGTGAAGAAGAAGCTCTCAGAACAGAGCAAAGAGTATATAATAATGAATGATGCGTTCATTTTTGCAATCATTCGATTCATTGAGGGAGACTATGGGAAGAGGTTATTTGATGAAGCCAAAACACAAATCACTACTCTTGAAGCCTACTTCATCTAATTCAAAATGTTCACATATTTGTAG
Source organism: Cupressus sempervirens (assembly GCA_028749045.1). Classification (NCBI taxonomy): domain Eukaryota; kingdom Viridiplantae; phylum Streptophyta; class Pinopsida; order Cupressales; family Cupressaceae; genus Cupressus; species Cupressus sempervirens. Next base: position 126,746,457 of record CM053784.1, read on the forward strand.
GTAGCCAATGCCTCTATCAATCCTAAGAAGCTCCCAAGATATCCTAGTAACAAACTGGTGCTGTTGGAGATTTCCTGGCAAATTAAGTTAGCCTATGAGAAGATAAAGAGGCAATGAAGACCTTGTTGGGCATGGCCATTGATCATTGGACCATATCAAGTGAAGAGGAAACAAGATATTCCATCCTTTGAGTGGGAGTGGGAGAACTATCTTTTTAAAGAATACAACTCTCCCCGGCCATATTTTGACAATGTTGAGAAAGTGGAGAATCTGGTAGGAAGAGACTTCCATCATGAGGATGATGTTGAAGATCATTGGATGAATGCCACAAATGACTATGATGTCCACATTAGGGACTATTGTAGGATGACTTTGTATCTAGTAGAAAAGGCTCTCCAGTTGAACATCTTGGAGGAGATAAAGCAACAAGATTCAAAGGAGTTACTGGACCCCCTGTTCAACGTATACAAAATTGGTGAAAGACCCATTATGAATGTTGAGGTTGACAGGGAGGAGGCCAGTGATATCAATCATCAAGCAAGGCATGTTGTCAGAATGATGAAGGATTGGATCAAGAAACCTTTTCCACTTGATCCAATTCCTGATATTGTAATCTTCCATCCACATGCTCACCCAAAAAGAGGTAGAGGAAGGAAGGTATCAATTCCTACCTTCGTAGCTCAGTCTCCTATCAGGCCAAAAATGGTGTACCAGCTTGATCGCCTGGTTGGATATTATAACCCTTCAGAAAGGAAGAGAAAGAATAAAAGAAAGAGGACCTCTCCTTAGAGGATTTAGACAGAACAAGTGCCTCCCCAACAATAGGAACAGAGGCCGCAAGGGCTTGATGATACTAGAGCTACCTAGGTCTAGGATGAACTGTAGTTGCCTCCCATTGTGTCTACTTAACCAAAAGAGGGAGAGATTCCATAAGTTTCTATTCCTCCTATGTAAGATGAGCCAACCTACATCTAAGAAACATAAGAAAATAATTAAGATTCAAATGAAAAAAAGGCAAAGGGTCAGTAGAAGATTAGTGCCTAATCCATATATTCCTAAAAGTATTCCAGAGGGAGACGAAGAAGAGGAAGAAGAAGAATCAGAAGAGGAAGAGGAACAAGTGCCCCTACAGGGAAGAACTTGGCTAGCTAGAGTGACAGAGTTGCAAAGGAGAAAGAGTGCCATAGGTGTATACACTAATCTAATGTGCTAGAAATACTAATTCAATGAAAGCATTTACACATTAAACTAACATAACATATAAGAGAGACAAAGAGAAGACAAACTCAAATGAGAATGTGAGCCATGGATAGGCTCTCTCAATGAGATTGTTCTCTTGTTTTTGGGATGTGTCTATTTATGGATTGGGGATGTATGCTCAAGTGCTCAAAATGGCTTCAATGGAGATGGGTAATAGAAAATTGGTAGCTTTGTGAGCTCTCAAATTGGCATTATAAGGGTATGGGTATGGATTTTGGCTCTCAAAAGGGCATGATAACTTTAGCTCAAGGATTGTGTTTAAATGGCTTGGGATGGGATTCAATTTATAGGCTAAGGGCTTGAGGGATGGAGGGCTAAGATGCAAGGAGAGATGAAGGCTTAAGGAGGGCTAGGATGCACTCAAAGGAGAGCACATAGATTGTGCTTGTTTAGCACTAATGGGAAGGTGACACTTGTCACAAGGAGGATGAGTGTGAGAGGGTAGGGTAAAGGGTTGGTTAAAGGCATGATGAGTGGGGTTGAGTATGTAAGAGAGATGTAAGAGGAATGAGTGTGGAAGAGGGAAGAGTGTGGAAGGTGGATGTAAGAGTCATGAGTGGGCTTGTAAGAGTCTTTTATGGTTTGTAAGAGCACTCATGAATTGGTGGTTGGGATTTTTGAGGGGAGACTTTGGTTTGGTTTAGGAAAGTCTTAAACTTGCTTAGGAAATGTGACAACATTAGGGGGTGGATTAGGCTTGGGTTTAGGATTAGATTAGGGATGTTAGAGATGTGCAAGTGGATGGCATTAATGAGGGTGGGTGATTTAGTGGCTAAGCTTGGTTAGTATGGGTGGATGGGGTGGATTAGGCTAAATGGAGGATTAGGGATAAGTTAGGGGTTTTTAGATTTGAAGATTTTATTTATCAAATAGATTTATTTAATAAATGGGGATTTTTGGAATTAGATAGGAGAATAGGATTTAATTGATAAATAATAGGCTATTTGATTTATCAATTAGGGCTATAGATGATTAATTAAATTAATCAACTAAGGGATGACAAAGGATTAATTAAATAAGAATTTAATTAATGATTCCTTTAGAGATAACTAAATAGGATTACTAAAGCGGTGTAATCAAATTTAGGTGTCTACATTTTGCCCCTCTTTGACATAGTGTTGAGACAACACTATTTCAAAGAAGTTTGAATGAAGACGACACGAGGAAGATGTTTTGGCAATAAGGCTGCCCTAGTCTCGGATAAGAAGAGGAGAGACTAGACTTAGATGATGCACCCTCAAGAAGGTGGCGGGCAGAGAAATGAGGCTCGACGACTTCTTGAAAAGTACAAGAAATTGAGATGAGCTAAGACACATGTTGGAAAAGAGAAGGGGCTGAATTAGCTCAAACTCTCACTATGGGAGAATGATAAAGGGAAATCAGAGGCACAATAGTAAAGCAAGCTTAAGAATTTCCAGGATTGGGGGGGAGGATGGAGGAGCGGAGTGCTATAAAAGGAATCCATGGTAGGGAGATGGATGATGGGATGATAAAGCTGATGCAACAGGATTTCAAAGAGTCAGATTGACGGAAGATGGGTTTCAGAGATCCCTAGGACTAGGATTGTGGATCCCTAAAGCTAAGCGTGAGGAGTGATTCAAAGAGATACTGATGCATAAGCTGGGATAGGTGCTGGATATGGATGGGGGATAATGGAGATGAAGGGAATCCATTGAAGCTTTTTGAGTGGGGGGATACTTCAAAGAGAAGTACCATCATGTAGTTGAGCACTAGATTTGCTATAGGACTATTGGTTAATTGCCAAGGTTACCAAGAATATCAAGGCCTTTTCACCAACCGTCCAGAGGACTGACGAACTGACTTGAAACAAACACGCAAGGATTGCCCCAGTATCACACATGAATCCCAGAGGAAGCAGCGTGGAAACGACACTGGGTAACCCACAAGCAAAAAAGAAAACAAGCAAGAGACATGATCAAGACCTTACGCTCTGATTGCCCCATTTGTCGCATACCATGATATGGAAGATCGTGGTAACCTTGAGGAGGGAACAAGGAGATTGCTTGGAAAAGATATTTCAAGACCCAAAAGGGAAGATTCCAAATCAAAAGAAAGTGAAAATCCAAAAGAGAACCGTTTGCCAACGAGATGGGTAGGACGAGGTACTAACGGACCAAGATCAGACATGAGAAAAGCTATATCCTACAAGGATCTATCAGAGAGCACCTAAGCTAATGGATCTAGATGAGTGATACGTCTGGCAAGCTGAACTAAGAAGGATAACACTTTGGTGATAGAAGATCTAGCTAAAGGGTGCATTGGAATAGCTAACCAAGGGTTGTGCGATGTGTGCAAGATGTTGATCAAGGACGAACTGACACGAAAGATGGATAGATACAATGGTACTAAGCTAAAGAGGATGTACAAGTTGTCGGACCAAGATATTTACAAGTTGAAGCTGACCAAGATATTTACAAGAAGGAAAAAGCTCAGGATGATAGGATAGCGGGATGGTTTGATGTTGTGCAAGATGAGAAAGCTAAGGATGGGGTGATGGCGAAAGGTATGAATTTGGCAAGATGTATCCAATGATGATGATAGATGTGCGACCAAGGATGGGGACAATGCTAAGGTTGGTGGTAGCTGAGCTGATAGATGGCACTAGAGTGAATGGCTAATGAGAGGATGACATTAGATTTGCATGAGGATAGCCTAGAGCGAGATACCAATGACAAGGGAGGATGGACAAGACAAGATCTCCAAGGAATACAGTGCCCCTAGTTAGAAGATGACATGTGGAAGGAGGTCTTACAATGGATGTGATAGGATTGAAGCTAGGATGGAAAAGCTGAAGATGCTAGGGAGATGGATGATAGCTATGATGGTTGGCTGAAGCTGCAGGAGATAAGTGGATGGTGTGAGATGGAAGTTGGAGGGTGGAGGATAGGTGGATAGATTGGAAGATGGAGTTGGATGTCAAGAGATGACCAAAAGCATGAGGATGATGGGCTAAGATGGGGATGGCTGGATTATGCATGACGCTTGTTTGCCAAGTTTTCATCATGGTACTTGTTCAAGGCGCTTGAATTGCCAAGTTTTCACCAGTGGACGCTTTATTTTTCTTTATTTTTTTGACTTTTTGACTTTGGACTTAGCTGGAATGATTTTGGCTTTCTTCAGCTATTTTTGGCTTTTTTTTTTTTTTTTTTTTTGGGATTTTTCACTGGCTATTTGGAATGTTCAATTTTGTTGCTAGCTGTTGGTACACCAGATGTGTGATTTATGCAATAGATTGGATTAGATGGGATTGATGGTAGGAGATGGAGGGATGAAAAGGCTAGAAAGGAGCATGAGATGGGGATGCTTGCAGGATCAACATTGGCACATGTTGGGATAGGTGTGAAAAGAGCATATGGGGGATAGATGGTAGATGCGGGCTTGATGGAGGATTTTTGGAAGCGCGCTTAGGGATATAGGCACCCAAGATGGAGTTAGGAGATGGGGACATGAGTCACTGGATGGGGGATTAGCAATGGTGGATGCTATTATGCATTGGGTTTCAACTTTTTTCTTTGGGATCCACATGGTTTTGGATTTTCTTTTCATAGACTTTTGCATTGTTTTGCATTCTTTGATTGGATTTTGCCCTTTTGGAGTATGTCTTTTAAAATAGACATATGATTGCCTAGGATGTGGATTTTTAGCTTTATGCATTTTGAAGTTGGCATTTGCATTGATGTGGTAAGCTTTGGGAAGATGGTTAGGAGAAGCTTTGTGAGATGGAGAGGATATGGAAGAGCGTGTAGGGGGATGATGATGGATGATGTGCCCTGATATGTGCCTTTGTTGATCTTGCGTAGGAATGGATGGAATAGGATTTTTATGATGGCTGATAGGAGGATGGAGGATGGTAGATTTTGGGACATAGGGACCCAAAATGGATTTAGCGGATGAAGGGGGGATATGGTAGGTTGTTTTGGGTTGCAAGGATGGTGGAGGGGGGAGGACATAAGATTTCTTGAAGGAGTGATGGGAGGCTGGCATGGTGGGCCTGGAGATAGGCTTGGTTTGGGGATGGCGTGTACCAACACTTTTAGATGGTGAGCCTTTGGATACATATCCAAGACCATGAAATTCAGGATTCTTTTGTGCAATAATAGGCTTTCTGATTCCTTGCTCTTGTGGTCCTAAACCTTCAGCTTGATAATGCCATCGATTGAGCATTTGAACTAGCTGAGGATACTTTTTGCTTGCGAAAAATGGTGGAAGTGTTTTATCAGATGTACTGCAATAGGGAGATACTGTTCTTAATTATTCTACTAAGAGGAGGTCACTGTGGATGAATGTAAGTGAACCAAGAGGGTAGGTTATAGATGGTGGAATAGCTTGGATAGGTGGTAAGATGTAAGCATGGAGTGGAGGAGATGGTAGGATATGATCTTGATTTAGTTGATGGGATGAAAAGATATCCTGTAGTAGAGGAGGTATGGCTTGAGGTTTTAGAGATGGAGGGGATGGTGACTGCGCTATGGATGGAAGACATGATACGATGATATCTTCATTTATGCTTTGGGGGATGTCAACATGCTTTTGGGCAAGATCTTGATAGGATTGGATTGGAGTGGATGGCGCGATAAGAGGTGAAGGGATGGATTCTTCAAAGGCAGCAGATGGATAGATGGGAGATTCGGTAGTGGAAATGGGTGAGTAGAAGATGGATGCATAAGGGTCATTACGAGAGATTTGGGAAATGCTTGGAGGGGATGTGGATAGGATTTGGAGGGATTTGACAGGTGGTGGGATCTTGATGCTTGTGGGAAGTGGAAGGATTTTAAGCAATTTGATGGATGGTATGGGGATGATAGCTATGGGAGATGGAGGTGATATTATAGATGGGGAAGCTTCATCACTGACTATTTTACATGGTTGGATTAGATGACATGGCTTATCAACTGCTGGAGGCGGCTTTTCTTGTATTTTCTCTAGGAGATTCCTTGGAGGCTCGTGTGTCGGAGTTGGAGGTGGATTGATAGGAATAGCTAGTGTGATGGGGGTGGAAGATTGGAAGCTTGGTTGATTGGGTGATGGAGGAGAAGCTGGGATATCAGATGGCATGACTAGATAGTTTGGAGGAATACCTGGATTTTGGGGGATGCTTGGGGGAATGTTTCTAAGGCTTTCAATATACCCATCATAGTCAACAAGATGAGGTGGAATAGGAGGTGGCAGGAGCAAGGACAATATGACCGAACACATCATGATAGGATTGGTACTTCATGCTTTGACGATTAGTTTGATGGGGATGGGGTCTTCCATATGGATGAACACGGAAGCTCATGGTCGGATTTGGATTAAGCTCAAATTTTGGATTGGCTGATGAAAGATTTCCTAGGGAGAGTCAAAGTTGCATGATAGACCTAAGGAGGATTGGCTTAGAGATTTTTGTCTTTTCTAAGGATGGAAGACTTCAAGGGCATGCTGTCAAAAGGTGAGGGTTTTGCTTTTCTATGTGCTGGATTTGGTGGTGGCTGTGTCAACTTGAGGATAGACTAATGATCCTATGGGCATGACACGAGATTGACCACTTGTGGATCCCAACCTTTAGCTCAAGGTGATGAGGGATACAAGTGACAAAGCTGGATTACCCTAGACAATGCTCTGTCCGAGGGATAACCTTGGTGAGATTGGTTGATTGGTAGGATTGATTGGATAGAAAATTCTAGCAGAGTGACAACAACTCTTTAAAGGCTTGGGTGTGATTTTGGATTGGGTTGCTAGTTGGCTTGGGGGGGTGATTTGGATGGACTTTTGATTTAGGATTGTTCTAAAGCAAAGAACTAAGGGAGCTTGGATGATCTTCTGATGAGGCAGTGACTACACTAAGTATGCCTTGAGCTGGGAGATTTTTGCTTTTCTGGGATTTTGACCAAAGTTGGCAAACATTCATTCAAAAGCTATGAACAAACAAGCAGACAAAATTTTGGAGCAAGCACGTCAAACACACCAACATCCTAGGAAGCTTTCTACAAAGATGAAATTTGGTTTAGCTAGGGAGTCCTTGATATATGCAAGGTACGTGAGCCCCATATCCATAGATGAAACCAAAAAGATGTCACACAGCCGAGAGGAGTGGTAACCCACTTCTCCTCTTTCACTTCTCAAGGGTATAAAGTTCCTTGAGGCTTAGCCCGAGTGACAAAATCTTGATTCCAAGAGAGGTGTCTTTAGATTCACCTCCCAATTTTTATACTTCGCGGAACGCTGGAGTTGAGGTCGTCCCAAGGGGTGATGAAATCCCCAAGTAGGCCTCCTAAAAAGTGTAAAACAAGACCACATACATGATCTTGGGTTTTAAAAGACACGCGTTCATTCCAATTGATGATTTAGATTTTGCAAGTTATGATTGAAGACACTTGTGATTATGGCATACAATGTTCATTCCAACTTGACAGCATCGTCAAGATAATGAAAGTCGAGAGATCATCAACATAAGAAATGCGAGCGTCATTGAAAATGCATCAAAACTATGTGATGTTCATTGATTGTTAGGCATTCAAGATTGAGTGTGAGTTTGTTTTAAGCCCAAAACAAAGATATGTGAAACTTAATTTGTCAAGCGCACGCCTGGAGGCCCTCCACGTCAATAGTTGTTCAAATTTTAGTGCCCAAACTTGAAGTGTGTATCGATTTAATCTAGATTTTTGGACATTTACGAATTTTGATAAAGTTAAAGCAAACATTCAAAGACCAAGTGAGTGAGTTAGATTGTGAAACATTTAACACCTTTGTCAAGTAGATCCATCCCCATAAATGGCACTGAGATTGCAACCAATGGTTGAATTGATGGGTGATTAGAAAAGAGGTGAGTCCAAGGAACTACTTAAATTGATTTTTGCAAATTTGTGTTTAACTTAACAAGGTTTCTTAATTGTCCAAAAACCAAACTTTGCCTAGATTGCATGTGGAAAAGAGATTTGTTTTGTTCAATTTTAAAAGCTCCAAATGAAGTGTTTGATTGTTTGTTTTCTTTGTTTTGTGTTTTTAAACATACAGGTTCATTTGTTAGAGTTTTGAAAACATGCAAAGACAATGACTTGGACAAGACAACCAAAAAAATAGGTGACAAAATTCAAAAAAATAATACAACAGGTCGAGACGTCAATCTGCGCAGACGCTAATCTACGAAGATGCTAAAATTCGTAGACGACAGTTTGATGAAGAAGGCAGTTGGTAGCGTCAGAGATGACAGTTGGCAGATTGCAGTGGCGGAGATGACAGTTTGACTGCTGGCAGCGACAAAGACGATAACTTTAGCTCTGAAGGCGATGGAGATGACAGTTTGAGCTTTGGAGGTGGCGCAGATGACAAAAGCCAAGCGGAGACGCTGAAACTCATAGACGTTGATCTGTGTAGACGTCAAAATTTGAAGACGACAGTTCAGGTTTTGGAGCAGACTACTAGCAAACAGGTAGAGACACCAAAACTCGTAGACGACAGTTTGAGTTGGCGGAGACGACGGTTGAGCTTTCGTAGACGACGTTTTGCACAGACGACAGGTGGAGACGCTAATCTGCGGAGATGACAGGCGGAGACGCCAATTCGCGAAGACAACACTGTGCGAGGTGAACCAACAGACGCAAGTTTTTTCCAGAATTTTTTATTTTCTTGATTATTGTTGGATTTTAAAGGGGATGTCTTTCTCTCTAGTGCGTTCTTCAACCTGAAAAAATAAGCAAAAACACCTTGCACCCACTCAAACAACAAAAAACTATTAGATTGTTAGTTTGTAAAAGTAAATTGTAGATTGAAATGGATGAAAAAAATGACCCATAGTGGGGTCCCACCGGGCGTGCCAAAATGTATACACTAATCTAATGTGCTAGAAATACTAATTCAATGAAAGCATTTACACATTAAACTAACATAACATATAAAAGAGACAAAGAGAAGACAAACTTGAATGAGAATGTGAGCCATGGATAGACTCTCTCAATGAGATTGTTCTCTTGTTTTTGGGATGTGTCTATTTACGGATTGGGGATGTATGCTCAAGTGCTCAAAATGGCTTCAATGGAGATGGGTAATAGCAAATTGGTAGCTCTGCGAGCTCTTAATTTGGCATTATAAGGGTATGGGTATGGATTTTGGCTCTCAAAAAGGCATGATAACTTTAGCTCAAGAATTGTGTTTAAATGGCTTGGGATGGGATTCAATTTATAGGCTAAGGGCTTGAGGGATGGATGGCTAAGATGCAAGGAGAGATGAAGGCTTAAGGAGGGCTAGGATGCACTCAAAGGAGAGCACATAGATTGTGCTTGTTTAGCACTAATGGGAAGGTGACACTTGTCACAAGGAGGATGAGTGTGAGAGGGTAGGGTAAAGGGTTGGTTAAAGGCATGATGAGTGGAGTTGATTATGTAAGAGAGATGTAAGAGGAATGAGTGTGGAAGAGGGAAGAGTGTGGAAGGTGGATGTAAGAGTCATGAGTGGGCTTGTAAGAGTCTTTTATGGTTTGTAAGAGCATTCATGACTTGGTGGTTGGGATTTTTGAGGGGAGACTTTGGTTTGATTTAGGAAAGTCTTAAACTTGCTTAGGGAATGTGACAACATTAGGGGGTGGATTAGGCTTGGGTTTAGGATTAGATTAGGGATGTTAGAGATGTGCAAGTGGATGGCATTAATGAGGGTGGGTGATTTAGTGGCTAAGCTTGGTTAGTATGGGTGAATGGGGTGGATTAGGCTAAATGGAGGATTAGGGATAAGTTAGGGGTTTTTAGATTTGAAGATTTTATTTATCAAATAGATTTATTTAATAAATGGGGATTTTTGGAATTAGATAGGAGAATAGGATTTAATTGATAAATAATAGGTTATTTTATTTATCAATTAGGACTATAGATGATTAATTAAATTAATCAGCTAGGGGATGACAAAGGATTAATTAAATAAGAATTTAATTAATGATGCCTTTAGAGATAACTAAATAGGATTACTAAAGCGGTGTAATCAAATTTAGGTGTCTACAATAGGTACCCCACCATCAACTCAAGCAGAACCATTAGAACTCTCTTCTTTAGAAGATGAAGTATAGTAGTGGGTGGATGAGAAGAGTGAAGAAAGTGATGCTGTTTTCTCAATGTCAGATTTTGATTTCATTCCTATAGGTATAGAGTTGATCGGGGATAAGATCAGGGACACCCCTACAGGAGAACCTCAACAAGAAGACTGGATGCAAATGCCACTAGATACACAGGGTCCTGATCTTACTCCTCCATCTCCACCACAAGTTATAGTGGTAGAACAGGGCTTGGTGACCCCTCCAGCTCAGAGTTCAGAGGAAGAGCATGTTTAGAAGGAACCATTATTAGAGTAGACACCGAAACAAATGGTGACTGGTGAAGTGTTAGAAGGAAAAATGGTGGAATATTCTCAACCACTTTCCCAAGACATCGAGGCTTAGGCTATAGGGTTTACTGAGACTGAGGCTACACAAGAAGAACCCTCCCAATAGGATACAACTCCTAGCAGGAGTGACAAAGGGAAGGAAGTTGCAAAACATACTCCTTCATCATCAAGAGCTAGGTCCTCAGCAAGACGCATCCCTAGATGGATCTGAAAGGAGATAATGAGGAGTACTAAGCCTCAATTGTGTGCTTCAAAGGAAGACATTTGTGACATTGTAGAGATCTTGAAAAAACCTGAGTCTCCATCACACGAGGCAACTCTGTTGGCATTTTTCACTAGCACAAGGAACCAAAATTTATTTGCACAAGTGGCTCTCCCTCCTGAAGGCACAGATGCAGAAGGCCTTAGCCTCAAAGACTATGAGTTAAAATATGTTATGTTGGGAAGGCCTACACAAGATTCAGCCTGACAAATGATGACTATGGGAGTCAAAGAGGTCCTCAAGTACATGGAACAAGAGGAGATTGAACTCCAAGCACTTCAAAGGTAGGTGGAGATCTTAAAAGGATACCTAGCCGAAGTTGTTGGTCCTCTTGATCCTGAACACCCTGAGCATACTTTGAACACTGTACTTAGAGAAGGGGGAGGTGTGCAACTTGACCCATTTTTAAGAACTTTTCAAGAGTGGCAAGAAAATTTTGAGGAAAAAGGTGTTACTATCATCATAGGGAATTTGAAGTTACTGCATGCTACGTAGGAGAACATGAATAAGATCGTAGCAATTTTGAAGCAAGACTTCAGTATCATGGATGAAGTATGGTCTAGAGTAAGGATTTGTAGACTCTACAAGACATAAAGGGCCAAAGATATCAATTTTTGATTGATGTATATATCAGAAAAGAATTAGACATGATTGATGATTGGATAGAGAAAATAGCAGATAGCAATAAAGTAATGGAGACAGACATGAGGAGATTCATCGGCTCAAGGACCAAGCCTGAGAGAAAATTTTGGAAGTAGAGAGACACTATAGTGATGCATGATTGGATATTTTTGAAGATGAGGAACAAGAAAAGTTGTTACCTGTAGAGATAGTAGTGGAAAATTTCAGAAAGATTTTTGTGGAGGTTGCAGATGATGAGGACATCCGACAAGCCTTTAGGATAGAAGAAGCCCTGTTAGAGTTAGATACCAAACTCAAAGATTTTGTAGAGACTCAAATTGAGGTGGAAAATTATAGACAGAAGGTCAAGGATAAATATGAGGCTTTAGATCTTCTATATGTGACTAAGATAACGAAGATGATAGATAAATTCAAGGGCAAACATCCAAACACAGCTTTGGGATGAAGAAGAACAAAACTCAGATGCCAGAATTTTAATTTTGACAATTAGTAAAATTTTGAGATTTTGACCTTGTCAAGGTCTACAGCTCCGCAGCTCTACAATTGCATAGGTACATAGGTTCGTAGCTCTACAATTCAGAGGTGCGCCGGTAGTTAACTACTTGTTCCAAAAATAGTACTTTCCATGCATTGGGAACACATTCTGACAACAATTTAACTTTGACACACACCTAGTGAAGGATTAGCTTCTATTTTTGGCACCTCTAAATGCTCCTACTTTGACTGAAGGCTTCCTCCTACTTTCTCTCTCATGCTTTCTTTTTTTTGACATGTAAAGGGCTCATGCATCCAATTAATGAATAAAATATGGATGAAGTCCCTCTAAGCACTAGATTAATTGTTACTCTATATATATTTAGTTTGTTTTAATGTTTTAAAATTATTTTATTACATGAAGATATCTCTTACTCTCAACAAAAATTGAGGAGACGATTTCTTATAAGTACCCCATTTTAATATGTAACAAAGGCTTCCATTATTATGCAATAAAATTATGCTTTTGGTCCTCGCATTTGGAGTGTAGTGGTTCTTGCCTAAATGTGTCATTATTTTATGGATTTTATTCATGAGATTATGATTGAGCCAAAGGTTTATTGTGTTGTTTCTGGTTGTGCAATCTTTTAGTTTGGGTGTTTGCTATAGATTTACGAATTCCACTAACGTAATGATCTTGAGAACAGATCATCAAATTGTGTCTGGATAGCTTTTTGTCTCGCATGAGCACACTTTCCGTGGCCTTGCGATTTGATGAAAGGTGAAATATCATAAGATTGTTAAAGTTTCTCACTGAAAATTGCATCAGTGGAAGCTAGGAAGTGCTGCTCCTATTTTCATTGGTTTCCTACTAATTTCTTCGAAAGTTTAACTCACAACATGTGTTTTGTAGCTTATGCCCATTTAGGATTTCAATTTAACATTATTTCATTTTTCATGTTATTTTCTTTTAGTTTCGTTATTTTCTTTGCTAACCCCTTGTTAGAATAGGACCTCATATTAGTTGCATTGTTAGAGTTGCATTCATTAAAAAACTAGAAAATACAAAAATATTGTTCTTTTGTATTATTTTGAGACAACAGATAGATTTACTTCATTTCAAGATTATAATAAGAACCAACAAAGGACTCCTCGTGAACAATCACATTTATCTTCAACTGAGCAAATTTTGGTACGTCGCAAGACAAACACTGAACCTTGGAGTTGATCCCCAAAGATTAGCTTTTCAAGAGAGGAATTGCACAATGGATTCCTACCATTAACCTCATGCATAATGACCGCCCAACATTCCTCCATTTGGATCTTTCCCTCTTTTTCTTCTCGGATTTGTGGATTCATGACTTCTCTCACAATCCCCATCTTTGAAGTTCTGACATTGAAATTTTTCCAAGCCAAATGCGTATCTATTATAACCACCTCACCACTTCCTTCCTCTGTTTTCTCCTTTTCATGCTCTTGTGGGGGACTTGGAGAGGATGGAAGCGGTAAAATCTCTAGACCAGAAACAGTTTTTGGAATAAAATGTTATATTAAAAGAGAAGATGAAATAGGAAAATTTGATCCAAGAAGTGATGAAGGCATATTACTTGGATATTCAACTAAGAGTAAGGCATATAGATGTTAATATTTGAGACTAACGAAAGTTGTTGAAAGTCTAAATATCAAAATTGATGAAAGATTTTGAGGTACACGAAAGAAAGTTTAAGTATGACTTTGGTGATGATTCAAATCATGATAGTACAAGTCAAATATGACCAATACAAAATTAGAATATGAAACAAGAGTTATCCTTTAAAATTTATGATGCAATTAAGGTACAAATTAAGAAACCAAGAAAAAAACTGAGAATGCCAACTTGTATAACCATCTTGATGATTAGATCATTGGTGATGCAAGTAGAAGAGTACTAACAAGAAGAAAGGTAAGAGATGATTTTTTTAATTGATTCGATTAAACATAAGAGTATTCATGAAGCATGTAAGGATAAATATTGGATAAATACTATGTGAGAAGAACAAAACATGAGAATTAGTCACTAGTCTTAAAGTCAAAAATGTTATAGGAACAAAATAGTTTTTTAGGAACAAAATGAATGGTCAAGGAGAAATTATACCAAACAAAAATTGATATCTAAAATATTAACAATATGAAGATATAAAAATTGAGGAAACCTTTTCCCCAGTTGGGAGATTAGAGGTTATAAATTTTTTTTTGGCTTATGCATCTAAACGAATATTCAAAGTGTATAAGATGGATGTAAGGTCAACTTTCTTGAATGAAAAACTTGAGGAAAAAGTCTACATTGAACAACATGATTGATTTCCATTTTTAGAGAAAGAAGACATGATATGCAAGTTAAAGAAGACACCGTATGGATTAAAATAAGCACTTAGAGCTTGGTATGCAAGATTTGATAAACACTTGTTGAGTTTGGGATTTAAGAAAGCTAAGACTGACAAAAATATTTATTTAAGAACTAATTATAATGGTTTAATATATATTGAAGCATTTGTGGATGATATAATTTTTCAAGCTAATGATGAAGAAAGTAATAGTTTTTTTGATGAGATGAAAGGTGTATTTGAAATGTCTAAGATTGGTGAAATGAAATGATTTTTGGTATTGCAAATAACACACAAAAAAAAGATCAAATTTTTATATCTCAAACTATGTATCTTAAGGAGTTTTTGGTAATATTTGACATCAAAAATTCCAAACCAATTGGAACACCTATGACTATAGGATGCAAATTGACTAACAATGACGATTCACCTAGTACTATGCAAAATAGATATAGATCAATTATTGGTGTTGTAAAGTATTTGAATCATTGAAGACTAGATATTGTTAATTTATTTGGAATTATAGCAAGATAACAAGTAGATACTAAGAAGACAAACTTTGTATAAAGGATTTTCAAATATTTAAGGGAACATTGGAATTTGTCTTATGGTATGACAAATCTAATGATTTTAAATTGTGTGCATATACTCATGCTTATTGGGGAGAAAATGTACATGATAGGAAAACCACAAGTGGAGGAGTATTTTTCCTTGGAGGAAGGTTAGTATCTTGGTTGAGCAAGAAGAAAGATTGTATTTCTCTATATACAATAGAAGCAAAGTATCTAGCAATAGAAAAAAATTGTAATCAGATAATATAGATGAAATAAATGCTAAAGGATATTGGTATTACAATTTTAAACCCTACTATTATGTTTGTAAGAATTTGGTATAGCTCTGATACCATGTAAGAATTTTCCTTAGGAAAAAATTCACCCAAGACCAAGGAACTCAAACACAAGCACAACAGTAGACCAAACAGAGTATGATTAGAATGATGTTATATTCATTCAATATTCAATGTATATTGATGTGAAAGTACACTAGGAGTGCCTATATATAAAGGCCTCTGGAATGCTTCTAGAATGCATATAAGTAAGCAACATGATAAGTCATACAACTAGGCACATGTCCACCAGATGTGGGTTATCCTCCATTAATCATAGAAGTAAGTATAATGATGAGAGGATAAGCCTACAAAGGTGTAGCATGCAAAATTATGTTGTAGACACCATGTGTTGAATTAGAGTTTCTCACTCCAGTGTTGTCAACATGACAACTGATAAGAGTACACAAACTCCTAAGTGTCTCACCTAAATAAATAATAAAATAATACAATATAATAAAATAATACATTAACCTAAGTAAACTTAAGTAAAGTGTAAATAGTAAATACTTATTTACACCAACACCCCCCCTTAAGTGTAACTTAGGGGAATGCACTTAAGCTTATGAAAGCTAGAATGAAATGCATAATGGGTCCTGGCTACTAGGCCATGTTAGGTATCCATGTAAATAATGAAGTGCAATCTCTCATAAAGTAGAGAAATAAGGAAAACCTCATGGGAAAAACCCTCCCCAAAAAGAGAGATGAAAAAACTAGATGCATGGATGGATGGAGTAATCAAGACCCCCCCCCCCACATTATGACATACATCAAGTATATACAAGAGTGAAGAATGAGAAGGAAAAAACTCCATAAGAGGAAAAAGTCCCCTCCATAAAAGAGAAGAAGAAGGATACAAGGTAGCCCCCCACCCAAATGTAGTGTGCCGATTAGTGAGAGCTGCTTCAATGTAGAAGCTGATCTAGGACTGCTGAATAATGTTCCTCCCCTTTGGCAGAAACAATCGTAGAGGTACAGGTGAGATGCTTCCCCTGTGTGTAGAAAGAATCCCAATGATGAATGATGTAGTCTCTGAAAGCTTCTCAACTGTCCCTATGTTGATGCTAATAGTTGCCCCTTCTAATACTGCTGAAAAGAACAAGTGCATATCTAGCAAGAATGAATGTAGAACTTGTCCCAAAGAACCATCTATCTCCTTAAATGATGAAGAGAACTCTTGCAACTGATGTTCATAAGAATCCACAATCACATCAACCTGTAAAGACTGATCATGTAGAGAATGGATAGGAGGGTCAGAGTGAGCCCTCACAACAACCAGAGAAGGATCTGCCTCATCAAAGAGAAGTTGTAGATCATTAAAGAAGTCTCCCAAATATGCTATGTGTGACTCCACGAATAAACCTGATATGTCTACCAAGAAGTCATCGACTGATGCTAGAGCTGGAAGATAAAGTGTACCTTGTTGTGCTGGACCTATCACAGTGGCAATGTGTGCATGTGAAATTTGCTGACGCTGTGACCTCTCCCTATATCTGTCAATAGGACCCCACATATATGAATTTGTTGAAGCACTATTGCTGGTGTCACGATTAGTTTCCATAATGCATGAAGTAGTCTCCTCGACAAAGAGAAGAAAAATGTTATCGATGATGTCTCCCACATCTTCAATGTGTGACTCCACGAACAAACCTACAATATCTAGAAGGAAGTTGTCCCATGAAGCTGAAGTAGGAAGACATGGTGTTTCCTATTGCACTAAATCAGAAGCATCGATGGCTTGAACTGGATCAGTAGCATCAATGAGAGCATCATGAGGTATGATCTCATCTGGAGGTGAAGGAACTATTACTGAAGCAACAAAAGATAGAATGTCATATGGAAAAGGAGGAACTGTGGGATCTCCATATTTTTTTCAAAGAGCCATCCACATATCATACAGGTGAATGAGCATATTAATGACATGCTTAGTATCATAACTCATATTCAGTATAATAATATCCTAGAGTCTGCTAATAGGTGGTTGTATTTTAGTGTTAGAGATCAATTCATTGGAACATAAATAAGGAAATACTTCCTTATGCTCACTTCTTAGATGATCAATGACTAAAGCACTCCATTTTTTATAGTTCCCTTTTATTAATGGCGGTCTAATTCTAAACTGACATGTGAAACAAAACTCATCCATGAGATCAATGAATGTAAGCACCCCCAAAATATAAAAGAGATCAATCAACCCCCCCAATATATGATTTGGCACTTAGTGCGATAACCACATGCCAATTTAGGGCCTATTTCTAAAAGTAGTATTTCTGTCCACAAAACCTATAATCTAATTGCAGATCTAGAAAGTAGACAAAAAAAAATGCACTTTCAAAAAAAATGGAACTTGATTATGTGTCCAGATGAGCCCATACTAAGCATTTGAAGTGGCAAAAATCAAGATTTGTGAGTTGCAAAAAAAAAATAGGAACAAAGATCTCAAACCACCTGCACCAATGTGTAGATCATGAAATTCTACCCCAAAACAAAAAAAATTGCTTGCAAAAAGGAGTTCATATGAGGGAGATATCGCTATTTGAAAATCGCCACTATAATTATTTTTCTTGAATCGTCGCTGTCGTGCCTCCAAAAAAAAAATGGCTCTAGATTTAGCCTTAGATGTCTAATTTGGATGGAACAAAATCCAATCTGAGGGTTTTTTGACCTTTTATATGTGATGCAAAAATCTGATTTGCACCAACAGGCTTCAATCTTCACCTGCAAATATCTCTCCTATTGGCTTGATGGCCAAAAAATTCTTGGAAAATAATGGAGATCTAATTTTTTTTTGTAGAGATGCAGATGAAAAAAAAAAGTAGATTTGCAAATTAAATGTACAGATCTGAAATGATCATACCAATTTTGCAAATTGGGCCTTTGGGTTCTAGTTTGTAAAAAATTTTTGCCTCAAAATTGACTTTGGCCTAGTATAGGCATATATAGCTGTTTTTCACTAAATTGACACACCAGAGATAGTGGTGAAGTCTATTTTGGCTCTAGACACTCCTAATTTTTGTAGATTCTCTGAATCTTTGGATCGAAGGTGTCCTCCAAGAGGTGAAGCAAGATTGGTCTCGAATGGCTATGTGAAGAGAATCTCCCTCAACTCTGATACCATGTAAGAATTTGCCTTAGGGAAAAATTCATCCAAGACCAAGGAACTCAAACACAAGCACAATAGCAGACTAAAGAGAGTATGATCAAAATGACGATATATTCATTTAATATTCAATGTATATTGATGTGAAAGTACACTAGGAGTTCCTGTATATAAATGCCTCTGTAATGCTTCTAGAATGCATAGAAGTCAACAACATGATAAATCATATAACCAGGAACATGTCCACTAGATATGATTATCCTCCATTAAGCACAAAGGTAAGTGCAATGATGAGAGGATAAGCCTACAAAGTTGTAGCATGCAAAATTATGTTGTAGACACCATGTGCTAAATTAGGAGTGCAAATAACTATGTTGTATACATGAAAACTCAATTAATTATGCAAACTCCAATGTTGTAGACACCATGTGTTGAATCAGAGTTTCTTACTCCAGTGTTGTCAACATGAAAATTGATAAGAGTACGCAAACTCCTAAGTATCTCACCTAAATAAATAATAAAATAATGCAATATATTAAAATAATGCATTGACCTAAGTAAACTTAAGTAAAGTGTAAATAGTAAATACTTATTTACACCAACAATGCGTTATGACAATACATGCACAATTAACATGTCCAAAAATTCAATTTTACATTCTAAGACTAAGAATATTGTAATTAATTATCATTTCCTAAGAGAAAAAGGTCACTAAGAAGGAAATTAGATTAGGATATACGAGAACAAACTAATATATAGAATACATATTCACTAAACTATTGGCTAAAGACACCTTTGAGTATCTCATAGGTATGCTTGGGGTAATCATGGTCTCATCTAGTATAGAGTAAACAGTGAAGATTTTCATTGGTCTAGTACAATCATAGCATAATTCATTCATGTGGACTTGATGCTTGGTATTGTTCCTTAGGGGGAGTGGTTACAGTGAGAAAAGATATTTATGGAGCTCTTATATATATATTTTGGCAAAATAGTGTTTGTTGGCACTTGACATATTTTTGGTTATAGATTAGCTTGATTCAGTACACGTACTTTGATGGAGATGTTCATTAAAGGGAGAGCATTTCAGGAGGAATACTTGATATTTGGTATATTGGCACCTTTCCCATTGATGTCGAATGAGGAGAAATTAAGTGAAAAACTTAAGTGAAAGGGGGAGTAGTATTAGTAAGGGAGAGTTGTATATGTTGAGGATATTTAGAAAATTGTATCAAAGTCTTGAAGATATTTATATGTTGAGGATATTCAAATTTTTTTATTAAGTGTTCAATAGGTTACAAACTATGTTTGGATTGATGGTTTTTCACCATATGTTTCCATAAATTCCAAAGGGGTAGATTGTTGAGAATTGAGATCTTTTTGGCTCTTGGATTATTAGCTTATGTATTTTATTGTTGATAGGTTTCATCATTAATGACAACATATGTTTGTATGTTCATTACAAATATAAATTTTGTACATGTATGATGACTTTTAGCACATTGAAGTTGGCACATGACAGCTTAAGATGTGCAATCTAATATATTTATAGAAGAATGAGTATAGATATCATGTCTATGTTTGATGGGTCTTATTATCAATTGTAGATGAGTTACACTTTATTTGGTGAAGAATGGTAGTGGACTAGTGTACATGGATAATTGGCAGAGATAATTAATTGTATGTTTTTTGGTTTCTTATTGGAAAGGTGGAATTAATGCCAAAAATATTGAATTACCGTAGAAGAATTATTTGTGCATTTATGTTCATGATAGTGAAACGTTTGAGCTATTCTAGAAAGGTCATTGTTGTGTAACATGTGATGTACATTTTACTGGGAGATGACAATGTTGAAGAAATATATAGTTTATCATTGTTAATTGTAACATGTGGAAACTCTATTTTGATATTTTTTATTATTCTTATGAAGGCATGCATTCCTTAGAATGGAGCTATGTAACTAATTATACATTGAGGAAGCCTTAACAAGCCATAATTGGGGAAGACTTAACAAGCCTATCTAACAAAGTAATTGTAAAGGGTATAAAAGAATGATGTTTTCCTTGGTTGAGTGTGTGGATTTTTAGTGGAAATAATGTGTGGATGTGAACCTTTATACTAAATGATCAAAGAAGAGAAGTGATTGAGTTGGACGATTGAGTTAATATTTGAAGGAACTATTTTGGCAAGTAAATTGCAGATCAATTCTTTCATTGTTTTGGATATGTTATGTTGAAGATTTATTTTCATAGTTGATGGAGCATTTAGGAAGTGGGTCTATTTAGTTCCTATCATCCTTTCAGAGGGATAAAACCTTCTAAAAAGGATTCAAGGTATCATAACATGGATTTTTCCTCTAGCAAGGGTTATTATACTAAATTCTTTGTATTTAGCTCCTAACAATGTCACATTTGTTTACAAGAACCTATATATTAGTGTACTATCTTGTAGATACTATCCCCACCAGGGTTTTCCCTCTGACCAAGGGCTTCCCTATTGAATAAAATAATTAAATTATGGCATATTGTTTCTTATTGTGGTGTATGGTTTCTTATTTTAATTTTTGGAAATATGATTTATAAGTTTGGATTTAAAAGTATCTTAGAACAACTGATTCACCACCCTAGTTGTGTAAGGACTTCACTTCTTAACACCACTTGATTTCTCCTACAAATAAAATTTCACCCTAATCACCCCCTAATCTAACCTTAATCAAACCCTTACCATGTTCACAACTTTAAGCATGAGGATTAAGAAATCCCAACCCAAACCCAAGTCAACTCTTGTCACATTCTCTCACTCCCCAACCCAAATGCATTAAAGTCTTCCTTAAATGCTCTTACACTACACACTTCATCCATTTCTTACAAATTTATTCTGTTCACATCCCCCAAAAGGGTCATATTCCCTCCAAATCCCAATCTTCTCTCCTTGTCACACTTGTTACAATGAGAGGTATTTGAGAATGCACAACCCATGTTCTCCCTTCTCCTTGCATATTCATCACTCTTAAACTCTCTCTAAATTTTCATCTTCACCATCCATTATATCCCCCCCTTTCCTATAAATTGAACACTTATCCCTTCAAAATATATCCACAATCATATACAAATTTACCGTGCTCTTTTGAAGAACAAAATCATCCTCCACACCCTCATAATCCCAAAACCCCTTTAAAAATAAGCTCTTATCCATCTTCATTGTTGATTCAAATCCATCTATTGAAGCATTGAGCATGCATCAATCCATTTGGACACATCTACATATTAAGGAGGCATTTGGGTGTCTTCACTTAGTTTGCACTCTCCAATTTGTTTGTTATTTTTTCTTATCATTAAATGTTGTATAAGCCTTTTGGTTTATTTCTTATTGCAAAAATAACCTATAAAGTAACATTTGTGTTGTTTGAGTGTTTTACTATCTTGTTTTTAACATTTCCATGATTGAAGGCTCAAAAAGAGGCTAAGGTGACAATATTTTGGTAGTCATGTTTTTTATACAAAAATAAAAATTTCCATTGATGAGATCGTGAGCATGGTTGGTGGGAGTTCTTGTACAACTAGTAGGATCATTTTCCCACAACCATAGGTCACTTGACCTCCAAAAACTAGCATTTTTCTCCTTTCTACCCACTTTCTAAATATAGTCAGTGTGATTGTGTTTTCCTAGTAGATAATGTTGGTTGACCCAACATGATCGTTGGTTCCCTTGTGGGAATGCAAGTTGCAAGCCTTCAGTCATAACTAAAAATATTGCTAGTCAATTTTATCAACCAATTACACCAATTAACTCCAAGGGATCAACAATTGACCTAGAAAGATCATGACCATAGGTATTGAATTTTTTGTTATTATCAAATTTTCCATGTTATCTATATTTTCTTAGCTCTTGGTTTTTTATGATAGTCAATGAGAATGAAGATATAGCACTATGGGATAATGAATTTTGATAGTTTTGTAGAGTGTGTAGGTTTTTGCAAAAATATTGATAATTTGTGTTTGACTTATAAACCTTTAAAGCTAAAATCAATTCACATCTATTTTTGGTTAAAAAGAACTTTATTTTCCAAACACCACTTCACATTTCTTTTGGGCTTGAAACTTTGACAAAGGCTAAAATTGAACAATACAAACTCACACATCAACTTTGGGCTTAAAAAAAAAAAAAACTATTTCAAATACCTAAAGATCAATAAACAATGCAATGAAAAACCTTATGGTTTGGGCTTAAAATAAATTCATCCAATCTTGAATGTTAAGGAAATAAAATTTTCATTGTTTTAAAGAAAAAATTCCCTTCTAAAGCACATGCATTTTATTTCCAAAGAAAACAATATACATACTTATCATGAGTATTTGATGTCATACATAGATAACACATAGAATAATTAGATTTCATTCGGAAATGAGCACTTTGTGGCATATATGAAGGAGTATTTTTCAAAACCATTGAGTTATTTCCTTTTGCATTAGATCCAATTAAATATGCAATGTGAAATAAACTATTTGTATATGTATCCTCTCCCCTCACCTTCGCCAAACTTGGGTGATGAAAAAGGTCAAGAAGACTGGTTCACTTCTAGAGAGGCCTATCTAGTGGGAACACACTTCCCCATTAAATGATGACCTCAAATTGGTATTTCCCTGATTGGTATATAAAATAGGTTATCTTTTCTATAGCTTTTCCCATCTTGGGTTCCCACATAAATGTTGGTGCTCATGGTATTGATGTTTTTGTTCTTTCAAGTTCATATCTATTATAAGATTCAAATTTCTTTAAGTGTTTACTAGTTTAATAAAGGTTAAGGAAAGTATTTAATTATAACTGATTCACCCTAATCAATTATATTTAAACATGGCCACATTCCCTCCTCATTCTCCTATAGATTCACCCTAATCAATTTTTACTTGCATTCTCCTACAAATCAAATTGCACCCTAGTCATCCACTAATCTAAACCTAATCAAACCCTTACCATTTTCACAACTTTATGCATGAGGATTAATAAATCCTAACTCAGACCTAATTCAAATCTTTTCACATCCTCTCATTCCCCAACCTAAATGCATTAAATTCTTCCTTAAGTTATCTTACGTTACACACTTCATCCATCTCTTACAAATTATTCCCCTCACATCCCCCAAAATGGTCACATTATCTCCAAATTCCAATTCTCTCTCCTTGTGGCACTTGTCACAATGAGAGGCATTTGACAATGCACAATTCATGTGCTCCCTTCTCCTTGGATATTTATCACTCTTAAATGCTCTCTAAGTTACATCTTCACCATATATTCCATCCTCCCTTTGCCTATATATTGAACCCTTCCCCCTTCACAATTCATCCACAATCATATGCAAAGCTACCATACTTTTTTGAAGAACAAAATCATCCTCCACACCCTTATAATGACAAAATCCCTCTACAATTAAATCCTTATCCATATTCATTGTTGATCCAAATCCACCCATTGAATAATTGAGCATACATCCTATCATTTGGACACATCTATTTATCATTGATGCATTTGGGCATCTTTACTTAGTTTGGACTCTCTTATTTATATTTATTTTTTCTTATTACTATATGTTGTATAGTTTTTGTTTTGAATGTTTAGTGACTCATCATTTTCCTAACTCACAACTCGTAGCATATATTTTGGCATGACCAGTGGGACCCACTTCATGGGTTATTCAATAATCCTTTTGGTTTAGTTTAATTGAAAAACCAACCCATAAAATAACAATTTTTTTGTTCAAGTATTTTACTGGCTTATTTTCAATATTTTCAGGATTGAAGTTTCAAAAAGAGACCAAAATGACAATATCTTGGTAGTCATGTTTTTTATACAATAGGAAAAAATTCCATCAGTGGTATCGTGAGCATGGTTGGTGGGAATGCTTGTATAACTAGCCAGACCACTTTCTTGCAACCATAGGTCACTTGACCTCAAAAGAACTAGCCTTTTTATCCTCTCTACCCACTTTCTAGATATAGTCAACATGATCATGTTTTCCCAAGAGAGAATGTTGGTTGACCCAACACAATCATTAATTCCCTTGTGGGAATGCAAGTTGCGAGCCTTCAATCCGAAGTAAAAAACCCACCCGTCCATTTTATCAATTAATTACATGAGTTGAATATGTGGAATTGATAGTTGACCTAGCAAGATTGTGACCATATGTATTGATTTTTTCATTGTTATCAATTATTCCTTGTTATCTATTTTCTTAGCTCTTGGGTTTTCTTGACAATTAGTGAGAATGCAAGTACAACCTTGTGGGATAACAACTTTTGATAATTTTGTGGAGGGTGTAGGTTTTCATAGAAATGTTGATAATTTGTCTTTGACTGATAAAATTTTAAAGCTAAAATGATTCACGTCTATTTTTGGTGCTTAAAAAGAACTTTGTTTCCCAAACACCACTTCACACTTCTTTTGGGCTTTAAAATTTGACAAAGGCTAAAATTGAACAATACAAACTCACACATCAACTTTGGTCATTAAAAAATAATCAAACACTATTTCAAACACCTAAAGATCCATGAACAATGCAATGCAAAACCTTTTGATTTGGGCTTAAAACAAATTCATCAAATTGTGAATGCTAAGGAAGTAAAAAGTTCATTGTTATAAAGCAAAATTTCCCTTCGAAAGCCCACACATTTTATTTCCAAAGAAAAGATCATACATGCTAATCATGAGCATTTGATGCCATTCATAGAAAACACATAGACTAATCATATTTCAATTTGGAAATGAACACTTATTGGTGTATATGAAAGAGTGCTTTTCAACACTACCTTGAGTTATTTCCTTTTGCATTAGATCGAATTAAATAAACAATGTAAAATAAACTATTTCTATATGTATCCTCTCCCTTCGCCTTCACCAAACTTGAGTGATGACAAAGGTCAAGTAGGTTGGTTCAATCTTAGAGAGGTCTATCTAGTGGGAACACACTTGACCATTAAAGGATGACCTCAAATTGGTAATTCCTTGATTGCTATATAAGAAATGATATCTTTTCCATAGTTTTTCCCATCTTGGGTTTCCACATAAATGTTGATGTTCATGGTGTTGATGTTTTTGTGATTTCAAGTTCATATCTATTATAAGGGTCAAATTGCTTTAAGTGTTTACTGGTTTAATAAAGGTTAAGGAAATTGTTTAAATATAATTGATTCACTATCCCCCCACCCAACGTGGGCTGAAAAATATATTGTATATTTCACAATGCACAAGTTTTGTTGATGATTTCTAGGTAGTGTTTCAAATTCAGAATATAATTTACTAATTCATAATTTATGTATTTTAGTTACAAAGATGTCAAAGTGGAATAAATAATTTAGTCATACCTATATTAATGGATATAAACTACTCTCAACTTGACAAAATATAAATCTACAATATGAATTATATGAAGCCTCGAGGATAGTAATCCTCCAAAAAAATTAGTGGTTTATACATTCATCACCATATTGCTTTATTAAAATTGCATCAATTGTTTATTATTGTCCATGAATTTCAAGCTTTAATCATTTATTATTACAACTATGTGAAGTTGCAATCCAAATTGAATGAAACCTTAAGAAGAGTACGAATTTAGAGATTCATACATTTATTACTATATTGTAAACCTACATATTCTTAGTTTTTTCTGTGACGTATTTTTTTAATATTCATAATTATGAATATTATTTTTCCAATTCAATTTTTTTTCCAAATTGTCTTTAAAAAATTGTCTTGTTATTGTATGTATGTTTCATCTTGCATATTCTCTAACTGTTTATCCTTGCAAAATTGTCTTAAATTTCTCATTGCGTGTTTTTCTTATGTGTATGCATTCTTACATTTGCCTTTATTTTTTATATTGAATTACATTAAAGAAAATTTCAAAATGATTAAACATAAAAACTTTTATTTTCGATAAAAATAGATTATTTATATGATGCAAATAATATTATATGAACACAAAATATAACTTAAAAACTCAATAAAAAATATTATAGGTTAATTATTAAAACTTATCAATGAAAACATAAATAAATGTGAGAAAAATATCATATATTTCCATCCATACATTAGAAGTAACACTCTAATGATTACATGTACCTAATATATTGAGCCTATCTAAAAAGATTACATACTCCCGTGAGCATGACGTGACTAGAGGTTGTATAATTTTGTAAAATTAAATATATGAACTACCTTAGAAAAGAAGAAGAAGCATCATATGGTTCCCTTTTACCAATAGTTCTTTTGGCTTAGATAGTGCCCTTAATAAAATGTGCACCTTATAAGTTAATATTGGCTCCACTCACATTTGGGTTATTCTTTTAGGACTTTGACCCCAAAAATTTTTGATATTTAAGATTAAGTTGTACTTACGTCCATTTTAACATTTTTATTTGAATTTATCAATTAAATTATTAATTTGTTTATCTCGATTTCAAAACTATTTATATGGTAAGGAAGCATTCTTATATGTAAATGAAGTTTGCAAAACAACATATATATATATAAAATTTATATTAATTTTATATAAAAGTTCAAAATATATTAGATTGTAAAATTAAGTGAACAATGTTTCACTTTATTAATGTTGAGAGACATTTTACAATGATGAAAAGGGTAGAGTGTGATGACATCAATGTGTTAATTTGACAATTATCTTTTTAGCTTAAAGTTGACAATCATCTACATGTCAAAATATTAATATTTATTATAAACATAATATACTTTTAAAAATAATTTTATATTTGCTAAAATCATAAGTTTTCAAAATATAAATAACCAAAAAAATTCGAAACTAAAATAAAAAGTTTAAGTCTATATATATATAAGTGTAGTAAGTTAGATTTATAGTATTTTTCTTTAGATAGATTTATTTAAGATATTTGTAGTAGTAATTAAATAAGATGTAACTTTAAATAATATATTTGTATTTTTTGAAATATGTGCCAATTTTTTTAAAGATGTCTCTGAGAATGGTTAAGGAGTATGACCTCATCAAATACAAATACTATGTAGGGGGTTTGTTTCTTAGAGAATACTTGAAACACAAACTAGACTTTGTCCTAATCTATGATGCATTCAGTTAAATTATTCAAATGTATAATGAGTGCATCTAATGGAAAGCAATTGAACATTAGTTACAAGATATTGGAGAGTATATCGTGACCAGAATTAAATAAGTTTTATTATGCTCTCTCCTTCCTTCTGTCGTTTGTTTGTCATTCTACAATTGTCTCCATTCCAAGGATCTTTGCTCGACAAAGTCTTTCGTGTCTTTGTCTCCTCAAAAAGAGCAAGGAGAAAACTCAGTAGAATTCATTCCTATGCGAGAACAAATGTTTCTTTCTTTCTGGTATGTAATTTTGAAATTAAGGAGTAGTCAATGGGCCCTAGGTCTATAGGTGAAATTGAAAGGTTCTTAAAGAGCCTAGCAGGAATCAAATCTCATCGAGCGCTTGGCTTCGACTTTGAAAAGGGATGAGGTAAAGATTGCGCCCCGAGCAAATTTGGTGGAATGGAAACCCCTTAGTCCTTGACTCTTAGCCGAAGAGGTTCAATTGTAAGGTTTGTGCTCCCGTATGAAGTAGCTACAAATATTTCGTGAAGAACCTCCATAAAAAATAATTGAAACTAGATTTTAACTTAGCCATTGAATTTTTCTATAATTTTTAATATATAACTATCTAATTATTATGTAATTACCTCTTTTAATAGTCATCTTAATCATGAAAATGATGAATGAACTAAATTATATAATAATACATAACCTTTATGAATTTTAAAATATTCAATAACTCAACATCAACTAAAACTTAATCACTTTATCTTTATATTAAAATATTCCTATTAATTACAATTAATTAATTTATTCTAATTATTATAAATAATATTTTAAAGATAGGTTAGGAAACGGGGTATTCTTTATGGCCACTAGATATCACGTAACGAATGAACCATATACCTTATTTGTCTAACAAGGTGAACTTCATGATGCCGCATAAACTTTAGTAGACCTTATAAAGTATAGCTATTTTTTAAATTAAAATGTATGGTAGAAATAGGGCAAGAAAAGGATCCAATTTTTTAATTAATTTCTACATTGAAATCATTAGTCCATTTTCTTGTGGATGGAATATGTTCTCTATCTATTTAATATTCAAAATGTGGCATCCATCATTTTCTTCGAATTTATCTCATCAAAATTAGATTTATTTGACAATGAAGTTGACCATCGTAGAGTTTTTAAGTGGAAAGTCACTTTAGCAACTTTTATAAAGTGTGACGAGTACTAGGGATTTTGAAATTAGTTTTTTCTTCCCTTGAGAAATATATTGTTATTTTATTCCTCATTTAGTTACTTTTATTTTGTTAATATTGTTATTATTATATTAACTCTTTATCTATTGAGTGCAATTTGTATTTATTTATGTATTCTTGTTATTCCTTATTGTGTGCAATATGGAGTGTTTCCATCTAGATTGTTTGTCAACGTACACATGCAAGTTTTTATTTCTCTTTTCTTAATTTAATAATTTCAAAATTCATGCAGTCTAAGATAAGTTTGTGAGTGCTTCAACCATTTTGTGGTCCATGGTCATGATATAAATTTATTTGTTTTTATATAAGGAAAAAGTTATTTTATTAGAAATATTTTTATGATTTATTAAAAATACAGGTATATAGAAGAAGGTTTATAATAAAAAGGTTGTTGATTAATTTTTATAGTTTATGATAATATCGATTAAAATAATTATAAAAAGTTAAAGTATTACACATTCTAGGAATGAGTGTTATATCAAGAGGTGGTAGAGGAAGATTGTCATTTTTAAGTATATATTACTAAAATTGTCATTGCATAGATCTAGACCCATACACTATCTTGATTCGTATTCTAATTGTGAAATTACAAATAATTAATATATAATCCACTATGAATCATCCACCTAGCAATGAGGTTTAGGTTCTTTTTAGCATTGTTAGGTAGAGGATTTATAGTGGATTATTTATTATCTATCCATAACTTCATAAATAGTGGTGAAGAGACACGGTCCTTATTTTCAAACTAGTTGTGCAAATAGCTAATTGAAAGATTTTCGTTTCGACACTCTCAAGGGGAATCCAACTCATTATGCATGAAGTGCTCCTCTAGTGGGTAGATTGTATAAATATTGTAAATTAAGAGTCATTTTTTCAAATTATTCTTCAATTTAAAAATTAATTAAAGAATCAACATTTACTTTCTTAGTTAGAAAGAAAAGAAAATAAAAAGTTTTTTTAAACTATAGTTTTATTTCTAGACTTATGTATTTACAAAGAAAAGGAAAGTCTAAAGAAATTATAAAATCTAGGAACATACGCTAGTTATAGTGCAAAATCTAATAATATCAACTCTATAAGGTAAAATCAAAAAGGTGTTAAAAGGCCATAAATTTGCTTATGATTATGGTAGGTGTGAGCAAGAGTTTAGAAAGAATGCTTTGAAATCTCAACTTTTTGGTAAGGAGGCCAACTATATGTTGTTTTTTGTTCGATGAACTAGCTTCTAATCTAAGTGTAACTATTAGAATGCAAGGTTGATGCTATCATTGTTGTCATCAATGGTTGTCATTGATGTCAACATATCCTATGTCATCAATGAATGTTATTGATTTCTTATGTGTTGTGGTTTTGTTATCTTCTATTCTGTGTTGTCTATCTTTCAGATCTAAGTTTTAATGGTTATGAATTAGTTGAGGTATTAATTTTTGGGACACAACTGATTCACCCTCCCCCCTCAATTAGTTGTGTGTTCTTCCTTATTTATAACACATTTAAGTCCATTTCATCTATAATACCTAAGTACAACATGAGTATGTTACAATGTATTCTAATTGAGAAGCTGATAAAGTTACAGAATCTTACTTCTTGCTTGACCAAGCAGCTAAACTAGATCCAAGAATGTAAGCTTTGATATTGATTATCTAAGAAACCTCCCCAATTTTCATTTATGTCAAAGTAAAATCTAAACATTTTGGATGTCATAATCTAAACTCTTTTATCTATTTCAAATATCTAAAAATTCTTTTAACTGTTATAACATGTGATTCTTTTTTTTCTTGCTAGAATTTGGCTACTAAACATAATCCATACATGATATATGGCACACTACTAGTTAGGTACAATAATCCTTCATTCATTGATGTATACTATTTTCTTTTGGTGAACCATCCTCCTTAGTCAACTTATAACTGATAACAATAGGAGCACATACTAGTTTATAATTCTCTAAGATAAATTTGTTCTACAATTCCTTGGCATACTTGGACTAACAAATGTAAATTTCTTTACTGATCTAATTTTCTTAATATCCAAGAAAGAAGTTCAGCTTTCCAATCATGGAAATCTCAAAATCTTTATGCATTTCCTCTACAAATCTCTTGCACGAGTCATAGTTTACTCCAAAGATAATGTCATCAACATAAGAAATGATGCAAAAGCAACTGTCATCCAAGATTAGCATCCTAGAAGATATTCTCACCGAACAGTTTTATCTTAATTTTAGTTTGATAAAATTTTAGATAACTAGGAGTTTGGCAATGTTTGTAAATTGTTCCATATTTTGTGTATTAGGAGGTTCTATAGTTTCATCTAAATATTGTAAGTTTACTAGCTTGGAAAATAGATTGAACGTGTGGGGAAGGAAATAAATTTTGTGTTTTTGGTAAAGTTCCAAAATGTCATTCACTTTCCTTGCTATATATTATTTTCATTGAGTTTGAGTTTCTACTGTGCATCATTTGTGGTATCAAAGCCAGGAGAATTTGATGGAATGTTGATATTGAAAGCATTAGAGTCATAGCTATTGTAGTTATTGTAGTACTTTGAGGATAAATCCACAAGCACAATCAAACCAGTAGACAATTAAAAGTCAATTCGCTACTGCAAGGAGGAGGTGGAACAGTGAAGATAGATCGTAGTCACCAGTTTGAGGAAGAAATTCATAGCCTTGGGGGTAACTGCAAAAGCCATACAAAGCCAAGTGGACTTGAGCTAGTCCAACATTGTATTGTTATGATATTTGACCTGATATTGAGACTGTTATTTTTATTGGTTATTGAACTGTCACGACTGCTAAATTATGTCTGCTGCAAATGTAAATTAAGTCAAATTTTTAGAGCTGCTGAATTGTATGGTAGATTGTGGAAATCCACTAATTGAATTTTAAAAAAAATATTATTTTGAATACTTTGGGGGAGGTATCAATTGAATTGTCAAATAAGGTACAAGGGTAAAATATTTTGGAAAACTAAGAGGAAGGAGAATCCAAAACCATAAATCAGTTTGAAGAGTTCATTCTGTGGATTCATTTTGTGGAAATATAATGCTAATATTGTTTGTATATTTGAAATCCTTATTTTCCAACGATCCATCATATTGAGTGAGGAAGAGAGAATTTTGATCTTTTTGTATGAGAAGAAGATTATTCTTTAGCCCTCTGCCATTATTGGTACCTAAGAGTGAATAAGTCCAAGCCAGTGTGAGACAAGATTTTCTTTGCCAAGATATGACACTCAGAGTTTGAGGATGAGGAAGAGGAAGAGGTCCAGGAAGGCAAGCTGGCAATGTAGAAATTCTAGAAGGGATGAGACACATGGAGGTAAGATTAGAAGCTATGGAACTTGCACAAAGAAGAGTAGCTAATATAGGAGATGTTAGTGATGAAGAGGTGCAACCTTAAAGAGGAGAGGAAGAAGAAGATGAAGGAGTTGAAACAAGAATCGTTAGAGCGATTCTGGGAGTTGGTTCCAAGCCAAGGTTGGAAGTGCCTATGTATGAAGGCAACCTAGATGCCAAGGAGCTGATTGATTGGATCAGTGCAATGAACAAGTATTTTGAATATGAAAATGTTGCCAATGACAAGAAAGTAAAGTTTGCAGTGACTCGATTGAAGGGTCATGCATCCCTCTATTGGGATGGAGTACAAGATGAAAGGATTCATCAATGAAAGACCAAGATCAACAGTTGAAACAAAATGTTAGAAAAACTAAAAGGTAAATTCTTGCCCAGAGACTATTAGCTTTGTCTTTTCAAGAAATTACAAAATCTTAAACAAAAGGACATGTTAGTTAAAGATTACACAGAAGAAATTTATAGGTTGACCATTAGAGCTGGTCATATTGAAGATGATGCTAAAAAAGTGGCTAAATATCTCAATGGGCTGAAGTATAATATTCAAGATGAAAATTAACCTTTTTTGTCCTAGAGCTATGGAGGAAGCATACCAATATGCTCTAAAAGCTGAAGAGAAATTATCCAGGAAACAAACACAAAGCTTAAGAAGGAAAAGTCAAAGTTTCAAAGGAAGAGGATCACAAGGAGGCAAAGGAAAATGGCAAGCAGAAAAAGAAGAAGCTAGTAACTTGCATCCACAAGAACAAGCATATCAAGGTAATGTCTCTTTTAGAGGAAGGACTTATTCAAAAGGTAGAGGTAGAGGATTTCTTGGAAAATGTTTTAAATGTAACAAATATGGCCATAGATCTTATGAGTGTCCAAAAAATACTACCACAAGTCAAAGAAGTGTACACATTGTTGAAGGTGAAGAGGAGGAAGATGTACATGAACCTATCACTTATAATGATGAACCCGAAGATGGTTAATCACTCTTAGTGAAAAGGGTGTTACTCAAACCCAACAAGGAGGTGATAGAACCACCCCAAAGAAAGAATTTTTTTTGAACAACATGGAAGAGTGGGGGAAAGTGTTGCAAAGTCATCATAGATAGTGGTAGCACAAACAATCTAGTTTCAACATAGATGGTAGAGAAGCTAGGATTGGAAAAGGTAACACATCCTACTCCATACAAAGTATCATGGTTGCAAAAAGGACATCAACTCTTGGTTAATGAGAAATGTGAAGTGGATTTACAAATAGGAACTTACAAAGATTGGATAGTGTCTGATGTTATGCCCATGGATGTATGTCATGTTTTACTTGGAAGACCATGGCAATATGATAGAAAGGCTATGCATGACAGGCAAAACAATACCTACACTTTTGAGAAAGATGGAAAGAAGCACATTCTTACACCTTTGAAGGAGGAACATGTTGTTGCTGAACCAAGTTCTAGGGTGATGCTAATGGGTGGTAAGCAATTTCTACACCAAATTAAGGATGAAGATGTTGGAATTACTTTAGAATAACTAAGAGTGGGGGCGGGGGGGGGGGGGGGTGGTGAATCAATTATCTAAGGTCCAAATGTATAAATAAATTTTTTCACAATCCAGTGGACCCATAAAACATTCATACCCATGCATGCATCCATTGTGTATTTACCAAAACTTGTATGTTACTATCAAATCAATTTGCAGAAGTGTAAAGCATGAAACACAACACATTCATCAACACACTTGACACAATGATTTACATGGAAACCAAATTTGGGAAAAACTACCAGTAACATGCTACTCCTTTTTCACTCTTCTGAAGTGATGCCCTGTGAAAGGCCAACCCTGTTAAAGGTTACAATACACACTGTTAAATGTGGCCCAGTTAAGGGATTCCAATCACCTTGTTAAAAGTAAGCCTTGTTAGAGGACTTTAGGCCATTCACTTGGAATGCTAGCCTATTAAAGGATTTTCTAATGACTGTCAGGTCAACCTTGCTCCAAAGAATTTACCCTAGACTGATACAATTGTTAGAGAGTAATAGTAGAGATTTGATCTAATATAACTTACAACTTCACTTGCAGATTATAGATCTTTGTTTAGTCCTTAATTTTTCTTGGCTTTCATACTTTACAACTTTGATAGCTTGTTCACCCTTCAAGAATTCATCTCCTTAAGCCTTCTTGCTCAACATGCCATTGCAGACTCTTCTCTTGAGTCACTTGATGAAGCAAAACCCTTAATTTCTTCTCCTCCTTAGGTTCTCGCACATGACACCAACCTCTTTTTCTTCATGACCAAACATTCCTATAAATAGGAAATTAGAATATTTTCCCGCTTATTATCCATCATCCAAATTAGGGCTTTGGATGGATTAGGTAGGATACAATGTATCTACCCCATATCTTGTCTTTTCTAGAAAATTCTCCTAGCATCCATTTGAATTCGCCTAAAAATAGTTTACATCAAATTCTGTACCACTAGTTCATCAATCTTATCTTCCTCTTGGTTCACAAGTTTCAAGAAAATAAACTTGTCAGCTTAGATTTGGAGAATGTTTGATCTTTGTCATAATCCAGCAGCTCAACGTTATCAACCTTTTGATGCTTGACACATACTACATTGCTCGACATCAATTGTAAAATCACTCGGCATCAACTAAAGTTTTCTAGTGCTTGACATCAACTAAACTTTACTTGATATCAAATGTCTTGCTTGACATCCACTAGATTTTGCTTTTACTCAGCTCCAACTGACTTTCTCCTTAGCTTGCACTAACTTTTCTTGGCACCTACTATTTACTTGGTCAAGCTTGGCAAAAAAAATTTGTTTAACTTATTCTTCTAAACTTTCTAAGCGTAGCCAACCATTTTGTAACCTTAAGTAGTTCATCAATACATCATGTCATCACTATCTTAACTAATCCTTGTACTTCATTTCATAATCATAACTCAACCTTTTCTCTAGGTGCTTTTTTTTACATCTTATTGATCAAATCCTCCTCATCAACCAACTAAGTGATAGTACTTGAATCTTATAAGAAATTTTGTTACCAACAAATAGCATCTTTGACATCAGTGACAAAACACTGATTGAAACACATAATCTTCTTTAACAATCTCCTTCTTAACAATATCTTTTTCAATGATCTTTTTAATTAGATTTCAACAATCTCCCTCTTTGGCATTGATGACAAACCAAACTGATCAACCAAGTCAATCAAATGATGAACATTTGTTCAACCAATCTAACTAGGTTAAAATAGTAAGGTAATACCAAAGAGAGAACTTGTATTCCTCCCTCTATCAACAACTTCCATCCTCTGATTAGGTTACAAAACTCTTTCTTAAAAATCCCTCTGAGTTCCTTCTTGTATCTCCCTCTTACTAGGTAGATTAGGATTTCTCCCTCTTTCATTTATACTAGATTGATTAGTAGAGTATCTCCCTCTAATGTGATCTTTCTGGCTCTCTGATCAATGTCTCCTATTTGTTCTGACTTGATTCTTGATATCTTTCTCCCTCTTTGATCAGCATATTAGTTTAGGACTTTCTCCCACTTATCTCTTTCACTTGATCAGTAAAACTCTTCTTTTGATGATGATCAGTTTAATGTACTTTCTCCCTCTTTGACAACAATGCCAAAGACCTATACCAAAAAAAATTGTCATCTTAAAGACTGTAGATATAAGCATTTACAATTTCTTTAGTTTCTCCCTCTATCACCTTGCTTGTGACTATTTTGATTTTTTAGCTTTGTGATTACTTTAGGCAATTCCTAAAGTAAGATCCATTGCATCAATTTGTATTATATAAAAATCGGCTTGTTTGATGCAAGGAACTCCTTCTATTTCTTAAAGAGCCTTTGATAGGGGTATCACCCCTAGTTTACCTCTTAGATACTCATGAGCATCCTTAGGTAATGGTTTTGTGAAGATATCAACAATTTGCTCCTTTGAGTTAACATATTTCATCTTCACCTCTTTGTCTTGAACTAATTCTCTTACATAATGATACTTGATTGCAATGTGCTTTGTCTTTGTATGCATCACTAGATTCTTTGATATATTGATAACACTTGTATTATCACAATAAAGTATCATTGGTTCTATGATTTCTTCCTTCATTCCTTTGAGTAGTTGTTTGATCCATACAATGTTTGTGCAATTTATAATAGCAACAACATATTCTACTTCAGCAATAGATTGTGAAGTACAACTTTATTTCTTGCTTGTCCATGTAACTAGTCTCTTGCTTAAGAAAAATGCTCCTCCACTAGTGCTCTTTTTGTCATCAATGTTTCCAGCCCAGTTAGCATTAGTGTAGGCTCATAAGTCAAACCTTTCATTCTTCTTGTAGTATAGACCGAACTCTTCTATTCCTTTCAAGTATTTCATTATCCTCTTTACAACCATTAAGTGATTCTCCCTAGGATTAGTAGAGAATCTTACAACTATCTCTATAGATAATGCAATATCAGGTCTACTATGTACTACATATTGCAATTTGCCAATCATAGACCTGTACAATGTTTGATTCATCTCAGTTGAATCATCATTCTTTGACAACTTGTGTCCTATCACCATAGATGTACTTACTAGTTTGGAATCCTCTAGTCTAAATGTCTTCAATATCTCTTTGACATACTTTGACCGAGTGATGTATATACCATACTTCATTTGATATACTTGCAATCCCACAAAAAATTTAATTTCTCTGAACATAGAAATTTCAAATTCTTGCTTCATCTAATTTGAAAAATCCTTCCACAAGGCATCTTGTCCTCCAAATATGATATCATCAACAAATATTTTAGATAGCAAAATACCTTGGCCTTTTTCTATCTTTATGTATAGATTGTTGTTATCATCAATCCTTTCAAATCCAATCTTCACAAGATAAGTATGAAGTCTCTCATACCATGCTCTTGGTGCTTGCTTCAATCTATATAGGGCTTTGTGTAGTCTACATACCATGTTTTTATTGTTATCATCAAAAAATCCTTTTGGCTATTCTATGTAGGCTTCCTCTTCTAGTATGCTATTCAGAAATGCAAATTTAACATCCATCTGATAAACTTTGAAACCTTTGTATGTAGCATAAGCAAGTAGACTTCTTACTCCTTCCATTCTTGCAATAGGAACAAATGTCTCTCCATAGTCAATTCCTTATTCTTGTGCATATCCCTTGCAAACTAATATTGCTTTGTTTATTGTGACTTCACCATTCTCATCTAACTTGTTTCTAAATACCCACTTGGTACCAATCAGATTCTTGTCTTCTGGTCTAGGAACTAGACTCTATGTTTTGTTCTTCTCTATCTGTTGAATCTCTTCTTCCATGGCCTTGTACTAGTCATCATCTTCTAATGCATCTTTTACTATTTTGGGCTCCTTCATGCTTAAAAAACATGATTCACTTCTCAATATATTTCTTGTCATTGGCCTAACATCTTTTTTTCCAATTATTTGATCAGTAGGATGATGTCTTTTGACATATTTAGATAATCTTGGTTCAGCTCTTGGTTCTACACTTTGTCTTTTAGCTTTAGAGTCAATGTGTACATCTCTGTCAGGTATCTCAGCATCGCTTTCATATATACTAATCTCAGAATTAGAATGTGCATCTTCTTCTTTTTGCAACTCGACATCTGAATGTAGCTCAGTTCCTGAATGCAACTCGACTTTTGAATGTAGCTCGCTTCTTGAATGTAACTTGACATTCATAGGGTGTGACTCGGTAGTCACTAATACTTGCTGTTGATGTGTAACTTGATTTGCAACATCTTCTTTAGTAGGCATTCTTTCATAAAAGTATACAAATGATTTGTATTCTTCTGGTTCTTTTATAGGCTCAGCCACATGTACTTTTGTAAATTCATCAAAATTCACATTTGCACTTTCCACAATTTTGTTAGTATTAGTATTTAAATACTTATAAGCTTTGCTTCTTGTGGAGTATCCAAGGAATATACCTTCTTCACTTTTTGCATCAAACTTTCCATTCCTAACATCTTTAAGAATATAACACTTACTTCCAAATACTTTCAAGTATTTTACATTGGGTGGATATCCATACCATAGTTCAAAAGGTATTGAATGAGTACCTTTCTTGATTTGCACATGTTTTAATGTATATATAGCAGTACTTACAACTTCTCTCCAGTATTTCAGAGCAACATTCTTCTCCATCATAAGTGTTTTGGCACAGTCCATTATACACATGTTTCTCCTTTCAATAATCCCATTTAGTGGAAGGGTCTTGGGTGCAAATGTCTATCTTTTGATTCCTTTATCATTATAGAACATCTCAAACTCATTTGAAGTGAATTCTCCTCCTCTATCTGATCTCAAGCATTTTAGACTCTTACTTGCCTCTTTCTCTACTCTTGCCAAATACCACTTGAACATTTGAAAAGCATCAGATTTCTATTTCAAAAACATGACCGTCATCATTCTAGAGTAATCATCAACAAATAACATTATATACTTATCTCCTTTATAGCTTTGCACTTCAATTGGTCCACATAAGTCAATATGAACAATCTCTAGTATTTATTTAGAGGTATAAGCTTTACTCTTAAAGCTTGACTTTGACATTTTGTCTAGCTAACATTGTTTGCACACTATATTATCAGGTTTCTTCAACTTAGGAAATCCTCTAACTTTCTTCATGTTACTGATACTAACCAAGTTATCAAAATTAACATGACATAATCTCTTGTGCCAAAGCCATACATCATCAAATTTTGCAACAAAACAAGTAGCATCCTTTATATCCAGATAGAATAGATTACTTCTAGTTTGTTCACCTTTTCCAATCAGTTTCCCATTTTTGTCATATATCTTGGCAGTTTTGTTTCCAAATGCAACCTCGCATCCCAGATTATTCAATTGTGACACACTTAACAAGTTATAATTTAGTCCTTCAACATAGTAAGCATTTTCACATGAAATCTTGTCTATGAGTTTGATAGAGCCTTTTCCTTTTATCAAGTATGGTGCATCGTTACCAAATCTTACACTATTTCCATCATAACAAGTTAAGGTAATGAACTTACTTTTGTATCCAATCATGTGATGTGTGCATCCACTATTAATGATCCATCTACCATTCTTGTTCACACAAGTCACAAGTGCAGTTGCCTCATCTTCATCAGATTCATCCTTCATTGCAACATATACCACTTCATCATCATGTTCATCAGAATCATCCTTTCTTTCTTCTTTAGCAATATAGCATGACTTCTTGCCTTTGTCTTTGTAATCTCTATTGTCATATTCTCTTCTATTTTTATACTTGTTTCCTTCTCTGTAGTTCTTCTTCTATGTACATCTTGTAGCAATATGACCAACTTCATTAAAATTGAAAAAAATGATGGGTAACTTACCTTTGAACTTGCCTTTTCCTCTGTGAAATATTTTTGCCAGTAGTGCTTCCAATTGTTCAACGTCTTCCTCATCTATATCACTATCATTGGATACATACTTTATCTTTCTTTTCTTCTTCTTCTGCTTCACCTCATCAAAATCCTTCAATAACAACTTAGCTTTGAAAGTGGACTCAAGACTCTTTGGTTTGTAATTTTCAAAGTTAGATAGCTCAAAAGCAGCGAGTCTACCTACCAGACCTTCAAGAGTTAGATTATTTCTTGAAATACATCTCAATTCTTGGATTGCAGAAACTCTAATAGGATAAACAAGAAATAATGTTCTCCAAACTTTACTTAACACAATATCATCATCTATATGGCTAGTAACTCCTCTTATTGCACTAACAACTTCTTTTATCCTAGCAACATATTGAGCAATATTTTCACCTTCTCCCATCCTCATATCATCGAACTTACCTCTAAGACTCTCAGATTTGGCTCTTTGAACATTTTTGTCTCCTACATAGATGGTGTTTAGGGCATCCCACATTTTCTTTGTAGTGTCACAGCCTTTGATATCATCAAATTCAGCATAGCTTAGGGCAAAGGCAATCTCCAACATTGCCTGATTGTGTTCCTTTTTCTTCTTAATATCTTCACCAATTTGGGCTCCCACTAGATCAACATGTTCCACTATAATGGTAGATTGTGCATGATCTCCAAGTCCTCCAAGGTGTAACTTCATCAAACTTTTCCATATAGGAAAGTTATCTCTATTGAGCTTGGGTACTTCTCTTTTTGACATCTTGATCTTTGTGCTTCTAGTAGTTTAAAACTAGTCCTCTTAAGCAGATGGCTTTGATACCAATTGTTGGAATTACTTAAGAATAACTGGGGGGGGGGGGAGGTGGTGAATCAGTTATCCAATGTCTAGATGTATAAACAAAACTTTTCACAATTCAGTGAACCCATAAAACATTCATACCCATGCATGCATCCATTGTGTATTTACTAAAACTTGTATGTTACTGTCAAATCAATTTGTAGAAGTGTAAAGCATGAAACACAACACATTCATCAACACACTTGACACAATGATTTACATGGAAACCCAATTTGGGAAAAACCACCAGTAACATGCTACTCCTTTTTCACTCTTCTGAAATGATGCCCTGTGAAAGGCCAACCCTGTTAAAGGTTACAATACACACTGTTAAACGTGACTTGGATAAGGGATTTCAACCACCCTATTAAAAGTGAGCCTTGCTAGAGGAATTTATGAAATTCACTTGGAATTCCACCATGTTAAATGATTTTCTAATGACTGTCAGGTCAACCTTACTCCAAAGGATTTACCCTAGACTAATACAATTGTTAGAGAGTAACAATAGAGCTTTGATCTGATACAACTTACAACTTCACTTATAGATTACAGATCTTTGTTCAGTCCTCAATTTTGCTTGGCTTTCATACTTTGCAACATTCATAGCTTGTTCACCCTTCAAGAATTCATCTCCTTAAGCCTTCTTGCTTAACATGCCATTGCAGACTCTTCTCTTTAGTCACTTGATGAAGCAAAACCCTTAATTCCTTCTCCTCCTTAGGTTCTCACACATGACACTAACCTCTTTTTCTTCATGACCAAACATTCCTATAAATAGGAAATTAGAATATTTTCCCGCTCATCATCCATCATCCAAATTAGGGCTTTGGATGAATTAGGTAGGATATAATATATCTACCCCATATCTTATCTTTTCTAGAAACTTCTCCTAGCATCTATTTGAATTTTCCTAAAAATAATTTACATCAAATTCTGTACCACCAGCTCATCAATCTTATCTTCCTCTTAGTTCAAAAGTTTCAAGAAAACAAACTTGTTAGTTTAGATTCGACGAATCTTTGATCTTTATCATAACGCAACAGCTCAACATTATCAATC
Organism: Cupressus sempervirens; assembly: GCA_028749045.1. Taxonomy (NCBI): domain Eukaryota; kingdom Viridiplantae; phylum Streptophyta; class Pinopsida; order Cupressales; family Cupressaceae; genus Cupressus; species Cupressus sempervirens. Next base: position 126,787,788 of record CM053784.1, read on the forward strand.
TTCTGATCCTCAACACATAATGCATTGCTTGACATCAACTGTAAAATCACTCAACATCAAATAAAGTTTGCTAGTGCTTAGCATCAACTAAACTTTACTCAACATCAACTGTCTTGCTCGACATCCTCTAGATTTTTCTTTTACTTAGCTCCAACTGACTTTCTGCTCAACTTGCACTAACTTTTCTTAGCACCTACTATCTACATGGTCAAGCTTGGCAAAGAAACTTTGTTTAACTTATTCTTCTAAACTTTCTAAGTGTAGCCAACCATTTTTTAACCTTAAGTAGATCATCAATACATCAAATCATCAATTTCTTAATTGATCCTTGTACTTTATTTCATAATCATAACTCAACCTTTTCTCTAGGTGCTTTTGTTACATCTTATTGATCAAATCCTCCTTATCAACCAACTAAGTGATAGTACTTGAATCTTATAAGCAATTGTCTTACCAACAAATAGCAAGTTTGACATCTGTGACAAAACAATGATTAAAACACATAATCTTCTTCAACAATATTCTTCTTAATAATCTCTTTTTCAATGATCTTTTCAATCAAATTTCAACATAAGAGGTAAACTTTGCTTTGATAGGAGAGCTTAAAAATGAAGATACTAGAGCAAAGATAATTGATTTTCCTGAAGAAATTCAAGATACGTTGAAAGATTATAAACATAGTAGTGGATGATCTTCCTAATGTTTTAAACCATTAAGGAGTATTATCCATCACATAGACTTGATTCCAGGAGAAAATTTTCCAAATAAAGCTGCATATAGGATGACACCAAGAGAAAATTAAGAAATTAAGAAATAGGTGGAAGAATTGTTAGAAAAGGTTTGATAAGGGAAAGTTTAAGTCCTTGTATAGTTCCAACCATTTTGAGCCCTAAGAAGAATGGGAGTTGGAAAATATGCACAAATTCCAGAGTAGTCAATAAAATAACCATCACGTATAGGTTTCCTTTACCAAGGATTGTTGATTTATTAGATTGTTTAAGTGGGGCTAAGTATTTCTCTAAAATAGACTTGAAATGTGGCTACCATAAAATTAGAATAAGGGAAGGTGATGAATGGGAGATGACCTTCAAGACAAACCATGGTCTCTATGAATGGCTAGTTATGCCATTTGGCTTCTCTAATGCTCCAAGCACTTTCATGTGTCTTATGAATGATGTGCTTAAAGATTTTACAAGTAAGTTTGTCAGAGTTTACTTAGATGACATCCTAGTATATAGTCACTCAAAGGAAGAACATTTGAAACATTTAAGGATGGTATTAAATAAATTACATGAGGAAAAGCTACTAATCAATCTCAAAAAGTAGACTTTCTTGAAGACAAAATTGGTTTACTTGGGATTTGTCATCTCACAAGAAGGACTAAAGATAGACAAGGAAAAAATAAAGGCAATCATTGAATGGCATACTCCTAAGAATATCTTTGAGGTAAGAAGTTTTCATGGGTTGGCTAGTTTCTATAGAAAATTCATAAGAAATTTTAGTGGGATTTGTGCTCCAACAGAGGATACCATTTAAGGGAGGTAAAAATACATTCTATTGGACAGAGGTTGCTAATAAGAGTTTTCATATGCTTAAAAAGAAAATTATCGAGGAACCTATCTTGTCTTTGCCTAATTTTACTAAGCCTTTTCATGTTGAGTGTGATGCCAACGAGACCACTATAGGTGCTATCCTCAATCAAGATGGAAAGCCTATTGCTTACTTTAGTGGAAAGATTAATGATGCAAAGAAGAGATATTAAACATATGATTAGGAGTTCTATTCCATCATACAAGCATTGAAGAAATGGAGGCACTACCTCATGCCTAAAGAATTTATTTTGTTCATTGATAACCATGCTCTACAATTTATTAGTAGTCAACATAAATTAAGCCAGAGACATGTCAAATGGGTAGAATTTTTGCTAAGTTTTGCTTTTGTCATCAAGCATAAGAGTGGTCATTCCAACAAAGTGGAAAATGCTTTGAGTAGGAATTTGATCTTATAGGAATCTCAAGTAAATATATTGGGATTTTATGACTTGAAAGAGATGTACAAAGAAGATAGGGACTTCAAAGAGGCATATGAAGCTTTTTTAAATCCCCTAAAAAGAAATAGGAGTCCTTGGATGGAGTACATGATACAAGAAGGGCTACTATTAAAAGGCAACCAACTTTTCATTCCAAAAAGCTCTATGAGAGAAACTTGTTAAAGGAGAAACATAGTGGTAGTTTGGCAAGGCATTTTGGACAAAATAAGACATTGGTTCAATTAAGTTCACATTATTATTGTCCAAATATGAGAAATGATGTCAAGAAGTTTGTGGAGAGGTGTAAAATATGTCAACATACCAAGAGAAGTAGCCAGAATGCATGTTTGTATCAACCATCCATCAGTATGGACTTTGTACTTGGTTTGCCAAGAACACATAAAGGACATGATTCAATATTCATAGTAGTTGATAGGTTTTCTAAAATGGCTCATTTTATTCCATGTACAAAAACACGTGATGCTACTAATATTGCAAATTTATTCTTCAAAGAGATAGCTAGGCTATATGGACTTCCTCGGAGTATTGTCTTTGATCGAGACACTAAATTCGTAGGACATTTTTGGAGGACTCTATAGAAGAAATATGGCACCAATTTGAGTTTTAGCTCAACTTACTATCCCCAAACTAATGGTCAAATAGAAGTGGTCAATAGAAGCCTTGGAAAGATCTTGCAAAGCTTAGTTAGTACGCATCCAAAACCCGGACTTAGTGTTGGCACAAATAGAGTTTGCATATAATGATTCTCCTAACAGAAGTACAGGTATGAGCCTTTTCCAAATCATGTATGGTATACATCCTAAAGGAGTATATGAGTTAAGGAATCTGGGTCCAATGGAGATGAGGACTACCAATGGGGAAGATTTTTCTAGTGCAATCCAAGATTTACATGAACAAGTAAAAAGTAAACTTGAAGAGAGTACCATTAAGTACAAAAAGAGAGCTGATTTGAAAAGGAAGGAAGTCAATTTTGATGTGGGAGATTTGGTTCTAGCTCATCCTAGAAAATAAAGGTTCCCAAGAGGAGAATACAACAAGTTGACAGCAAAAAAAATTGTCCCTTGTCGACTGTTACCTAAAGCAACTCCAAAGCAGGATGAATTAATCTTGGACACAAAAGTCATCATGAAAACTAGAGGTAAATAACACCTAAAATACTTGGTCAAATGGAAGGGGCATCCACCAGAAGATTCCACATGTTTGATAGCTTCTGACTTATTCAAGTATGGATTTAGTATTGAGGACCTCATGGATAGGAGCCCATGAAGAAGTCTTTTGTTTCTTGGGAGTTTGATGTAGAAGCAACAGTCATCCAAGATTATCATCCTAGAAGATAATCTCACCAAACAATTTTATCTTAATTTTAGTTTGATAAAATTTTAGATAACTAGGAATTTGGCAATGTTAGTAAATTGTTCCATATTTTGTGGATTAGGAGGTTCTATAGTTTCATATAAATATTGTAAGTTTGCAAGCTTGGAAAATAGATTGAGTGTGTGGGGAAAGGAAATAAATTGTGTTTTTGGTAAAGTTCTAGAATGCCATTCACTTTCCTTGTTGTATATTATTTAATTGAGTTTGAGTTTCTGCTGTGCATTAAGAAACAACAATCAAAATCACATTTTAATAAATGTTGCAATACAAGTCATTATTTATAAAACCTTTTGAAAGCCTTTTCCACTCAAATATCTATCTAATATGTCATACCACAATCTTCGTGCCTTCTTTAATCCATAAAATGTGTTCTTCAACTTGCATATTGCTTCTAGGTTTTCTTCTAATATGATTCATTTTGGTTGTTCAATATAAACTTCCTCATTTAGTTCTCCATTCAAACATGTTAACTTGGCATCCATCTCATAAAATTTTAAGTCTTTATTGTAGGACTAGAAAATAGGTTGAAACATAGCATACTACGAACAACCACAAACTCAATCAACCTATGCTAAAAACCATTCTAATCTACCATGAAAAGAAATGAAGGTAAAGGAATTAAAATAAGTAAAACCCCCTCTTCAATTGTAGTTCCCATGTCCTTCTTTCTTTTCCATTGTTGATGTAGCTCCAATTGCCTATAGTGCACATAAAATTGAAAGAAAATGATGGATATGATGGATGCTATTGAGAATAATAGAAGCGTGGTTTGGACGTAATGGGTTCTTAAGAGGTTCTAATGAGAATTGAGTGCGAGATGGCTCAATTTATAGCCAAAATGCAAGAAGTGAGGCACGAATGAGGAGGTGGACATGTGTCAATTCAAGTGTGCAATTTGGCACAATATTTTTTGGAATAACTATGAAAAATATGATGTAATATGCCACATATAGGATTCTATGGCACATAAAAGTCAACATAGCTAAAAGTGGAAGAGAACCTATGACAAGCTTATGACACATCAAAGTCACTTGTAGACAATAATCAATGAAAATTGTGGCTTATTATAGCTAGGTGTAAGGAATAATAAATGTCAAATATGATACATATTAGCCAAGTTTAGAGAGAGAATCTATGATGCATTATGGCCATGTGTCAAGACTAGGCGGAATATTTGAATTAAACATTCATAATTCCACACAAATATAAATTAGTAAAATAAAAATTAGAAATGGGGAAATAGGACTTAGGAAATTGAGAATTCCCATAGTTTGTGATGATGAACCAATTAATTAATTAATATTAATTAATTGAGGATGTTGGTTAATAAGAATAATTAGTGAAAGCGAGATAAAAATGAATGAAATGACATAGGAATAGATTATGGGTTAACTAATCCTAAAGGATAAATTTGTAAATGATTGGAAAATTTGATGAAATAAATGTGGGATTAACCTTTTGGTGGAATCCGATGATTATGTAGATCGACTAGGATGATGGTGAGTAGATAAAATCCATGATAAAATTGATTGAGTGATTAATATTGATGATATGTCAAGGACATATGACATGGATTAAGGACATGTGAGATTTAACATACACTGTAAATGTCATTGAAATTGATTGATATGATTGATCATAATAACATCAACGAACATTGTCAATATTATTAAATTGATTGAATAATGCTACAATATAACATTGAGGGACTCAACAATGTCAATAATCGAATGATAAAAATGAAAAATTGACCTAGTGCTAAGGGACATGGCAGTGCTAAGGTCAGATTTGATAGGTTGGATAGATTGGCAAGGCACTAAGGGACACGACACTGCCTAGGGTTGGATAAATGATGATTGATTAGGGATGTCTGACATGTATAGGATCATTTAGGGTTGATTTGGGATGGTTTTGAGTTGATTTGGGATGGTTTTGGGTTTATTAGAAAGGATTTTGGTGATATTGAAATGGTTTAGGGTTGATCGGATGAGATTATGATAATGTTAAAATGATTTAGAGTCAATTTCGAAAAGTTTAGATAAAATAAGAACCAATTCTGAAATGATCTACAATTGATTTGAAAGGGGGGTGTGAATGATGAAGGATATTATTGAAATATGCTTGAATGATAATCAAATTGGCCAAAATATCATAATTAATGAAATGAGAAAATGGGACATGTTAGTATGAAAATATGATTAAATAGTAGATGTAAACCATTTTTTAGCGTCTACATTTTTCCCCTCTTTAATACAATGTGATTTAGAGTGTTGTGTCAAAGAATAACTGATGAAAAAGCCACCAAAAAATTCCCCTAGTAGGTGTGGTATATATGGGTGTCCCCTCGCTAAATTGATCGAAACATGCATATGATAGGTCACTTTATCGACAATGAAGAGAAAAATCCATAGCAACTGATGGATTAAAAATTAAAGCTCAAATGCAAAAGTCATGGGGTCTAGAGTGTAAAAAGCATCACATCCAACATAGAAAATGCCTCTTGCACATCCATCTAGGTAAAAAAAGGCTTGGAGAGGGGTTTGGAGTTCATTTTCACCCTCTCATTTGGAAGAAAAGAGCTCTAGAGCAAGGAAGATGGATAGGTTAAATAGGGAGCAACATTGTAGAGAATGAGTGTATACCTATCAATGATGGGTAGATGTAGGACCACTAGTGAGTACATCGAGGCCCTTCTATGTATTTTATTCATTTCTAGTTTAGGTAGGGGTCAAACAGGGGTCAAACAAGGCCCCAAGGGCAGTTTCAGGTGTCCAAATGCCCCAACTACACCCAAAATGCATCCAAGTGCACCTACGGTGCAATTGGCATGACCAATCGTGCCATGGATGCACTTGGCATGACCAAGTGCACCATGGGAATAGTTGGTTATAAGCCCAAATGTGCCCCAGGATGCTTCGAGGGATGAAAGTAGTCTGAAGGGACTTAGAATGGCCCAAAATTTGGTGTGCATGCCCAAAACCATTGAAAGAGGTCAAAATATAGGTCAACCCAATCAAACATGGTCAAATTTAGTCAAAATTGGTCAAATCTAGGCCAAATTTGGTAGAAAGCCATAGAAAGTTGATAAATAATTATGTAGAGGGGTAAAAAAATAATGCAAATGATCTAGGAATGACCCAAAACTTGGTGTGCATTCTAAAAACCCTAGAAATAGGTCAAAACCTAGGTCAACCTAGTAAAACATGGTCAAATGTAGTAAAATTTGGTCAAACCTTGGTCAAACTTGTGTCTAACTTGGTAGAAATCCAAAAAAGGTTGACAGACAGTGTATGATTGTGCATTAGGACCTTTCCTTATTGTAGACGAGGGGATGTAGGCCAAAAAGCATATGATTGCATCATAGGATGACCACTAATGAGTGAGAGATATTAGTAGGGCTTGGGCTATACCATATTACTATTAGAAATAGGGAATACTGAGAGGGGGGTTGGGGTGAATCAATATTCTACAAACTTTAGCCAAAATTAGATATTATTAATTACCTTATAAATTTCAATAAACTAACAATATTGAGCAATACATAACCATGTAACAAGAAAACTTATAATACCATACTTTGTTAACTAGGGAAGCCCTGTCCAAGGGAATGCCCTATTGAGTATGGTACCCACAAAATGATCCACTAATCAAAAGTATCTTGTTAAAGATATTGACCTTGTTAGGAGTCTATTACATGCATATAGTGTCTCAATCCTTGTTAGAGGACTTAGAACTTGTTAGCCTCAACCCTATTAGGAGTTGGTACATATACATATACAAAATGATGTACAAGATGAGCCCACTACACAAACATGTAACTTACAATGCAATTCCTTGATACAAAAAGATGGATACAATAACCTCTTGCTTGCTATTGATATCTTCAATATCTGATATGTCATTGCTTCTCATCACAAAATTCACAATCCTCTAATTATACATTATAATTTGCATCACATAAAGTTTGCATAGTCTTCATTAGAAGCACACTTTACTTTGCATATTGTAATCTTCCTTTATACCTTTGTAATTCACAAAACATTGTCCAGACGATCTTCAAGCTTTCACATGCTTGGAAAAATACAAAATTAGCTCTTTCTTTCTTAGGGTTAACATATAGGATGTCATCCCTAATTACTCAAGTAATTATTTCATAAGAAAAATAATTCCTTAACTCATAATTAACCTTTTTTTGCTATGCTCTGTTCTATTAGTATACTATCGTAATTGGTAAAACTGTCATGTCTTCTTCCGTACTGACCATACTAACTTGCACACTTACAAACATCATCTAGAAACTTTGTACTATTTATACCTAACTATTCACATGCCAATAATGCTACTTTCATCCAAACATATCAAAACTATCTTTGTTCTATTAGATAAACTATCTTGTACTTAGAAAATTCTCAAGTCTAACTATAGAATCTTCTTCTGCACATAATGCCTTCTTCATACAAGTCTATGTTGCCATAAATGACAAATCTAACTCTTTTACAACTTATCCTACTTATCCAAATTTCCAACAATCTCCCCCTTTGGCATTGATGGCAACATTTGGGAAAATTGGCTAAGTCCCAAAATGATGATAAAAAAACTTTACGAAAATCTGGCCTTAAAAAATTTCACAATACTTTAAAATTTTTGGATCATCAGACTTTATAACCATCTTTCCTTATTTCTCCTATTACATTATAATTCCCCCTTTGACTATAATACTTCACGTAATTATTGCTCCCCTTTCTACATGCATCATACTATTATGCAATTATTCTATTACTCCCCCTTACAATATAATTATACAATTTTCCTATATTAATCTCCCTTTGACATCAATGAAAAAGGTATCAAAATTTATATACAAGTCAAAATTTGTTACCTTTTCTCAAACTAAAATTGAGGGTCTAGACAAACAATCTACAAAAATTGTCTTTAGCTTCTCAAATTCCTTCTGCCATGTATCGCTTACTACCTCTGTTGTGTCAAGTAGTGCACGCAATCCATAGGAGGCTACTTCAACTACGTTCAAGTCCGTATATAAAAATTTCTCATAATATGCCTTGGATGCAAGACATTCTTCCAACTTCTTTTGCACATTAATGATTTTTAGTGGCAGGTGTTCTTTGAGAAGTGAGAACCATTTTATTATCCTTTCCTTTCTAAGTTCAATGATCCTAATGTCATCATGACCTTTTGATATCACTCCCTCAAGCTCTTCAGTGATGGTGTCCGATTGCTATAATTTAGATGTTAGTGATTGAAGCTCATTTACCTTTTGAACTGATTTCATCATTTATATCTTTTAGGTAATTTTATGACATGGTACACCATCCATACAATTTCTTGCCTTCCTCTAAACATCCCCTTAACTCCTTGATGCAAGCATCAAGTGACTACAAGTAATTTATCACATTAGTGCACACTGTAGAAAATAGTTGTGCATCATGTCTAACTTGAGCTTGGATTGCTGCTATGTTTGATAGATTAGTCAATTCTGCATCAAATCATTTCACTAACTTGTTTGCCTTCAACTATAAGTCCTTTTCTGTCACCTTGTTCGCGACTATTTTTTGCAATTTCTCAAGGACTTATTCCAAAGTCTTCTCTAGATTTTTGACTTTCTTGTTCTTCTCCAATATCTTTCTCAGTGATGATATAAGTCCTTTTTGATCATCATCATCATCTAATGCAACTGACAAATCTATTATCATAGGAGATTTTTCTTTTTTCAGGTGTAGCCAATAGAATATCAGCCTCATGCTAGAACTTAACTTTATCATATTTTGTTGTAACATGTTTGAGCTAAGGTTTAAATGCTTAATCTTGTATCACAACTTTCCAGTTGTGCTTTATTCTTTCATCCTTCTCTTCCTCAAATCTCCTCTTTTTTTCTTCTTCCTTTTTTCACTTTCTCTTCCTCTTCCTTTTTCTTCGACTCTTCATCTGCTTTCCTCTTCTCTTTCTCTTCTTTCCTCTTCTTCTCTTCATCTTCTTTCCTCTTCTTCTCTTTCTCTTTTTTCTCTTCTCCTTCTTCTATCCTTTTCTTTTCTTGTTCTTTATTTCTTCATCTTCTTCCTTTGAACTAGTGTAGCTGGTCAAATTGCCAACAATATTTGTACCACAATCTTTAAAAGGATCTTAAGAGGTGTCAATTTTGACACTTGTACTATCAATTTGCATTATTTTTGCTCCCACTATAACTTGTGGTGCCTCTGGTGTCATTGTTGAAGTCTTAGGAGTGTAAGTTTTCATCATGTTTACAATTAGCTCCTAAGTTTCTTGCTTGACCTATTCATAGTTACCTCCCATGATCAAGATAGCTTTGGGCTTATTCCTTAGGAAAGGTTCAACACTCTACATCATATCCTTCAAGTTCTCCTCACTGTCCACCATGCATAGCTTTCTAATCATGTTTTCTCTAATTTATCTATCTTCTTCTTGTACTCTCATCTTTCTATTTATTAGTCTATTATAAAAATAGTCAGGAATCTGTTCCTTGATGTCTTCAAATTTCTTCTTATTCAAAATCATGTATCTTGTTGTAGAATTCTCTAACTATAATTTATTTGGATTACTATACAAATTATAATACTTATTTAGCTGAATAAAATTGCCTTCATTTGTTGTGGTGCTATTTAGCTTTATAATCTTAGGCTTCCAAGCCTTTCTTCCTATGCTCATAGTTTCTATTTTCTTTTCTGATGTCTTCTCAGGCTCTATTTGACCTAAAATATTTTTACTTGGAATGCTATGAATTAATTCCTTTTGCCTCTTTCCAGGTCCTATAGCTATAGATTTCATTCTTTTATTTCTAGGGGAATCAGGGGATTCTTATTTCACTTCAGTTAGTATGATCTATTTCCTTTTTGTTTCAATTATTTCCACTTCTTCTTCTTCTTATGATAAATTAATTAGTGAAATATCAAGTGTAATGGGTGTCTGTTCCTATGATACTACTGTATACTATGCTATAGGTGTTGTAGTAGATGGTGTTGCTATATTGACATCTTTAGATGGTCCTATTGATGCCAAGGGTAGTATATACATCATCCCTTGCTAACCAATTTGTCTCATACCTATGATGGTTTGCCTTATTGCACTTGTCTCTTATGTTTTTATCCCTTCTTGTAGCATAGAGTTCTGTATTATTGAATCAACCTTTTTCTTTATCACCTTCTCTAATTATGCATGGATGACTGATTGCATTAGTTCTTCATAAGTTCCAAGTCTATCAAATTCTTTATCCTTGTTTGATTTAAGGATTTTCTTTGCATATCCTTCAATTTCTTCCTTAGAAAGTTCATAGCCCAATGGCTCAATATACAAAATTCTTGGTTCTACTACTTCAATGTAAGTGTAGTTTGTATCTACCATGAAACATATGTCATTTTTATACTTTTCTACCATAAAAGGTGGAATTCTGCCTCTTGTTCTCAACTCATTCTGAATTGTTTTCACAATAAGATCTACACAACTAGTGACCTTGTTAATAAAGTATCTATTATGAATTAATGATATCTTTTCCATTGTCCATTTATCATTGCTAATCAATTCAAATATTGATGTGAATTGGAATCTTTTAATCAAGTGGAAAAACATATGTGTAATTAAAGATTGGAATTTGAATTGACTATTTTTGTCCTTTTTTATTCTCTCAAGGTTCTCAATCAACTGTGCTCTAAGAACTTCACTTAACTTGACTTTTTCTCTGTCAACACAAATTGTATAGGCTACTTGTACAAATCTAATTTCCCTATCATCATCTCTTGAAATAGAACATATCTCTATTGCAATGATCCTACTTAGAAATCTAACATCATCTTGCTTGATCTTTCTAATCACTATTCCTCTTCCATTGTAAACTAAATTTGTGTTTTGCATAACTGATTTATTGAAATATTTCTCATTGATAGGTATACTACCCTCATTACAAAAACTAGTAAAATCATGAATTAGGTTGGTTGAAATCTCTACTGCATTATCTCCCAAACAAAACTTTCCATCATGAATTCGACTTAGTATAATCTTAGTCCATTCTTCATTGTCAAACACGTAATAGAGCATAAATTTTACTAGGTCATTATCCTTTAGATACTCAAAAAATTGTTTATAACTCATGTCCTAGTTGGAAATAAGGATGAATTCCTCAACAACATGTTTATCTCTTACTATTTCAAAGTTACTTCTAAGATAACTGCCTACATCTTCTAGTTGAATGACATTTTTTAGAATTCTCAAAAATGTGACACTAGGGTCATCTACCGTAGGTTTTATAGGACTTATCTTCAACTTAGGTCTTGCTTCATCCTCAACATTATGAATCAATGACATTTCCATTTCAACAGTTAAATTCACAACTTAATTCTCAACATAATTCTTGCAGAAAGTATGAAAATACCTTATTTTTGCATGTAACTAGGGTTTACAAAACTTCACACTTCAATTTTCCTCCAAATCACTATCACTTTTCTCTTTATTTGTTCTTGACTCTTCACACAATCAAATGGTACATACAATCTTGTTCACATGGCTTATATCTTACCAAATTGATCTTCACATTGATTGTGCAAGTACATAATTTATAAAGAGCTATTTTTGATTACTAGTAAAATTTTTTTCATTTGCACACACATGTACGGTTTTTGAATGACATGCACTCTTAACCATAGCTTCCACATGTCTTCTTCTACCTCACATTAACTTCACAGCTCTTAACTTGATGTTTAATTGTAGTTTCATCTCTCTGGTACTCAGTTTTTAATAGAAAGGAGCATAATTTAAATAGGATGAATTACATACAATAGATGACTTCAATATTTCATTAGTTGCATCAAAATAATGTTCTTCCAATACTATGTGCAAGATTGATGGATCTTTTTCTTTGAGAAATACCTCTTTGAATTCTTCCACATGTTCTCTCAACTCATCTTTCTGACTATTATTTCTACTATCATTCTTCCCAACATTTTTGTTGTTGTTCCTTCTAAAATTTGTTTTCCTATTGATGTTCCTCATTTCCATCCTACAAAATATTTCTATATGACCAAATTTGTTGCATAATTGACATACTAGTTAACTGGTGCTCTGCAATTTCTATCAATATGTCCAAAGTTGTTACATTTGTAACACACAATGTTGCTCCTTGTTCCATTTGTTCCTTCATTTGATCTTCTTTTTTCACTTGATGTCCTTTCACTAGATCTTCTTCTTTCATTACCTACAGGGTTAGTATCTCTAAACATTATACAATTGCAATTATTACTATCAAATTTAGGTTTCTTACAATCAACTACTTTATGACCAATACCATGAAAATTATAACAATAAAAAATAGTAATAGGTTTGAATGACTTACCTATACAGTTTGTCTTCATATGACCAACTTCATTATATATAAATAATCTACCTTTAAGTTTATACCTTACTTCCTTAGGTGATTCAACTTTCTCAACTTGCTTAGGTTCATCAATTTTCTCAAGTTGACTTGCTTGATCAACTTCTTTTGGTGCATCTTTAGATTGACTTGATTCAATCTTTTTCTAGTCATCCTTCATATATTCAAATTCTAAATAGCCAGATCTAGTTCCTTTCTTGTTTCAAATTTCTTTGTTGACTTTTCTCCAATAAAATATCCAAGACCAGTCTTATCATAGGAAGGTCTCTAAAAATATAGTTGCTCATCAATTTTCTCACTATTGGAATATAACTTCTCTAATTATTGCTTGGTATGGGTTAACTCTCCTTTCACAATAGTATTATACTTCTCAAGTTTTGCATGTTCCAACTTGATCAATTCAAGTTTAGATGTCACTTTTGTAAGATGAGATCTTAGATCTGCATCATAAGATTTTAGATCTGACTCAACTTTACTCTCATCTTTCTTCAAATTTAACTTTTGCTCAATGATCTTCAACTCATGTTTCAAAATATCATTTTCTTTCTTCAATATTGATACTTCATTACTATCTTTTGTCTAATATTTATGCTCCTTTCTGGATTTGAGATGATCAATCTTGTCTTTCGATTTCCCAATGTAGTCTTTTGCATCTTCACATCTTTCATTCAAGTTATCTCTTTCTTCAGTAAGAATATCAATTTTCTCAAGAGCTTCTTCTAGGTTATTGTAACTGTTACATATCCATAGGGATCTTACTCAATCTATTAAGCCTCTTTTGAGAAACTATGCTTTGATACAAATTATTAGAAATAGGAAATACTGAGAGCAGGGTGAATCAGTATTTTGCAAACTTTAACCCAAAACTAGATATTATTAATTGCTTTATAAATTACATATAAAAGTAAATTAAAAATGTTGAACAATAAACATAACCATGCAATAAGAGAACTCATAACACCATATTTTGTTAACTAGGAAAACCGTGGCCAAAGGAAAACCCCTCTGGGGATGGTACCCACAAAATGATTCACTAATCAAAAGTATCTAGTTAAAGATATTGACCCTATTAGGAGTCTATTACATGCATATAGTGTCTTGGTCCTTGTTAGAAGCCTCAAACCAATTAGGAGTTGCTTCAACATTATTAGAGTTGGTACATTAACATATACAAAATGATGTACAAGCTGAGCCCACTTCCCAAACATGTAACTTAAAATGAAATTCCTTGATACAAAAAGATAGATACAATAACCTCTTGCTTGCTGCAGATATCTTCAATATATGATATGTCATTGTTGCTCATCACAAAATTCACAATCCTCTATTCATACATCAGAATTCACATCACATACTCTTTATTAGAAGCACACTTTACTTCACATATTGTAATATGCCTTTAGACCTTTGTAATTTACAAAACATTGTCTAGCCATCCTTCAAGCTTTCACAAGCTTGGCTAAATACAAAATTTACTCTTTTTCTCTTAAAGTTAACATCTAGGATGTTGTCCCTAATTAGTCAAGTAATTCTTTTGTAAACAAAATAATTCCTTAACTAATAATTAACCTTTTTCAATTATGCTATGTTCTATCTGTATATTGTCGTAACTAGTAAAATTGTCATGTCTTCTTTTGTACTAATCATATTGACTTGCACACTTACACACATGCATCCTGACACTTTGTACTATTCATACCTAAATGCACATGTACGAATTGTAGACACCTAAAATTGTCCAAATCCCTTATCCTGACCAATTAAATAAATATTTATTATTTATTTAATTCCCTTACCTTTAATTAAATAAATTTTACATTTATTTAATTATGTTCATCCTTTCTTGATTTAAATAAACTAAGCTTTATTTAAATCCTAACCTATTCGCCTTGCATGCTAACCCATTCACTTTAATTAAGTACTTTGCTTACTTAATTAATCCCTTTCCTACTCCCACTTGGAATTAAATATTAAATTTAATCCTATTTGAGCACATGGCTCCTAACTTTAACCCTCACCTAACCTCACTTTTCTAACCTAACCCGTCTTTCTAACCTAGGTCAATCCACTTATCCACTAATTAATCCTAGTTCCTCATCTAATCACATCATTAATCATTTGCACAATCCTAATCAAAGGATTAGCAAACCCTAGTCACATGCACGACATGTGACTCTTACATCTCTTACAACTTTGTCCCCCTTCACATGTGAACCAAAGGTGTCTCACACATGTGTGAGAAACCTTGAGCCTCCAACCCTCTTTCACATGTCATTGACCCATCACTTTCAAAGGTGTCTCACACATGTGTGAGAAACCTTGAGCGTCCAACCCTCTTACACCTGTCATAGACATGTCACATTAAAGGTTGCTCACACATGTGTGAGCATCTTCCCCCTTTTGAATGGTCAAAAACCCTAATCCACATGGATTCTACTTGGCCTCCACCTCATGGACACCTCATCAATCCTGAGAGATCCTAGCCCTTCATCTTGCATTCAATCTCAATTGTCCATTGCATCCATTTTCCTATAAAAGGAGAGCTCTCTCCTCATTTCCACAAGCACCATCTACCTCATTGTTATGCTGTTGGATTTGTGAGCAACCACATCCCATAATGTGAAATCATCTACACTTGATGATTTCATGAGGTTTGCATTGGTGCTATTTTCAATAGTTTAATGCTCTTTTCATTTCATGTTATCTTTGTTTACATGTTATCTTGCATATTTTGAGGTTTGCATGATCATGTAGGAATATGCATTAGTTGCTTAATGTTTATTTCCTTGATTACATTTTTATGCAATACATTTTGGCATGCCCGGTGGGACCCACTTCACGGGTTCGAACTAACTATCTAAGGTGTTTTGGAATATTTTGTGAGTTTTCAAGTTGTAGGTTGAAGAAGTACTTAAAGATCAAGTTTCATGAGGAGCCTCTAATCGAGCCAAGGAGCCTATCATCGTTCTTGGAGTGCATAAGAGAAGTCTTTTGACATATAACACTTTATATTTTATTTCCTATTGCTCTATTTTCAAGTTCTAAAAGTGTATATACATTGAATATATCTCTTTGCTAATAGGAAAATTTAGAAAATAAAAATAAAAATACTCCCTTTTTGTTAATATATAAATTGTTTGAAAAAAAAATGTGGTGGTCATTTTATTTTATTGTATTTATGCATTTTTTTTTCAAAAATCATTTAAAATCATTTGTATTTATTAAAAAAAATAAAAAAATAATTTTTTTTTTTGTTAACCCTTTTGCAGGGTCAGCTCCTGCAGCCACCACCGTGAGCACCGCCCCTGCAATGGCTACACCTCCCCTTCGCCACCCAACGTCACTGCTCCGTCCCCGACCACCAACTCCCGTGGCCATCGCCGCCCACGGCCACCCCCACCAAGCGCCGCTCTGTGTCCTCCTGTAGGCATTGCCACCCGCTTGTCCACCTCCACTCTACTCCTCCGACATCCCTTCCTCCTCTACCTACTGCACCATGCTTCGTCGTCACTCCTCACTCAGCCCTTCCGCTGCTGCACCACTTGCGACCTCCCGCTCCACTTAGCCTGCAGTTAACCTACAAACTCCCACTCCCCAGTGGCTCCCCACTTTGTCTACCTGTAGCCCGACGTCCGCCGCCATGTTGCCAAAACTCGCAGTAGTGATCGCTTCTAACTTCCCATCCATCGCCATCCGCCCGCTTCACTGCCTCTGTTGTTAATCCAATCCCCCACCACCGTCGCTTCCACCTCCCTCAGCCCTCCCCTGCGGCCGCTCATTCCCTGCCTATCACTTAACACCTTTGCTCAGACAAGCCGTAGCCCAAAACCCTCCTCGCACGGCTCTTTTTCTGCCCTGCTTCAAACCCCTTCCCTTGGATTTTCCCTCCTCTCGAGTAGCCGCCCTGCTCTTCTGAGCTTCCCCCGCCAATTTCAAAGAAGCACATAAAAAACAAACAAAAAAATTATTTTATTTCTTTTTGGATATTTAGAATAAAGTTGCAAGTTTTTGTTTTTTTTAATCTCACCTTTAGTTTTTTAAAATAAAATTTGTTCTTTTTCTTTTTTAATGAATTATCTCATGACTGTTTTTTGAAGCAAAAATTTCAAAAATTTCAAAAAAAAACAAATTTTTTTTTGCTTGACATGTCCCTAACCATCAATTGTTTGCTCGCAGCTTGCTGATGTTAGCACTGCATTAGTAGTCCACATGCCCTTTTAGAACATAAGGAGCAACCTTTGGTTTTTTGCTCATAACTTGAGCATACAGACTCCATTTTGCAAAACAAAATATCGCCAGAAAGCTGATTTCGAGCTCATCGTTATGGTGTTAGTTTCATGATATTTGATACTGTTTAAATCTCTATTTTCCTTGTTAAAGACTAAACTTTGAGCTAACCTTCTCATTGCAGGGTTGTTTCATGTTTGCTCTACATTTTCGATGCACTAAGTGGTGTCTTGTAGGGATATTTTTTCACTAACTATATTGCTTGCAGGTTTTTTTCTTAATTTTGTTTTGGAATGAACTTGTATGCTTAAACACTCGTCTTTGAATGCATGGTTAAATTCTAAAACAATCAAATTCAATCTTGAATGCCTTAAGGGAATGGACATGTATGCTTAGGCTAACAAACATTTGGAATTGGTGCTTAAAACAAACTCACACAATCTTGAATGCCTTAAGGGAACTTGATTCCATTTTCAGCAATCTTGCTTATGCACATGCTCGATTTACTTTCTTCTTGATGAATCCATGCTTTTCATTTATGTTGATGATGATTTCAAGTTGGAAAGAACATTGTATGGTTTAATCACGTGTGTCTTCAACATAGATTACAAAACATAAAATTTCATTGGGAACGAACGTGTGTCTTTTTGAACCCTGAGGCCACTTATGTATTCTCTCCCCTCGCACCTTTGGGTGATCTTGGGTGCACAAGAAATAAGTGGTCTTATTTTTCTTTTTTTTAGGAGGCCTGCTTGGGGATTTCATCACCCCTTGGGATGACCTCAACTCCAGTGTTCTGGCGGAGTATAAAAATTGGGAGGTGAATTGAAAGACACCTCTTTTGGAAGCATAATATTGTCACTCTTGGCTAAGCCCCAAAGAACTTTATACCTTTGGGAAGTGAAGGAGGAGATTTGGGTTACCGTCTCCCCCCGACCGTGTGGTAGTATTTCCTTTCATCTACAGATTTCGGCCTCATGTACCCTGTGTATATCGAGGATGCCTTTTAGATAAGCCTTGTTCATTCTAGAGATAACCTTATAGGTTTTTTGGTGTGTTTAACGTTCTTGAGTGTTTGAAACACACTTGCCTTGTACATATTTTATTGTATATATTTTGCATCTCAAATTTGAAAAACCCAAAAAAAAACCATAAAATTTCAAAAATTCAAAAACATCATAAAAGTTCAAAAATCCAAAAAAATCAAAAAATCTCAAAAACAACAAAAAAAAATCTTGGTTTAGGTTCCCCTAGTCAAGTTTTCCACATCAATTCCATGTCACATCTTCTTTTGTCAAAGTCATCACCCTCATACATCTCTTGTCTTCATCATTCAAACCATTCCTTGATCATCACTCTTTGTCCACATCATTTCTTTGTCTTCCTAATCAATCAATCTCATTCATAATCTTCATCCTAGTCATGCTTCACCATCATCTAGATCCAATTTCCTCCACCAATCTCATAATTCATTCTTAATTCAATCCTTCACATCATCATTCTTCTAATCTAATCCCTTGTCAAATTCAGTCATTTCTAATCAATTCTTAATTTGATCCATTTACATATTCCTCCATAATCAATCATTCTAATTTCATTCACGTCTTCTTCTAATTCAACTTTGTATCACATCTTCTACTTTGGACATAGGAGCGTTATTATAAAAATTGGACTTTAATTCACTTGTTCACAATATCATAGGGTTTTTATCAATTCAAATCAAACCCTTATCCAATCAATATCAATATCAAATCAAATTCAATCAACTCAATATCATATCAAATCCAATTCAAATCAAATCAACATAAAGTCCAAAGCTCCTAGTCCCAAGTTCATATTCCATCCATCATCAAATATTTCATCACTCTTTGTCTAACATCTATGGATTTGAAATTGCTTAATCAAATGGTTGACAATCTTCAAAGACAATATGGAGTTCTACCTCCCGTTCAACCTCAACACTTCATATTCAATCCATCTCATGTTCATTATTCTTCTACCTTTGACAAGGGAAATCCACTTGATTATCCTTCCTATACATATGCTTCTATTCATAGCCTACACAATTCCTCAAACACAAATGCCTTTGCCATGGAAATGGAACAATTAAAGAATTATCTATTAGCAAGTCAACAAAAAGAGGCTACCTTTCATGCCATGTGTCCTCTTCCCCCATGTTTTGAAGATCCTAATCCTCATGTCCCATCCAACCCAAACCCTCCATGTAATCCCCTACCCACAGTTCCAGCTTCACACAATCCTAATCCTCCAAAATCCACATCATCCCCACCTCATAAAGGGTATTTCTCATCATTCTTGGCTACATGTAAAATACAAAATGAAGAGAACCAATCACCCAAAATCATACCCCCAATGCCATCTTAGGACCTTCCTCCAAAGCATGACATTAGAGATTCCTCCCCTCCTCTAGATCCGAGCATTTCTCCATCCCATAATTCCCTTATCCCTCAAGATCCATTTATCCCTCTTAGTCCCTCTCACAATTCCTTTCCTAATCAAGATCAAGACATTTCATGTACCGCACACCTTACCAATTCCATGCCATCTCAAGAGTTACCACCCATAGATCCTCCACTTCATGAAGAGGTTCCTTTCACTCCATCCACTAATACTCCTCCATGTCGAGATCAAACCACTCCATCTCATGATCCACTCATTCCACTACCTGATCATCTTTTCAGTCAAGATCAAAGCTCCCATTCATTTTCCTTTCATGATCCCCATCCATCTCCAGATCCTATTATCCCTCATAATTCCGCTCGTGATCCTAATCCTCCACATGATCCTATCATGCATATCTTATCCACTCATGTATCTCACCTACCTGGACTCACATCTTATGTTTAAAATGATAAGTATCCCATTGAAAAAATAATGTCTCAAGATGTTGGTCCACCTTCCACTCCTTCCAAACCTAAACTTCCTCTATCCCAATGTAAAGCTTCCCATCATTCACCTTCCAAATCCATTTTGGGACCTTACATCCATATTCCCATTTCTTCCTCCTTTCCATCCATTCTATGTCCTTATGTTCCACCACCAAACTCTTCATCCCTTCCTTCCATTTTAGGTCCTTACATACATCCATCTACCATAGAAATGTTTTCCACTTCATTTGCTCATGCTCCTACTCAAGATCAACAAAGGCACATGTCCTTGAATTCCTTCCAATGTCCACCATCCATTTGCTCTTCTTCATGCACCCCTACCATAGCCAATGAAAGCAAATTGGATGCTAAAGATAAAGAGCATAAAGCCAAAAATCCACAAAAGCCCAAGGATCAACATGTCCCTTCTAAACAACATGTTCAAGAAAAGAAACATCTGATCCAAAGAAAAAAAAAAAAGCCACAAAGGCTAAAAATCAAAAATGCAAAAATTATGTGGATACCAAAGCTACTTAATGTAGCAATGAATCTTGAAGAAAGATTCACAATGCCATCCAATTCTGCTAATCCAAAGGCTTCCCTCATGCATAATCCATCCATGCTTCCATTTTCTAAATCCATTTTGGGTCCTTATGCCCCAAAATCCACCATCCTAAATCCATCATCTCCTTCATCTATTTTGGGTCCCTATATCCAAAAATCCACCCTTTCCCTTGCATATCCTCCACAATTTCCTCCTTTCCATCACCCTTCAAGGTGTGTGCCAATGCCGATCTTTTCACATCCTTCATCCCCCCATTCACAAGTCTTCCAACCTAGCATCCATCAACCATGTCTCCCTCCCTCCCACTCCACCTCCTTAATCCAACCTTTTTCATAAGTCATTGTCCTCCATTCACTACCCTCCCAACATCTATGAGCAAATAGTCAAAATTCCTTGAAAATAAAAAAAAAAGAATAAAAAATCAAGGGATACCATCCATGAGAATAGATGCTTGAGTCCTCCCTTCATTTTCCTATCATGCATTCATTGCCTTCCTCTTCTGCTTATCCATCCCTTCACTTTTCCTCTTCCACTTGCACTTTACACTGGGGGCAAGCTCCATCCATACCGCTCTTCCTTACATATCTTCCATACTTTCATCTACTATTCATCATCTTTTTCCATCTTTGATCTTGACTTTCACTTTCCTTCCATCCATCTATGCACTTTCTATATCCCTTGCACATTATCCATACATTTTCCTACCATACTCCCATCATTCTTCCATATATTTTATCTTGACATGCTATCCATATCTTGCATCCAATAGTCCTTTACATGTTCATTTTGTCCATTCTCCATCCATACTCCTATGTACTTCCATCCCACTTTCATATGTCCTTGATCTTGGTTATCCCTTCCATCCCATCCATTTCATATACCACATTTCATCCATAGCCTTCATATCATTATCCCTCTTTCATACCCTCCCTCCCATATCCCTTATCCATTCCCCTTTCATGCCCATGCTTGTGATCACTATTAGAGGCATAATTCCAAATGTTCATACATGCTTTAGAAGAACACATGCCTTCTCTTCCTCCATACGCTAGACTTCCTACCATCTCTCCTTTCCCACCACATTTTCCACCATTTTCGTATCTTTGGTATGGGGCATTTGAACTCCTTTGAAACATGGTCCTTGGCTCCACATTTTCCAATCCCATATCATTTGGCCCCTCATATCCTTTCACCATTCCTTTCATCCACCAATTCACATTGCTTTTCCTCCACTTACCATGTCTTGGTTTTCCCTTGTCATTGGTTCCAATTCATTCTACCCCACATTCATTCATATCACATTCCATCTCATTCTTCCACTCACTATAATCAAATTCATTTATCCTCTATTTCAATCAATTTTCCCTTCTTCTAATCCGTTCACATCACATCAATTCTACTCTCATCATTCTTCTAATCTTATCCACATTCATTCTTCTACTTGAATTTCAATTTCATCTATTCATCCAACTTCTCCATAAAATCAAAAAAAAAAAAAATCTCAATCAGTGTGCAATCAATACTAATTCAATCAATCTAATCTTGTAATCTTGTACATCAATCCTCAATCAATTCATCAATTTGACCCAATCAGCTGAAAATTTGTTGACCATATTCAAACATTATCATGGGATGAATCCTTCCCAATCCTTGGATGTGCCTTACACTTATTGTTAGCTTTG
Organism: Cupressus sempervirens; assembly: GCA_028749045.1. NCBI lineage: Eukaryota > Viridiplantae > Streptophyta > Pinopsida > Cupressales > Cupressaceae > Cupressus > Cupressus sempervirens. Next base: position 126,809,968 of record CM053784.1, read on the forward strand.
CTATCCTTAATCAATCATTATCAATCAATCCATTCATGGGTTTTCAGCTTGACTAGGGGCAAAGTTTTGGTTTTCTTTTGGTTTTTTGTGCATGATTGCTTGTTACTTGTCTACATTAGTATTTTTTGCATTTATCATGGTCTTTGCATCCTATTGTCCCAGGAATCATGGTCTTCCATATCATGGTTTCATAAGGCATATGGTTGTATTAGACCTCTGTTTTCATGTACTTGACACATTATCATCTTGGTTCCTCATACCTTGGTGCATAGTGTTAAATACAATATCAAACTTAGGTTGTTCACACCATTGCACCATCACTCTTATCCTTTTCCACTCCCTTCTGTGCTCTCATCCATTTTGAGAGAACATCCATGTTCTCCTAACCCACATGTCCTCTCGAGGGGGCATACCTTTCCCCCTCGTTATCCTTCCTCATCCTTCCATGACTGGGGCATCATGCTACTAGTCTTATCCTCCCAGCCACTATATTTTATTTTTCTTTGATATAACATTACTAATGCTATATCAAAGAGGGGCAAAATGTAGACACCTAAAATTGTCCAAATCCCTTATCCTGACCAATTAAATAAATATTTATTATTTATTTAATTCCCTTACCTTTAATTAAATAAATTTTACATTTATTTAATTATGTTCATCCTTTCTTGATTTAAATAAACTAAGGTTTATTTAAATCCTAACCTATTCCCCTTGCATGCTAACCCATTCACTTTAATTAAGTACTTTGCTTACTTAATTAATCCCTTTCCTACTCCCACTTGGAATTAAATATTAAATTTAATCCTATTTGAGCACATGGCTCCTAACTTTAACCCTCACCTAACTTCACTTTCCTAACCTAACCCATCCTTCTAACCTAGGTCAATCCACTTACCCACTAATTAATCCTAGTTCCTCATCTAATCACATCATTAATCATTTGCACAATCCTAATCAAAGGATTAGTAAACCCTAGTCACATGTGACATGTGACTCTTACATCTCTTACAACTTTGTCCCCCTTCACATGTGAACCAAAGGTGTCTCGCACATGTGTGAGAAACTTTGAGCCTCCAACCCTCTTTCACATGTCATTGACCCATCACTTTCAAAGGTGTCTCACACATGTGTGAGAAACTTTAAGCCTCCAACCCTCTTACACCTATCATAGACATGTCACATCAAAGGTTGCTCACACATGTGTGAGCATCTTCCCCCCTTTGAATGGTCAAAAACCCTAATCCACATGGAGTCTACTTGGCCTCCACCTCATGGACACCTCATCAATCCTAAGAGATCCTAGCTATTCATCTTGCATTCAATCTCAACCGTCCATTGCATCCATTTTCTTATAAAAGGAGATCTCTCTCCTCATTTACACAAGCACCATCTACTTCATTGTTATGCTGCTAGATTTGTGAGCAACCACATCCCATAATGTGAAATCATCTACACTTGATGATTTCATGAGGTTTGCATTGGTTCTATTTTCAATAGTTTAATGCTCTTTTCATTTCATGTTATCTTTGTTTACATGTTATCTTGCATATTTTGAGGTTTGCATGATCATGTAGGAATATGCATTAGTTGCTTAATGTCTATTTCCTTGATTACATTTTTATGCAATACACTAATAATGCTTCTATGATCCATACATATCAAAATTGTCTCTATTTTGCCAAATAAACTATCTTGTACTTAGACAATTTTTAGGTCAAACTGTAGAATCTTCTTTTGCACATTATACCTTCCTCATACAAGGTATATGCTTTCATAAATGAAAACTCTAACTATTTTACAACTTATCCTACTTATCTAAATTGCCAACAATTACCTTCATGCCTAAGATTATGGGTAACAAAGGCTTAATGATAACATTGACAAAGAGATGGCACTCAGAGATGAGTTCCCTCCATCTACTGATAGTGGAGATCATTGTGACCTTGGAGGATGTATGACACATCCTAGGATTCTGATACATGGAGAGTTAGTAGTATATGACCCCGTGATAAGGTGGGTTGCATTACACTAGATGTTTGGTTGTGGAGATGAGGAGCTAGGCATCAGGGACTATGAGATAGGGTGGAAGGTGCTAGTGGCTCAACATGAGCACTTGATTACAATGATATGTTGGGTGGTGGGTGTCTTAATAATTCTAGATAGGAGAGGACATGGATTCCCCATGGGATAGGGAAAATTATTTGAGTGGATGGTGATAGACGAGATGATGTATGCATGGAGGCCTTGCATGCTGAGGATGTTATACTACTACCTTCACCAAGTTTCTTATAGAGATGGGTTGTCCTTTAGTACTTGAGACACATTGCTACACATTTGGGCTTATGAGAAAATTTCCATATTTAGACCTCTTGTGGAGAGAGTTGGTAGAGGATATTCCATATATGTATACAACAATGAAGGAGCATTAGTGCGAGGACCACTGGGATGCAACTTACTCTTTAGACATCAGTTGGATACCATGAGGTAGTTCATATGGAGGTCCTATAGAGTTTTCCTAGGGTGGCAGGATGATGAGGTCTACCTTCCCTACTCTAGACATGAATGATATTTTATTGGATGCACCATTATATCACACTTGGTCATTGAGATGTCCTTTCCAAAGAGAGTACATCCACAATTTTGAGAGAGGTAGGATGTACCTACAGGGCTTTCTCTATTTTCCTGATTGACAGTAGAGGTTAGAGAGTGGGGCCAACCTATTAGGACACAAGTAGCCTATACACAGTTGGAGGAGCTATAACCAAGATTGTGGGGAGCAGAAGTAGATGTGATGGATGTGGGCATGATAATGGCATATGATAGGTGGTTTTCTCAACATCAAACATGGCCTTTGATAGATGTAGGAGTACCAGTACTATGGGTGACCATAGGTAGATCAAGCTGTGGAGGAGGAGGACAAGGAGGGAAATGATGAGGAGGATAAAAATGGGGAGGGAGGGGATGATGAGGATGAGGAGGGCGATGAAAAGGGGGGAGATGATGATGAGGAGGATGGAGACAGTAGGGGTGGGGATGATGGTGAGGGAGCAGATGATAACGAGGGTGGAGACAATAGGGGTGGGGATGATGATGAGGGAGAGAATGAGGAGGACAGTAGAGATGGTGAGGATGGAGGGGAGTCATATGGAGGGGGGACAGAGGTGTGGATGCCTCGGTGTTGGATATAAAGGAGGACTAGTTAGATGGCATAGAGGGGATATTAGTGCTAGTAGAGATAGGGCCTAGTGAGTTAGAGGTGCAGATGATGGAGGTGATCAGAGAGTTCCAGAGTTAATTATAGGAGTGCCAAGCAAAGATTGACCGAGTGACAATAGAGAGGGATGTCATGATAGCCTCTTGCAATGCACTAGTACAAAGGGAAGAGAGAAATCCAAGAGTCTTGAGACTTCATTAGTAGCACTAAGGATGTGTCTATTCAGGAGGTGTCCATGGTAGTGGGTGAGGTACATGTAGAGGAATAGTAGTGGAGGATGCATTATGAAATGGCATTGCCACCAAAGTGGAGGGCAGAGAGCTACTAGGTGTCGAGATAACAATCTTAGTGGACACAATGCAATGGAGGTGTGATGGGACTGATGAGGCCACCAAAAGCTTGGGAGGGGTCATCATTAAGGCTAGATAGAGGTTACAAGGCCAAAGGTAGTATAGATTGACATAGGAATGCTCTTGTGCAAAGGGGATTCTTTTGATTTCTCCATGCTCTTTCATGGTTCACACCCGTGGGCAATTAGTATTGATGTAAACCATGATCATGTACTCTGATAATTTTTTGAGACATTTATGATATGTACCTATGCAATGATGAAAATATGAGATGTATTATGCACATGTTTATATGCTTTATATGGATGCATTTATGTTTTTCTATGTGGACTTTATACATGATGATATCATGCATTTGTTTATCACATGTTGTGCTTGGGAAATGATATCTTTGTTTTTGCCACATGTTTTTCTTATGAAATGAATGCATGTGAAATTTAAAATGATGTGAATTCCATGTATATATATTGAAGGATTTGAGAAATACAAATCTATAAAGCTTGAAGAACACCTGCATGAAAGAACTTGTTATAGAGAAGCAAAGACAAAGAGAAGGCAAGGGTTGGGCTCTAATAATATAGAAGAATATATTATCAGACTAAAAGAATGAATGAAATTTACAATTGATCAATCCTTATAGAAGGAGATCGTAAAACCTAAAAGGGAAACCCTAAGAGGTTAATGACATTTAATAATTAAAATTTAATTATTAAATGGGAATGCACATGCATAAAGGGAAATATTAAGAAGGGAGTAAAGGTAATTTACTAAAATGAAATGAAATTAATCCTTTACTCTAACACCCCCCTTAAGATGAGAAAAAATGCAAGTACAAGAAATGCATGAAAAATAAAGGAAACTACAATGCTAAAAGAAAACTTGGGTCCCAAAAACAAGGCCTGATGAGGTACCTAATTACAACCAAATCTCTATGAAATAGAGAAATAGAGAAAACCCAAAGGGAAAAAACCCTACACCAAAAAGAGATAGAAAGGAAAGTACAAATGATATGTCTCAAGAGACTCTCTCAAAACCATAAGCATAATGAAACCCCCCATGATAGAGGATTGAGACTCCTTAGCCCCCTAGAATGGTAGAACTCATGTGTCAATGAACAAACCAATGTGGCTCCAATATGAAAGAAAAAAAGGCACTAGACAAGGAGGATGAAACCCCTAAATTTAAGGTGAAGCTGGAAGTCCTAGCTGATGCTCAAAAGAGACTGCATAAGAATCTTGAAATGGAGGTGAGATAATAGGTATATTGAATCTATCATCTGAGAAGAGATCTATCTCCTCTGATATATCCTCAACAACTACACTAGGTGGCTTGATTAATAGAGTTGCAATGTTAGGAAATGTTGAGGAGTAATCACATGCAATAAATAGAATCTAAACATGAGGTGGAGGTGTATAATTCACAACACTAGTCTCAGAAACAAAACATAAGCTCAAGTTACCCAACTTCACCTCAACAATTTCTTGTAAAGATGGAGAGTGATTCTTAGATAGTGGAGATGGTGGACCAAAATGAGAGATAGATTATAAGTGGGAAGAATGGTCAATAGTCCATGTAGAACCAATATTGCATGTCTCACTATCTTTGATGTACACTAAATATTATGCAAACTCATATGTCTTTCCTGTCCTACTATGTGTAATTTGATAAATAGAGAGAAGTTTAGAGGACAAAGATGGAACACATAGTACATCATGAAATGTACAATCATCAATGTCAATATAACCTTTCCCACATATAGTTTGTTGCTCAAGTTTTAGTTCATATCTTTTGCTCTAAGGTTTTGAGTCAAGTCAAGTGTTAATGTCTTGAGTTTGAGTCTAGACTACCTTTAGGATGGCCTTTCTTCTCATTATTCCTTTGAGCTAACCTAATGCAGGAAATCATGTGAATAGTGCATTAGTCCAAAGCAAGGTGATTATGGTTTGGGAGGTTTTTATGTGTCATCCTAATGAGAAGAAGGTCTAGATCTTTTATTGATTTTTTCCTAACCATGATGAAGACAAATATTTGATGTTATCTTGTGGTTTCCATAGAAGACATTGCAGATGATTAAAATCAGTGAGCAGAAGAAGTAGTTCATGCAGAGGAAAACATTCAAAACCCTCCTAAAGTCAAAATATGAAGTTAAGAAAATATGCGTCATCGATAAAATACATGAATGGTTTAGATGTGATCATAATAAGCTACGCGATGGAGAAAAGTCAAATGAATGAAAGAATGCATGCTATTGGCTAGTTAAAAAGTCAAATGCTTACTTGTCAGATTGGGTCCTATTCAAATATTAAACAAACATGGAGAGTGCATTCAACTGTCAGATCAAAGAAGATCCATGATTTTTTTTATGTCACTATTAAAAATTATTCAATTGTTATTCATAGTGACATAATGATAGATCAAAACGTGTCTCGATGGGCCCATTATATTCCATGGGGTATACACAAGCTGATGTCAGAATATTTGGGCAATGAAAAAGTACCAACTATTCACCATAGTGTGTATATCTAGAAAATGGACCCACAATGCAGAGAAAAACAAAGGGTTAAGACCTTTTTTCGCCACCGTCAGATCAAAAGAAGATCCATGAACATCATTATGTTACTATTAAAAGTTGTTTGATTGTTATTTATAACTACATAATGATAGAATTGCATGTGTCATCAACGGCCTAGTATATTCAATGTAGTACTACAAAGAAAAGTGGTCTGATGTTAGATTATGCAAGAAATGAAATTGTGCCACTTTTCTACCACAATGTGCCTAGTTGGAAAGTGGACCCGCACTACAAAACAAAGAGACTTAACATGATTTTATTACCATCATCAGATCGAAAAAGGATCTAGATTTGTCAGTACCTCACTATGTAAAGGTTCAAGGAAAATAATCATAACGATATAACAATGGAAAGAAGCATGTGCATGGAGGGGCCCACAGAGGAAGTTAGAAAGGAAGGTTATAATGTTTTAATCACAATCGTTAATTGAAGATTGATGACCAAAGTTCAAAGATGCAGTGCCTATTGGAATATGAAATATGTAGGTTTGGCACAAAATAGAAGAATATGAAGAATTAATGATTTTCTACAAGATTTTTTGAGATTGCATAAAGTTGAATAGTCATCGTGTGTATTCAAAAACAGCATGGATTCAAAATCATCAATAGAAGAGATACCACGTGCTCATATCATGATGCAAATTAGATAATTTCATATTTTTTTCTCATTTTCTTTTCTATTATATGACTGTTGCTTTGCCAGAATTAAGAAAGGACATAAAACTATAAATGTAACTTCATTTGACAATACAAAGGTTAGAAAACTTTATGGTGAATTGGTTTATAATTCCATCTACCCTTTTTTCTTGTCATGTTTTATTGCCCATTCTTAGATTAGTTTTTTTGCATCAAGAGTTGAAGGACAATTATATGTGATCATGTGATAATCAGGTGGATTCCATTTCACTTTGATGTTTATAGCATAAGGTGATTCTATTTACTCTTTTCATATGTGGTCTTGCTTCTTCTCTTGCTGGTTTTTTAATGTGTTAAGATAGTTTCATTGAGAAATCAAAGATAAATGTGTATGAATCTATTAGTTGTTGATTGGATTCCATTTTCATTAAGGCTGATAGTGAAAGAAATTCCATTTGCTCTCATTTGCATATCTCTTCATTCCTCTTCTATATCTAGATAGTTATTTATGTATTTAGAATAGAAGTAAGAGTCAAAAATCTTAAGATAGTCTATTATAGTCATTCCATTGGGTATGACAGGTTGTCCAAATCTATTTTGCATGAATTGTTTGTGGCTACAAATAATTTGGTTACCCTTTATTGCTCTCAAGTTAAGAGCTTATAATGTCAAAACTTTTGATCTCATAAAAACATATTCATTGCATATCATTGCAAATCATGGGGAGCTATACCTAGTCAATTCAGAGGGCAATGATAGAATACATACAATGATCCATTTGTTGGTAAAAATCCTTTTGTCTCTCTAAGCATAGGGTATCAAAGAGTCAAGATTATAAAATCTAATAGGAGAACGCATTGTTAACCAAAAATTTTTGGTGGCTTTGTTGGGGAAGATTTAGATGAAAGCTTTGAAGAATTTTCCTTCATATTAATTTGCAATCTAATCCCATATATTTGAGTTGCAAGAAAGGACTTGTGGTAGTCAGGTGTTTTCCATAAGAACTTGATACCAGTTGTATAGCTTCAAACTACTAAAGAAAAGAAGAAAATCCAAAGTTGAAGATTCCTAAGGTAAATTCAAAACATCATTTGATACACCCTAGATTCCAAATATACCAGGAGTGCCAAGGAGAAAGGAAAGATTGACCCAATATACGAAGAGCTCAAGAAGGGTAACTTTCCTATCCTAGAAGACCTTTGTAGAAGAGGAAGAACATGTGCAAGGGAATTTGTAACCAAGAAACTCCAAGATACTCTTGGGTTTTAAATTATTCTTCCTAATAGAACACAAATAATTCAATTGTCTTCTCCTCCTATTGCAAGGGCTTCCATTCCTACTGCTTTTGATGATTTGGTGTTAATTGGTGCAACTCTCCCACTTTCTATCACCTTTCAAACAAATCAAATTGTTGTACCAGGAGTTATGGCACAACCATGGGGAAATGCTATTGGTCCTCTTGCTCTTGAAGCTAACAATGATTTTCTAAGAGCATCAAGGAAGAACTTCCCAAGATTTAATAGTGATGGTACCACCTCCGCAGAACAACACTTCAGTGCTTTCCATAAGGCTTGTGGTGTAGTAAATCCTCAACATGAGGATGTGGCTATCATGATGTTTGTAGATACATTGGTGGAAAATGTTTCTGATTACTTTCAGGACCTACCTATAGGATGTATCACAAATTGGGATACCATGAAAAAAAGGTTTGAAGAACATTAGAAAAGTATAGAGGATGCGCAAGTATTGTTGTTGCAATTAAAATAGATTAAGAAATAACCATTAGTTTCCATGAAAGATTTTAATGCAAAGTTCAATAAACTCATCAAGAGAATACCTTCTACTAGTGCACCAACATATGATAATAAGAAAACCTTCTACATTATCTCTATGCCTCTTGATTTGGGATACCAAGTTAGAAGGGAAAATGTAGCAAACTTACAAGCTGCCTAGACACTAGTTGTGGAGATGAAGGATGACATGATAGCCTCTAGTAAGTGGAAAAGAGAATTCCAATCTAGAACCATGAGTAATATAGCTAGTACTTCTAACAATATGAAAGCCATTCTTCAAAAATTATCTAATGAGCTCATTTCTTTAAAGAAACAAATTAATAGGCCTGCTCATTCTTTTCATCAACCACATCAAGAAGGATCTAGATATCCAAATGGAGATAAAGCATTGCAAATACCACCTATTAAACATAGATTAGCAATTAAAGGTTCTCCTAAAAGAAAAAATATATGTGCTTTTTATCTAATGATGAAGATACATGTGATGAAATGATCAGATATAAGCAGATGGTGGATAATAAAGAACAAACAATTGAATATCCTAAAAGTGAGGATGATCATGCTCTTTGTGGTGACTCTAATTTTTTTTTCTTGGAGTATGAATCAGATTAAGAGACATGAGGTGAATACTTTGCAACTCTAGAAGGGCTGTAGTTGATAGTAATGACCAAAGGTCATAAGAATAGAAATCAGATCGATAATTCAGTCCCTATAAAAAATTATGCACCATCAAACAAAACTGATGAAGATGAAGGCATGGTACCTTCAACTTTATAGAAGGAACACAAAGGTAAATCATCTAATTCTTTTGACATAATACAATATTGTGAAGAGACAATAGTTTAGATTTGTCCACTAGATTACTTGAAAGCTAATCCTAATCAATTGAAAAGGTTAGTTGAACATTGCAATAAATATAAAGAACAAGTTAGTATTAAAGCTAATGTTGATCATCTCAATAAAGCTAGTACTAGTGGATCTTCTTTGACTAATGAAGATTTTTCACTCCTTAAGTTGTTTAAAGAAGAAGAATCTCTTATCTTAGCCACATGCCCAAATGAAAAACTAGATCCCTTCTACACTTCCTTGTTCATCAATGGAAATAGATTGAGTAATTGCATCATAGATTTAGGAGCCTTTGATAATGTTATGCCTACCTCTATAGCAAAATATTTAGGGCTTCCATTGACTAAAACCTTTGGTAGATGCTATTCAATTAATGCAAAATGATTACCCTTGCTTGGAAAAATAAAAGATGCTCAAGTTGCCCTAGCTGCCTATCCTTCAAAAAGACTTAAACTTACCATCCTAGTGCCAGACATCCCTGCAAGCTATGGAATACTCTTGAGATTTTTCTTTTGCAAATATATGGAGGGATAGATAAAACTAGATTGGTCTTGTGCTACCATCCAAGTTGGAGATAAAAAGGTGAAGTTAGAACGAAAAGAAAAGGCAAAGTTTATTGTCTTGAAATTAGATGATCCTAGGTCTCAAATCTTGTATCATGAAATGAAGTTTGGTAATTACATGATTTTCTCTGATAGCCTTGATATATCAAAAAAATCATAACAAACTAAAGGTGATTAGTTGCAGACTCTGGAATTTGATGGCAGTTGTACTAATGCTGGTTCAAGTGTAGGGGTAGTATCAACATTGCCTAGTGGGGAAATGAATTGCTTGGCCTATAAGTTATATTTCAAAAATACTAAGAATATTGTAGAATATGAAGCTTTTCTCCTTGGAATAATGGAAGCAAAACAAAAAGGAGTCAAGATGCTTAAAGCTCAAGGAGATGCAGAGTTGGTGGTAAGACAAGTCAAAAATCAAGATGCAGTAAAGAACTCAAGATTGAGAAGCTACCATAATAAGGTATGGGATGAAATTGAGAGTTTGGATGCCTTATCAATTACATCAGTACTCAAAGAATTCAATTCAAGAGCTAATTCTTTGGTGGTTTTCTGCATCATTGCTCTTACCACATCCTGACTTTAAAGATCAAACCTATAAAGTAGAATTTCTATTCAGGCCTAATGTCCCTGATAATGAAGATTCATGGTAGGTGTTTGAAGATGATAAACACATACTAAAATTCATTTAAAGAGAAGATCCTTTTGAATGCTTGTATTTTGAAGGAAGCACTAATGCAAATGATGATGATTCAATGACATGTGATAAAAAGAAAACAAAGCCTGATATGATTCAATTGAAGGGTAATAAGATTCCACCTCATCTAATCTCTTTAGAATTTTTTTTGATAGACATGATGCATATGTAAAGAGGAAAAGAGATAAGAAAGGAAAAAATTATGGTGAATATGATGGAATCAATATAGGGACAAAAGTCAACCCAAAGATGATAAACATAGGAAAGTATTGCCATCAGAGGAGAGCGTAGAAATCAAGAAATTACTTATTGAATTGCAAGATGTATTTTCTTGGAGTTATGAAGACCTAAAGAATTTCATGTGTGGAAAGTTCAAACATGAAATCCCTCTTAAACCAGAAGTAGCACCATTCAAGCAGAAAAAAAGAAACTATAACCCCATAGTTGAAGGAGAAATATTTAAGGATATTGAATTTTTTTTGCAAGCTAGGATTATATACCCTATTCATCATTCTACTTGGGTTGCTAATATTGTACTAGTAAGGAAGAAGAATGGAGAAATAAGGATTTGTGTAGATTTCAAAAATCTAAATAAAGCCTCACTCAAAGATAATTTTTCTCTCCCTAATATGGATCATCTTTTACAAACTATTGCAGGATCATAAATGATGTCCATGTTAGATAGATTTTCAAAGATATAATTAAATTTAGGTACATGAAGTAGATCAGTTCAAAACTACATTTACTACATTAGGGGTAATTTTGCTTACAATAGAATTCCTTTTGGCCTAATTAATGCAGGTGCTACTTTTCAGCATGGCATGAATTTGGCCTTTGAAGATTTGAAGGATATAATTATTGTCGTATACCTTGATGATTTGACAATATATTCCAAGAAGAGAAAAGATCATATCAGAGATCTAGAAAAGGTGTTGCAAAGATGCAAAAATCATGGTATCTCATTGAATCCAAAGAGGTTAGTATTTTGTGTGATAGAAGGCAAGTTGCTTGGTCATATTGTATCCCAAAAAGAGTGAATATTGATCCAGATAGAGTTAAAGCTATTCAGAAATTAAGTCTACCATTAAGTAAAACTAAGGTGAAGTCCTTCTTTGGCCAGGTAAATTTCTTGAGGAGAGTTGTTCTCGACTTCTTTGAAATAGTTAAATGTATAGTTGATATTATGAAAGAAAATAAAACTTTCAAATGGAGTTATGTTGGGAAAAAAGGTTTTGAAGATATCAAGGATGCCATTGCCAAAGCCCCCGTGCTTGTCCATCTTGAATACACTAAAGAATTCATCATTTACTATTATGCCCCAGAGCATACTATGTCATCTATATTGATGCAAGAAAATAAAGAGAGAATTTAAGCTACAATTGCTTTCATGAGTATACCATTGAAGAATCAAGAATTAAGATATTCATAAATGGAGAAACATGCATATGTAGTGGTAAGAGCCCTTAAGAATTTGAGATTTTATATTTTGCATTCTTATTCAATAATATATGTGCCAGACCCTATAGTAAAAAGTATTTTGACACAACAAGATGTTGGTTGCAATAATAGAGGTGTTTGGATAGCAAAAGTCCAAGAATATGATATAGCTAGAAATTAAGCTAACCAAACTTGTGAGAGGAAATGCACTTTGTAAAGCCTTGGTAGAGGATAAACAATGCAAAGAAGAAGATACTCCAAAAGTACTTATGGTAAGTCTTCAAGATCCTTGGTTCTCAAATATTACTTATTTTCTGACATGTAGTTGTTGGAATTACAACAAGAAAGGTAAAAAAAAATTTGCGGGGTGAATTAGTAGTTTAAACTTTGACCCATAAAAAATTCACCACGCATCCATCTCATACATTCAATAAGTAAATTGTTACCCAGAAACGCTCCAATGAGAAGGTAAAATTGGGGTGGGGATGACACTCACAAATCTTCACTACTACAATAATAAAGTGTATCTAATAAAGGTTACAATGTTTGATCATGAGACATGATCTACTCGGTGAAAGGTCTACCTGTTAAAGGCTTCCAAAGATTGTTAGGTCTTACCCTATTAAAGGATTTCAACACCTTGTTAAAAGTGTACCTTATTAGAGGACTTTAACTCACAATAAAGTAAGCACCTTGTTAGAGGATTTCAATATAGCTTGTTAGGACTAGTCTATTAAGAGATTTAACTAATTCACCTATTAAAATGACTTAACATTGATCCTATGGTTAGCATTTTTTTCTTGATGATATATCACCTCTAAAATGATGTATTCTTGATGCTTCTTGATTAGATGTCTCTCTACTATATACTATTCCCTTTTTTCTCCTTTAACTGATTATGCAATGCAATTTCAATTCACAATTCCTTAGTCACCACGAATGCTTTGTTTGTGCATGCAAAACTTCTCTCTTCACTCCTTCTACACACATATGAAATTTAGGGTTTTTCTTCCTTAAGAAGACCTAGGTGACTTAGGGTTAGGTATGAATCAACAATTGTGATTCATCAATTTTTCTGCTTAAACCTTCCCTTTACCCAATTGGATGCATGTCCTTCATAGGGATTCCAACTTAAGATTCATCCTTATCATCAAAATATCATAATTCAATCTATAAGTATGCTCAAAAATGGTTTCATAGTAGTTTGTGCCATTACAAACAACTATGATAAAATTGTGTCACTTAGCATTTGAAGTCTCTGATGCTTGACATATACTAATTTCTATACTATGACTCAACATCTGAATGACTCAACATGCACTACTTACTTGACTTCTGTATCACTCGGCATACACTTTTTTCTTGGCACTTGAGTGACTCAGGAAATGAGTGACTCGACACTCACTATGGACTCAACATGTTTTGTCTTATACATGTTGTGCTCAACATATACTACTTGTTCAACATGAACTAAGTAAATGACTTGAGTATATAGACACTCATTAGTCAAAACCAATCTAAGATAAAAAATCTCCCCCTTTGACATGAGTGTCAAAAACACTTGGTCATGCATTGATATCCTCATTCTTATGAGCATAACATATCTCTTATTCGACTTATGTACAAAATTTCAAAAAATCAAAATTTTTTCAACAACTTATACCTCAAAATCTTATACTCCCCTTGATCTGGTCTGTACTCAAAATATTGTACTCAAAATGTTACTCCTTCTAAGTAGATATTCCTTAACTGATACTCTTTCTCCCATGCTCTCTTTCTCTCATTTTTCTTAAGGTAACTTTCTCCCCCTTTGGTGAGTTCTCTTTCTCTTGCTTTTTGACATTGATTCAATGGGCTATACATTGATAGTGTGTTTGTCCAAGAAAGATTTATGGACCTTAAGAATAATTTTAAGAGCTACATCCCAATTTTCACATGCTACATCCAAAGACTTAATTTGGATAGCCAACTCAGTAGTAAGGTGGACTAGGCCATCTAATGTAGAAAGATCGAGGTCTTTCTTCATAAGAGTTTTTGCATAGCCTAATTCCTTGTGAAAAATCTCCATGTGAGGAGTCAATGTGGTTTAGATGCTAATAATTTTGGCCCTTATGTTGGCTTCTTCTACAGATAATGCTGCTATTTGACTTTGGGTTTGCAATAAAGTTCTAAAATGCTTCTCATTTTGAGCTGGAGTCATAGGAAATTTTGCACTTGATGCATTAATTTGACTTTCCAAGCTCAAAATGTGACTTCTTGTCTCTTGTGTGAAGAGTGTGGGATTGCACATTTTGGTGTACAGTGAGAAAACATTCTCAAGAAGCTTCTTCACGCTTTCTACCTTAGTTTCCAATGCAACTTGTGTAAGTGCTATATCACCTGATATTTTCTCATTCACTTTACTTTGAAATTTCTTTTCAAACCATTCTAATAATGTTGCATTAGTATCAAGGTTTGCATTACTTACCTTTTCCACTATATTATGTTAATTGTTCAATAAGTGGCTTGGTTTCATCTAGTGTAGGTAGACTAAGTGCATCTAGGAAGATGTATTTAATATCAAGAAATGCTTTCTTTTGCCTATGGTCCCTTCCAAGTAGTTCTTGTTGTTTCTTTCTAGCTAGGGCTTCTTGTAGTATATCCATCTACTCAATTGTCATTGTGGCATAATCATACTTTTGCAAAACAATTTCTTCATCCAGGCTTACATCTCCATATGTTATGACCTCTTCTGCCTTTGATGAACTTGGAGTCGACATTGAGAATTGCAAAGGTGTTGCATCTGTGCTCAAATTCTAAAGAGTATGACTGGAAGGAGTGCTAGATTTTGGTAAAGTTACCAAGGCTTGAACTGCTACTTGCTCCTTCAGCTTGGGTGTCAACCCAGTCTCTTCAGGCTTGTACTTTTCTGCTACAATGCCTTGAATTGCACCTTGAACTTGTGCTGGAGGTACAAATAAATCTTTCTAACCTATTTGACTCTATGTTTTAGTAGTGGCTTGAGTTTATGCTTTATCCTCTCCAACTGTATCAACCTTTGTTGGTGTAACTTTTGGTACTTTATCTAAAGGTTGTACACTAGTGACTTGAGGGGTGATGGTAGGTGGTTCTTGTGTTTTCACCTCTTCCCTTGTAGTGTTAGTCATTGATTTTTGAATTTCATCTACACTCACTAATACATGGTTATCACATAGTTTACCTTGTAGTGTAGATTGATCAAGTATCTTTTTTAGGTCTTCCTTTGTTAGGGGATTGATGCTCTGAGCAGTGAGATTAGAAAAATCCTTAACTGTAACTATTTCAGTATTTACACTTGTTATTTGTTGAGGGCTAACATTTGGCAATTGTGTATCTTGTACACTGCTCTTCTTGCCACTCTTTCTTTTGTTCTTGCTCTTCCTCAACTATTGCCTAGTCATCTATATTCATTTTTGCACCTCCCTCATCTTCTTCATCATCTTTAACCTCAATGGGTTCTTGTTCTCTTTCTTTTACTATAGCCAGTCCATATGTAATTTTCCACATTTTTGTGGTCTTCTTTACAAAATCTTCAATATTATTCTATAATATGTTGAAGGCTCTATATATAGGAACAAATCTAACAACATATTTCTTTATGACTTTAGCAATTTGTGCCTTATTGAGTTCAGGCATAACTTGAGCAAGTGATGTCTCCCTAATTTTTCTTTCTAGGTTCAAACAATAATGCCATTTTTTCTCCACTCTTTCATATAAATTTTTAGGCATTGAGTTGGTAATCTCTCATGGGGTTTTCTTAAAATTTTCCATCATGGCATATATTGCCTCCTCCACTTGATTCTTTTCAACTTTTCCAAGATTATCAAAACCAATGTGAGAAAATCATGATAAATCTGCATTATTTCTAACATTCTCACATAGGTTGTCTAAATCTAAAGATGGATTGTGATTCACCACTTGGAATTTGCTATTTTCATCAGATTATGTTCTTTCTTCATCAAATTCAGCTTGAGCAATGTATTTTCTCCTTGGTCTTTTCAATGCTCCTCCTTCTTGCTCTATAGGTTTGTCTTTCTCTTTAGCCTTTTGTGTAGTGACACATGCACTAGCCCTTGTGGTAGTTACTATAGGTTTGGGCTAGCTTGTTTTAACAATCTTCTCGGATCTTATCACTGGTTGAGCCTTAGCCTTTCTCTTCTTCTTATCAGTAGGAGTAGGTGCTTCCTTGGCTTCTTCTTCCTTAGCACCTTTTGTAATTTCTACTTCTTCCTCTTGCCGATCTTCACCCTTTCCTTGTGTTAATGCAAGTGGTGCTTGGATCTGAGTGTCTTCTTCCTCTTCATCCTGTTCTTGCTCGACACCTTTACCCAATTTAGCTTTCAACTACTTTACCGAATTCTCCTTCTTCTTGATGACATAGGAAATCTTTAATTCCATGGTAATCTTAGATTTGGTCATCTCATAATGTCCAAATTATTTGGCATCTTTATCTATATCTTCTACAAGTAATATTGTTATTGCTGCAGAGGCCTCATCTACATTGATTTCATAGCCTAATGGCCTTAGCCATTTTACTCTTGGAGTTGTTGCTTGAAAAAATGTATAATCAACATCAACTAGGAAACAAACATCATCATAATGTTTTTCCACTAGTGATACTAGAATCCTCAATCTTTTCTTCATAGATTGCTTGAAGTCCTCAAAATAATTGGTCATTATTGACTCAAAATTTTCAGCTAATTGTTCAATAATCTCTCCTATTTGAATAGCTACAGACCTATTTGTCTTCCATGCCACAGTGCCAAATGTAGGAGATGTGTTCTAAACATAAAAGAATAAGCATATCAAAATAGATCAAAATTTGCATTGAGCACTCTTTGTTTTCCTTATGCTCCTAGGTTTTCAATCAATTGTTGTAGCTGTAGCTTAGCAAGATCATATGTATGATCCTTCTTCACAATCTTATAATCTATATCTACTACAATACAGGGCACACTATTTAATTTTCTTGATTGGTAAAACTTATGTGCAATTATTCTTACTACAAAATCTATCAGTGGATCTGTGATGGTGTCTACTATCATTCCCCTCTTATTCTACATAGCCCTTGTGTTCTTCTCAATAACTTCTTTAGATTCACTCCTCATAGTCTTAGGATGATCTAGGGTTGGATACCTTGTTACCCTATGGATTATTCTTTTTGGTGATTTTGATAGGCCCATCATCTAACCATAGTGAACTATCACGAATCCTACTCAATAAAATCCTGATCCATTTAGTTTTGAAGATGTTAGGGAAATCTAGGGCACGTGTTAACCCTTTCTTCTCAAAAATCTTAAATTCTTCCTTTAACATTCCAATTTCACAAATTTTTCCATATGCCTCTCTTATTTCTATGTCACCAATACTCCCAATCTTACAATTGTAATATTTTTTGACATCCTGAATCATTAAAAATTTTAGTGGTATCATGGATAACACACCAAAGGGATCTTGTTTGTATGTAATGGATTTGAAAATGGGTTGTTTTAATTTATTGCTAACTAACTAAATATTCAAAACCTCTTTACCCTCTACACCCTTTGAACTAGATGCCATTTTACAAAACTAGGGTTTCCAAAATTTAAAATAGCGTAGCTTGGCACACGATAAATACCTTGAAAAATCCAATGAAATGATGTTGAATGGCTATTTAAATCTTCTACAATTGCTTCAAATGAATTTCTTGATCACCTCTAGCTCTCCTTTCTCTTTCTTGATTTTGAAATGATCTAAAATGAGCAGAAAATTGATCAAATACCCCTTTGAAGTATTGCAATTAATAATGAGTGCTTACACAGTTGTAAGCTTGACATCAACCAATTTCTAGCTCACTCAGCATCCACTGGTATTTTCATTCACTCGGCAACCATTGTGAGCTTGACAGTAACTAGTTAGTCTGTTAGCATGACATCCTCTAGCACTTCTTTCAGCAATCATAGGAAACTTTTCATGCTCGGCAATAACATGAAAAACTTAAAGATTTTTTTTTGATTCCTAATAACATCTTGCATATTTGTTCATGCTTATGTAATCTTTTTAGTACTAAATGCTTTGGAATCGATGTATGATATAGCTATTGAATATCAATCCCACATACCTCTTGATTGCTTGGTTTGATGAGGTGTGATCACTTGACCCATTGGGTGAAGTGATCCCTTCTCCACTTGATGTGCTACAATCCTCCTTTTTCTTCTATGTCTTGTCCATTTCATTTTTGACATTTATAATATCCGCCTTGCCTTTTCTTGTACCTTTATTGAAATCACAACTTGATGCCTTTGACCTTATTGGACAATATTGACTGATGTGACCAATCTTTAAACAACTAAAACATGTGGATTGACTCAACCACCTTTTTTAGTCACTTTTGAAGTGTGTTCTAATATAATTCTTAGGAATGTGTCCATACTCTTGAAAATAATGACAAATATAACTTTATTATAATCCTAGTTATAAGAGTTGTCATTGTTCTTTACCTTTGTTTGCCTATTTGATGACCACAGGTGTTTGGATTTGCACTCAAAACCTTAATGTCCATACTTTTTATAGTTATAACAATATCCTTCAAATCTTTGAGTGTGCATGGTCTTAGTTCTAAATTCATGTGTTTGATGACCTTGTTTGTTGCACCTATGGCAATGAACCATGCTCTTATGCTTGACATTCTAATTTACAATCTTGCTCCTACACACATTAGCAATATGTCCTTTCTTACCACAACTATGACAAGTAGGTTTGGAATACTTACCTTTGCTACTCCTCTCTTCAACACTTTTGGATGACTCTCCTTCTTGAATACTTGTGTGTCCCAATCTAGATGTATCATTGTTAGGTCTAGGTGATCTCATTAATTTCTCAAAGTATTTAATTGCTTGACTTGGTTTATTGAAGCTTTTAGAAAATTCCTTTTCCCTTCTTAGGTGATTAGTCAATTTCTCATTCTACAACTTCAATGTTGTTATCTCAATTTCCTTGACATTCAACTCATAGTTTGCATTCATCATTTGACTCAAAGTACCCAATTGCATGTTAAAAATCTTAGTTAGCTCTAATGATTTCTCTTTTAGTCTATTGGACAAAATTATTTTATCATCTTCAATCATGGCTTTGTCTTCCATATCTTTCTTTTTCTATCCAGTCACCTCACATAGTAGTATGGCTTGGGATTCTTGCTCTAACTTGAGATTTCTAATTTCTTCAGCTTGGGCTCTATTCTTTTCCTTTAGATCTGCAATTGCTATATCAAATTAATTGGAGTCTCCATTAGCAAATAACTTAGTAGTGTCCATTTCTCTATATTGTGTGTCATTCTCCTCAATAGAAATTTCCACCCTTTTCTTCAAAGATTTCTTTAAATCTTCTCTTGCTTAATTCAGTTGATGTAGAATGAGTTGTATTTCAATATCCCGATTCTCAATGATCTTTCCCAACTTGTAGACTTCCATTTTCAAGATCTTTCCTCAAAGCTGCAAAGCTTCTCTTTTAGAGAACAAGGCTCTGATACCAATTGTTGGAATTACATTACAATAGGAAAGGTAAACTTCTAGGGGGGGGGGGGGGGGGGGGGGGGGGTTCGCGTGGGGGTGGGTGAATTAGTAGTTTAATCTTTGATCCATAAAATATTCACCACACATCCATCTCTTACATTCAATAAGTAAACTGAAATACCATGTAAAGCATGTACATCTAAATCATGTAAACAAGTAAGCATTCACACATATATGACACTAGATATGATTACCCAGAAACCCTCCAATGAGAAGGTAAAACTAGGGTGGGGATGGCACCCACAAATCTTCACTACTGCAGTAATAAAGTGTATCCAATGAAGGTTACAATGTTTGATCATGAGACATGATCTACCCTATGAAAGGTCTACTCTGTTAAAGGCTTACAAAGACTATTAGGTCTTACCCTCTTAAATGATTTAAACACCTTGTTAAAAGTGTGCCTTGTTAGAGGACTTTAACTCACAATAAAGTAAGCACCTTGTTAGAGGATTTAAATACAGCCTGTTAAGACTACTCTATTAAGATTTAACTAATTAACTTGTTAGAATTATTCAACATTGATCCTATAGTTAGCACTTTATTGCTTGATGACAAATCACCTCTAAACTGATGTATTCTTGATCCTTCTTGACCAGATGTCTCTCTGCTATATACTATTCCCTTCCTCTATTCACCTTTTACTAATTCTACAATGCAATTTCAATTCACAATTCCTTAGTCACCATGAATGCTCTATTTGCACATGCAAAAATTCCCTCTTTGCTCCTTCCACACACATATGAAATTTTGGATTTGTCTTCCTTAAGAAGACCTAAGTGACTTGGGGTTAGGTATGAATCAATGAATGTGATTCATCTTTTTTGCCCCTTAAACCTTCCCTTTGTTTGATTGGATGCATGTCCTTTATAGGGATTCCAACTTATGATTCATCCTTATCATCAAAATATCATAATTCAATCTATAAGTGAGCTCAAAAATGGTTTACATAGTAGTTTGTGCCATTAAAAACAACTATGAAAAAATTGTGTCACTCAGCATCTAAAGTCTCTAATGCTTGGCATATACTAATTTCTATACTATGACTTAGCATCTAAATGACTCGGTATGCACTACTTACTTGGCTTCTATATCATTCGACATACACTATCTACTTGACACTTGAGTGACTTGACACATGAGTTGCTTAGTAGTCACTATGGACTCGACATGCTCTATCTTATACATATTGTTCTCAGCATATACTACTTGTTTGACATGAAGTAAGTAAACGACTTAAGTGTATAGACACTCATTAGTCAAAACCAATCTGAGATCAACAATAGTGAATGCCCTAATGGATTAACTACTAAGAAAATAAGAGATCTAAAAACAAAGGCCTTGAAGTATGTGATTCATGATGATGTCTTGTACAAGAGAGAAATTGATGGGACATTTTTAAGATGTGTGGATAAGGAGCAAGAAGTAAAGTTGTTAAGATCTTTTCATGATGAACCATGTGGAGGACATTATTCTAGCACTATCACTGGATTTAAAATTCTAAGACAATGTTATTATTGGTCTGGTATGTTTAAAGATGCATATAAGTGGGTTTCTAATAGTGAGAAATGCAAGATGTTTACTAGTAAACCTCAGCTCGCTACCCTACCTCTTAGGTGAGTGGTAATTGAAGCTCCTTTATATCAACGGGGTTTAGATTTTATAGGCCCAATCAATCCTCCTTCTAGTCAAGGACATGCATATATACTAACTACCACAAACTATTTCAGTAAATGGGTTGAAGCCAAGACAATGAAGAAGATTTCATTAGAGGTGGTATGTGATTTTCCCAAAGAGCATATTTTGATAAGGTTTGGAGTTCATATGAAGTTGATAATGGATAATGCATCTTATTTTTCCTCTTTAGAAATTAATGAATTTTTCTATGATAATGGTATTCAAGTTGGACATTCCTTTGACTATTTCCCTCAAGGAAATGGGTAGGATGAGCCTACTAATAAGAATTTGATTAATATTTTGAAGAAATTAGTCTCAGACAATCAAAAAAGTTAGTATAAGAAGATTCATGATGTTTTACGGGCTGATAGAACCACACCTAAAAGAGCCATAGGTAATTTACCTTTTGAATTAGTCTATGGAGTGGAATCTAATTTTCCATTGCCTCTAGAACTTGTTGAATTTAAATTAAAGACTGTCAGTGAAGAAGATGTTTTCAAAGATAGATTAGAGAAGAGAATCATGTATCTCACCAAGCTGCAAGAAGAAAGGGAAGAGATGATCGTAAAAATTGCTGATAGTGAAAGCACTTCTATTTGTCGTCATGTACATATCTCTTCATTCTTCTTCTACATTTAGATAGTTATTTTTGCATTTAGAATAGAAGTAAGAGTCAGAAATCTCAAGATAGTCTATTAGAGTCATTCCATTGGGTGTAATAGGTTGTCCAAATCTATTTTTCCTGAATTGTTTGCACCTACAAAAAATTTGGTTATCCTTTACTGCTCTCAGGTTAAGAGCTTATAATGTCAAAACTTTTGATCTCATAAAAACATATTTATTGCATATCATTGCAAATCAGAGGGAGCTATACCTAGTCAATTTAGAGGGTGGTGATAGAATACATACACTGACCCATTTGTTGGTAAACATCCTTTTGTCTTTCCAAGAATTGGGTATCAAAGAGTCAAGATTATAAAATCTAATAGGAGAACACACTGTTAACCAACACAGTCATAACAATATTTTTCCCCATCAAAATGTGTGGAGTAGGGAGAAGCCTCAAAATAAGAGAACAAATCTTGAGAAGATGTAATATAGTGTGAAGCACTTGAATCTAGTAATCATGTAGAAGAATGTGAAGTAGTAGTTGCACATAGTGCATGAAACTTTCCTATGTCTTTACCATCTGACTAAAATGGTGATGAAGAAGAAGATTTGTGAGAAGTAGAAGCAATATGAATGTTTCTCTTTTGAAGGAGAGCTATCAAATCTGAAACCTATTTGGCAAAGCCATCTAGCTTCTTCTCATAGAAATGTGATTCATCATGATTGGGCTTATTACAATAAGCATACTTTTGTCTATCTAGATTTAGTTTATACCCCTTAGGAGGATGTGGGACTAATGAGATGTTAGGACTAGAATTAGTCTGAGACTCTATAGGATGCAACTTCTATTTCTTCTCCTTCTTTCTAGAAGCTGTCTAAGCTACCAATGTATAAGTTTGTGAGCCTATGAGAGAATCCAACTAAGAGAGATAATATTTCTCTTGATTCAAATGATCAAAAAAAACCTCAAAGGATGGTATGGTAAATCTAGTACCCAAAGCATCCATGGTGGAATGGGAGGTTGAAGCAAAAATCTAAAAGTTTCCACAAAACTATGAAAAAATCAGATAAATGCACTCAGTGTCAATCTTGGTTTTCCCACAACCTTGCAATAAAGATCTCTATTGTTTGAACTTAATCAAGAAGTCCTCAATGGAAGGAAAATAATATGGTATAAGAGAGGTAAGCTCTGCCTCAATCTGAAGTTCCCTGAACTCATTCATTGTACCAAATAAGTCATCAAGCTTGGTCTACATAGCTAGAGGGGTATTGCACCCATCAAGATGCAACTGTAGGCTATTGGATACCTATAAAGAAATCAACCCCATTGCCTCATCCATCTTGTTATTGTGTTACATGACCTCAAAAGGATTTTGTAAAACTAGTTGCACTGCGTGTAAACAATACCACAACCTTTTTGACCAGAGAAGCCATGTCATCAGGGAATTCTATGTGTCATAGTTATGAGGGATCAGAAGTTCTAGACAAGAAGAGATCTTAGCCATTATTTTAGGTGTTTTTTTTTTGAATAGTTGTGGTTTACTAATGTAGATGATAGAAATAATAATATAAAAAATCCCCCACAATGCAAAAAACAAACCCCAGATGCCAGAAAGAATAAGTATAAAAGAAAAGAGAAAAAAAAATTCAGTTTGAGAATCATGTGTACCTTTGAAAAATAATGATGAAAATAATAGATAATATGGATAGTGCTCTAGAAGATCTTTTTGGTGCTTCTTTTAGATCAGAAAATGGAGCTAAAACGAACAAGTTATGCCCCTTGGAAGGTAGGAAGCATCATTTGACTTCAAGCAAAAAAGTAGGTATAAAAATTGAAAATTTTCCAAAAATACATTCACCATCACATCCATCTTGGAATCCAGTTTCCAATGATGTCTCATTTTTCCAAAAATGATACCGTATGGTCAAGTTAGAGCCAAAAAACCAACAGGGCCCCCAAAAGGCAAAAATAATTTGCAAACCCCGCAAAAAAATTGGAAAGGGCTAAAAAAAGCACTCAGCCCCCCACATGATTCCAAGTAGGTGGGCTATGTGGAGGTGGCTTGGTGGTGGAGCACGGGCTACACTCGGGCTGAGTGGTGGTAGATTTGTGACTGCTGGTAAAGAGTTGACCATTGGTAGTTAAAGACAATTATAACTGCAACAATATTTTTAATACTGGCTGCAATTTTTGAAAAAATCTTATGACTTTTAATAAATTTTTTTCCTTATTTTGTGTGCCAAGGGCCATAAGGTCCTGATAGGTAAAACAATTTTGCCTCCTAGATCAACATTGTCCAAAATTGACAAATTTTATACGAAAATAAGGGTTTTGACATCATCTGAATTTAACTGAGGTCTATTGCCTCAAAGTGATTCAAAATTTAGAGACCCACTTATTTTTACAAAAAAAACTTGAAAATAGCTAGATTTGATCCAAAAAACCCTTGTTCCTTCTTTCTTCAATATACTAAACAAGCTACAACATATTTGACTTTGATACCATGAATGATTTGAGCAATAAAAAACCACAAAACTTAAAGAACACCTGCATGCAATAACCTATCATAGAGAAGCAAAGACAAAGAGAAGGGAGGGGTTTGGCTCTAAAAATATGGAAGAATATATTATCAGACTAAAAGAATGAATGAAATTTACAATTGATCAATCTTTATAGAAGGAAATTATAAAACCTAAATTGGAAACCCTAAGGGGTAAATGACATTTAATAATTAATAATTAATTATTAAATGGGAATGCATGTGCATAAAAGGAAATCTTAAGAAGGGAGTAAAGGTAATTTAATAAAATGAAATGAAATTAATCCTTTACCTTACCATATATATATATGTATGTATGTATGTATGTATGTATGTATGTATGTATATATGTATGTATGTATGTATGTATGTATGTATGTTTGTTTGTATTTATGTATTGCTTAGGGGTTTTTTGGACTTTTGACATTTGCACGAATGCAAAATGAGTATAGTTTTGGTGTATCAGAGTGTTAGATCATGGTGGCGGTGGACAAGATGGATGTTAGAAGATAGAGAGGATTTGATGAGGACCAATTAGTATGAGGTGAGGACTTTTTTGCCTTCATAAAGCACACTATATGTCAAAAGAGCTTTATTTTGATAAATGGTATGCAATGCATCATGACGTAAAGGGCTAGAGCACAAATGCAAGCTTTTTGAATAAACAAGCATGATGTAGACATAGAAGACTTGATCCTTTTTTAGGCATATATACATGCCCGAGACTCTCAAAGGTACATTCAATAGATAGAAAATAAAAGACAACCATGAACCATCCCAACCACTCTCATAGATTAGTTTATATCTTCGAGTGGCATAGGAACATGATTGAAGAAAAACAAAGAAAAAATAAAACACTCACTAAACAACATGAGCCAACAACAATTCTTGTCCATTATTACTTTCTTTTTAGTGTCTTTGGTTTTCAAAGATATTATGTGGTAGGTTTGATTATGTGTTCTACTGATAGCATCACATTGAAAATTTGGATTGATTGTTGGTTTACATTATTCAAATGATAGGTCAAGGTGTGATTGTCATTGATGCATAGTGCTTTGAATTTTAGTCTGCAAATGTGCAAGTGTTAAGAAAAAGTGGTATTATCCTTAGTGATTATTTACAAAGTTTATTGCAATTTTTTGGGGTTTTTATTTTTATTTTTAGGGTTTTTGAGGATATTTGATGTTTTTGTGTGGCTAATTTATTTTCAAGATATTTTATGATTTAGGATTTATTTCAGGCTATTTTATGATTTTTTTATCAATTTGTTCTAGACATTATATAATTTTTATGGGTTTGTTCAGGATGTTTTATGATTTTTATGGATTTTTTTAGGACATTTTATGATTTTTACGGATTTGTTCAAGACATTATGTGATTTTTAAGTCTTTTTTAGGATAACATTTTAATTTTTAGGATTTTTTTAAGGATCATATATGGATTTTTAGGATTTTTTCAGGATCATATCTTAACTTTTAGGATTTTTTTAATCATAAAGGATTCACAAATGTTATCTCCAATCCAATATGTGATAAGTCCAATTGATAACATGTGTTGAGGGATATGGCCTTGATTTAATTTCAAAATCATGCATCATGTAAGTAATATGCCCCCAAGCAAGACACAAGCTATGTACAAAGGACAAGGACATAATATGTATAGGTTAGTGATGCTTGGATATGATAACAATAGATATTACCCAATTCGCAGGCCATGATCAAGGACTATGGATGTCTTGTAGGATGAAGGATATGATCAGGGAATGACAAGGGAGGGAAAAACTAGATGGAATCTCGATAGATGGAGGAGTAAAAATTGATTACACATGGTTCCTATTTGCCAAGTTTTCACAATGGTACTTGCCCAAAGTGCCTATTTGCCAGGTTTTCACTTTTGGACAAATTTTTTCTCTTGACGCAAATCTTCGTGCCAAGATGCCTTTTTTTGAGGTTTTCATCAAGGCATCCATTTTTTCATGACTATTTTTTTCCCATTTTTTTAGGACTTTTTCCATTTGTTAAATATTTTTTGAGGACTTTTAGATAGAATCATGATTTTGGTTGATGAATGCTAAAAATGAATCTATTGTTGGTGTTGATAGATGACAACCTCTAGACCCACAAGTGACTATAACTATGTAGGATTCATTCCAAGTTTGTAGCTAAACTCAAACCACTAGAATGGCCTTAGGATATACCATCATGTATTTTATGCAATAGAATGTATGCCTCTCATGAATCAAGGCATCTGAGGATGGTTGGGTCAATGAATCCTTTGTATAGGATATCACTGATGATGACATAATCAAAGGCTTGTTGGATAGAGGTTTGATTTTTGGTGTTGGACAAGTCAAGTACTAGGATTTGGGCATAAATAGTTGGATACAAGGAAGAATTGGGAGGAATGGAACCAATGAATTACCACATGAAGGTTGATTGAGTGAGATCAATTATAGGGAGCAAAAGATTTTGTAGCATGTTGAAAACTGGAACACTTATATTCATTGCATCAACTTATTCATTTTGTATCCTTGGGAGCTGCTTAGCATTTTCTCTTTCATAGTCTAACAATGCCTTTAGGTTTTCACCAAGAGACCTATACTTGCCATTTTCCCATTTTTTCCTTTGTTGTCAATTTTGTGACTAGGAGATAAAGTTGACTCCCCAAAATATGCCAATGTATTCCATTTAGTAGAAATTTCCTCTTTATGGTCATCAATTTTAATGCTTTCATAGAGTTCAAAGACATTTATAAGACCATCATCATTATCAAATTGATCAAAGATCAATGGTCCTTGCTAGTCCCAATCCAATTGTTCAAGACAAACTAAGGGGATGTCATCATCAATGTTGAATGGGCTCTGGTCCAAGGTATATATATGGGTATTGGATTTAGTAGTATTAGTGGGGTTATGTTCAAGAGCTAGAGGACTTGGATTCTAGAATGCCTCGATATAAGGTGCAGAGCCAGTTTGAGTGATAGGTGGAGTTACAATGATGTGTTTATCCTCTAGAGGTAGGCTATTAGGGTCAACAAAGATATGGTCAAGTGCATAAGGACTATCAAGATCATTACTTTCAGGTTGAGTATCCTCAAATGCCTTTTCATCATTCAAAACATTCACAGTCTCACACAAGGGTACCTTATTACTATGAGGACATATTCACAATGGCCTAAATCCAAGCCCCAAACTAGAAGGTCATCCTTTAAAAGTGTTAGGTTCAATTATTCCTTGTTTATGAGATCCAAGCCCATTACATCCATCACAACCTTGTTTCTGCATGATAATAAACCTAGGTCCATACTTGTTAGGAGATATCGAGGTGGGTTCTTATTCTACTTTTTCTTTCTCAATATAGATGGATGTATTCTCATAGACATTTTCTTCATGTAGGCTGCCTTCACTAATGAAATGGATAGACGTGGCATTTTATGTACTAATCTCAAGCTATTGTGCTAGTAGTAGTTTTGGTTTACCATAAGATTTGGGAGAAAGTGGTAACTTCCCAATGTGAAATGCTTGAGACATAGTGTATACTCCACAACCTTTATCTTCATTCTTTATCTTTTCCTTGGTCCTAATAAGGAGTATATTTGGGTCCACATATTTAGAGGAAGCGATGGGGTGTGCTTCATTTTTTTGGGGACTTGGTATGCAATGATTTCTCTTAGGCTAGCACAAAACTGGAAAGGATCTAGATCACTGGGGATGGTAACCTCTAAATTATTATAGGTGAAATTTAGACACTAGTGATATGTAGAAGGCACCTCTTTCATGGCATGAATCCAAGGACATCCCAATATCATATCACAATTCATTTCGATATCTAGGAATCATAATATTATGTTTGCAATTACAAGACCAAATCTGACAGGTAACATGATAAAATCCTTGGAGAAATGTTCACCATCATCAAAGGATTTTATTATGATTCTTTAAGAGGGATCCACATCTGCTTTAGATTAATCAAGACCCTTGACAAATTTGAGGGTTCAAATATTCAGTCTTGCTTCACCATCTATCAAGATGCATTTCACCTTAGCATTATGGATGAAGACCTCAAGATGGAGGGGATTATTATGATTAGGTCTATCCCTAGGGACATCTCAAGGAAAAAAGGTGATATTTTGTGATGTGGAAAAATTCCCAACCATAGCCTAGAACTGGGAAACATCAATGTTATTAGGCACTACTAACTATTTTAGGGCTTGGTCAAGGATCTTCTAATGTTGGGGGGATGCATGTAGAAAATCTAGGATGGATATTTGTGTGGGAATCTTTCCAAGATATTCAACAAGGTTGTAACCAGAATAAGTGGGAGTACTAGGTCTACTAGGGGTTGTATGTCTATAGTAGGGGCTATAGGTCTAACAAGGGCTCCAGGTAAGGTGATCTTGGTGTGACATGTGGTGACAACAAAATGAGGATCTTCATTCTTTAAGGTGAATGTGGACATGTGTAAGTTAGAATCATTAAATTAATTGATGGTGTAGTTGTGTGTAGTGTGAGTGTAATTGACATTAGCCTGCAACTTTGAATTTGAACTAAAGACTTTCCCTTTATCATGGTTTCCCAAAGAATCCTTGAAAATGGTATGATCAAAATTGGAGGAAAATAATGAAGGGTCTATAGTAATCACTCCTTCATCAATAAGATCTTGGATTTCATGTTTAAGGTAGAAACATGAAGTGGTCTTGTGTACTTTGGTACAATGGTAGTCATAGAACTTGTTTTCATCCCACCAAGAGGGTTTAGTTGTTGGTTCATCCTTGACTGGGGGTAACTGTAAGAAGTTATTATTGAGAAATTGTTGAAGTGTCATCTTAAGTGGTATCCCTAGGGGTGTAAAGTTTTTGTCTTTATTCCTAGGACATCTTTGGGGTCTTTCCTATGCTGAGATATTGATTGTATGTTGTCGAGGTTACACTTGGTTTGGAGTTTGTGAAATTGTAGGATTTGCACTTTTAAGGACCATCTAAGGTTGGGCAATATTGATTGTTTGGGCATCAAAAATACCATCATTTCTAACATTCTTATTCTTGGAGAAGAACTTATCCTTGTCTTTAGAAAAGTTTGTATTGGTATTTTCCTTGTTTTTCTTTAGGATGCCTTTTCAAATGAGGACATCTTCAATGCTAGCTCCCTTTTTCATTAACTTGGAAATAGCGCTAGGACTCTTAATCTTAAGTTCATACATCAGATCAAGGACTAGGTTTTCCATGCATAGATTGGATTTTTGTTCTTCTAGAATGTCCAATGAGCATTAAGTGACAAGGTCTCTCCAATGTAACGAGAATATTATCAATGGTTCTCCCATCTTTTTATTTTTTGAGCACAAATAAGATAGTGTCACCTCATTTGTTGTGTTAAAGTGAAATGGGATATGAATTTGGCTGCTAATTCTTACCAAAATTCTATAGTACCTAGTAATTTAGAGCACCATTCAAGTGTTGGCCCCCACTAAGAGAACAAGGGAATAATCTCATAAGATATGTGGGTTCATCATCAAGCTTAGTACAAGAGGCATAAAATTCTTTGATATGGTCAAGTGGATTGCCTTTTTCTCGATATTTCTCAAAACTTGGTGCGTTGAAATATCTTGGAAATAGAGGCATACACAAAATTTTATCGAAGGGATTAGGAGATAAATTCCTTTCTATGTATAGAACTTATTTCTTTAGGACTTCTAATGCCTCAATTTGTTTAGCCAATTATTTGAACTAGTATAGAAAATCCTCATTGGGATGTTGAGCATTAGTTCTTTCTTCGAGTCTTTTGTTTCTTCAAGTAGATCTTTTACTATGGAGAGAACTATGTCTACTTAGTTTTGACATATCTGTATCTGAAGCTAGGAGGTGGAGGTATGTTGGCACCTTAAAGATGGAAAGGTCCTTGTGGTAATTTTTGTGCCATCAGTTGTGATTGTTGTGTCACTAGTTGTAGTTGTTGTTGAGGTACCTATATTTGTTGAATGTATGGCCATGTATGAGACTATTATTTTTGGAGCTTATTGTGGCACATGTTGTTTTTGATAGGCAATTTATTGCTTCAATCATTATTGATATTCCAACTATTATTTTAATTGCTCTTGTTGTTTCAAAACCATTTCTTGTTGTTGTTGGAATTTTTGTTGATACATTGTGTGTATATCAAGTAGATTTAGACTAGGTTGTATGTTAGGAATTTTGGGTCCTTGTACCACTTGATGTTGTTGTTGTTGCTTTGGATTTTGGTATGTTGTGTGTATGTTAAGTAGATTTTGATTAGGTTGTGCGTTAGGAACATTGGGTCCTTGTAACACTTGATGATGATGTTGTTGTCTTGGATGTTGACTATGTCCCTTAGATGTGAGCATTGTGTTAGGATCCTTGATTTGATACATTTGGGGGTTTGATGCTTCTCCTTGGGACATCATATTTCTTTGACAATGGACCACATTCCTTTGTAGGATTGGTGAAATGTCAATAATGCTCTTCCTTTTTGGTTCAATAGTTGCTTTTGCAATAATTTTTGATGCTTCACATGGTGTACTCATAGAGGGCTCTACAGTAGTTGATGTTGTAGTAGTTGGTAGGGTTAAGAGTAAGGGTGCACTTTATTGATTTTCTTCAAAAGGGGGTATATTTGGCATCCCTATGGTGTAAGTACCTAGATATTTCTCATTATTGCATCATTTGATTAAGATCAATCCTTAATTTCCTTTTAGGGTTCTTTGATAGTATCATCCCTCAAATATATGTGTAGTGGGTGTATCACTTTCTTTTGACCTACACTCATGTGGTTGATGTCCTTGTTTCTTGCAATTAAAATAGTTACAAGAAAACTTAGGTTTAAGATATTGCTTACCATTCTTGCATCTGAAAATATTTTTTGTGTGTCCTACTTTTCCAAAATGATGACATGTAGGTTTACCTCTAGGTTTTTCATTTCCTTTCTCTCCACTCTTGGATGACTCTCCTCCCTTAGTAGACAAAGAGTGCTTGATATGTCCTAGAACAAAAGTATCACTAGATAACCTTGGTGATCTCATCAATTATTCAAAGTATCTTATAGCTTCACTTGCTTTATTAATTTTTTCTAGAAGTTTTTACTCAGATCTCAACTCATTCCCTAGTTGGTTACTCTGTGATCTCATATTTGTGATATCCATGTTCTTTCTATTCAGCTCCTAATTTATAAGTAATAATTGATTCATCACATCCAACTGATTATTTGTAAGTTTTTTAACATCACATGATCTTTCTTGAAGTCTAGTAGTTGTTTGTCTCTTGAAATTTTCAACCATGATTTTTTCTTCTTCAACTTTCCTCTTTTGTTCAGTGACTTCACATAGTCTTACAGATTAGAATTCATGTTCTCTTTTCAATCCTCTAACTTCTTCACTTAGAATGTTGTTCTTCTCCAATGGGTATGCTATTGTTGCATCAATTTCACTAGAATTCCCATTTTTAAGTGATCCTTTGGTATCTACTTACTTATATAGTGTATCATTGTGCTAAATGGCCATATCTTTCCTTGAAGGATTTCCTTAACTCTTCTTTTCCTGCCTGAAGTTTATGTAGTATGATCTAGATGTCAATCATCCGATTCTTAATAATATTTCTCAATTTGTAAGTTTCCATATCCAATATCTGAACTCTCAAGATGTTAGACTTCTTTCAAAAGAACTATGCTCTGATACCAATTTTCAAAAGTCTTACTGGGAAACAAGATACCCAGAGGGGGGAGGGGGTGAATAATGATCTATAAAACTTTCAACTTCTCGAAAGAAATAACTAATTAACTACATTCAATCCTAATCCATCTCATATGAAGATCTCATACCATATAATCATGAACTATAAAAATGAAATAAATATAACTATGTTTAACATCCATTAACATGAAAATGTAAACTCATAATGCAAAGATTTTGGTAACCCAGAAACCCTCCAAGGTGAAGGTAGAACTAGGGTGGGGATGACACCCACAAATCTTTACTATTGCAACAACAAAATTTACCTATTAGGACTACAACTTGATCACTTTTGATGATCTACCCTATGAGGGGTCTACTCAGTTATAAGCATTACAAGACTATTAAGTCTACCTTGATTAAAGGATTTAAACTTACAAGGAAGTAAGAACTCTCTTAGGATATTTAACAAGGTCTGTTAAAATCACACTATTAAGAGATTTTCCCTAATACACTGATTAGAATGTCTCAGTATCTAATCCTTTAGTTTTCTCTCACAAAGCTAATTACAGATCTTCTCTCTTCAATGTCTAAATATGATCTCCTAATCTGACTTTCTTTGTTCTACCCTTCATTACTAGGTTTCTTTATCTGATCTTCTTATCAAAATTAGCCTTCCTTTCTCTACCCTTAATATTTTTTCTCATTCACAATCTTCCTTCACATTTCATTATATTATTTCTCACATAAATATTTAGGGTTTGATCCCTTCTTAAATGGAAAATTATGGAAGGTTCTATATCAAGATCAATGATCTAGAATTCATTCTTTTGTCATTTAACCCTTCTCATTTTTTGATTGATTAATCTTCCTTTCTTGGAAATAATGCCTTTCATCAAAATGATTAAATTTCTCCTTATTTGTCTCTACAATCCAAAAATGTCACATAGAACTTGGCTAAAATGATTTACATAAGTGTTTGTGTCATTACAAATATATATATATATATGCAAAAATTATTTTACTCGAGAATTGAATGTTTTGATTCTCGGTCATAACTAACATTCATGTTGTCTCTTATATTCTATAGACTTGGTGTGTACTAACTCAATCAACATAAGTTAACTTCACATCGCTTGGTCTCTATATGTTTCACTTGTCATGTATAGTATCTTGAATTCTACTAGAGTACTCAACAACCTTTGACTTGTTTGGTATGTAGAGAAATATAAACAAGTCCATGTAGCTCAACCTTCCTAGGATGTCCTAGTCATAGTGATGACTGACTAACATTACCTACAAAATTACTAAGTGTTGGACACTAATAGGAAATAAGTATTAGAGATCAACACCATAGTCATAGGAGGGGTAGGTGAAATAAATGTATTATCTATCTAGTGTATAGAATTATCTCCAATTCCATATAAATGTAGCCTCATCTTTTTTTTCCATGAGGAGAAGTTCTCCTTGTTCATCTTTGGTACCTCTCTCTTGTACATCTCTAGATATTTAGCTCAAGTTCCTTCAAACATTGAGATCTCATACAAATTGTTAGATAACTGAGGGGGGGTGAATCGGTTATATCCAAACATCCTACATACATTTTAAACACCTTAGTACCAATTCAAAATTCATAAACTTTCATATCAATAACTTGGTAACCACATTCAACTTCTTAAATCAAACTTATAAATACTTCAAATTGTTATCTCATTATTTTTACTTATACTGAGTATCAGAGTAATAACTTATCTTTTACCAAGTTGCTGCATCAAACAAA